>OU343217.1:18841157-18930725 GCA_910596185.1 Chrysanthemum makinoi
AAATACAAATAAACCGTAAAAACGCTATTAATATTTTATGATCTCTTTGTGTTTTGTTGATAACAAATGTAATGTTATCTTAAGTATAATTATAAGGATACATGTTGTTTTTGTAAAGCATTTACATATAGCCATTTAAATACAAAAATGTTGTAATTAATCATTTGTTGTAATAGTTTATTAGGATGGGTAAAAACCACAACCCATGGATCATAACCATAAGCCATACCCAAGTTGACTAGATACAATGTATACTTTAGATACATTGAATCTAAGGAAAACCCATGGACCAACCCATAACCCATGACCCATAACCCAAAAACCCATAAAGAGGGAGCCCACGGATCCCTAGGATTACACTAGACGGATCCCAAGTGGGAGGGATCCGTGGGATCTGGGGAACAGTGGCAGAAATTGCCTATAAATAGAGAGCCATTTCTTCATTCTAACTCACCCCTCTTCTTACTAAATCTCTCAAACACTCTCATTCTCTTCTAACATATAGATCACTTGATCTAGAGAGTTGTTCTTCTTTCTTTCTATTGTGATTCTCATATAGGTCCTTCTCTAAGGCGAGATCACGAAATTCTACAAGTCATCCAAGCAAGGGGTCCTTGATTGATTTGTCACTCCGCAAGATTTCTATAGCAAAGATCTTGTATTTGATATTTCACATATTTGTTGTGTAATAGTCGTGTTGGTTTGGTCCACCGTGTTACGGACTCGTTATTTAGCTTTGTACCGAAAAGTGTAAGCAACGTTGTGAAGGCTTCTCTTCCAAGTGAAGGAGTTTGTTGACATAGTGCTTGAACTCTCGAGTAGGTGACTCGGGGAGTGGAGTAGGGCAAGGAAGGTGTCCTTGTAGCCGAACCACTATAAATCGGTTGTGTCATTTCTATCCCTTAACTTTACTTTATTTACTTGCTTTATCATTAGATCTATACTTTCTATACATCCATAAGATCTCACATATTAACGAATCTAAAGTTTTTGGAACCAACTTAAAATCTGTAAAACTATTCAACCCCCCTTATAGTTTTCCACAATTGTCATCAAGAGGTAAGTTTATAAAAGTTTTAAAGTAAAATTGTATTTTAAAAACTTTTCGATCACTATGGGTTCTGAAAATTATAAGGAAGGGCAATCTATGCAATGACCACCACTACTTGAAACTAATGGTTTTATATATTGGAAAAATAGATTCGAAACATATGTGAAGTCTAAAGATATTGATCTTTGGTACATTATTGTTGAAGGCAATTTTGAGGCTACCTCAAAAGATGATAAAGGGAATTTAGTTAACATACCTCATGATAAACTAAATGATGAAATGAAGAAAAAGCTTTCTAAAAATAGTGAAGCAAAATGGTTTTATATAATGCTTTACCGAAAAAGGAATTCGAAAGAATTTCTATGCTTAAAACCTCTAAAGAAATTTGGAATTTTTAGTTGTAACTCATCAAGGTAATCAACAAGTTAAAAATAATAAAATTGATTTATTTGTTCAACAATATGAACAATTTTCAATATCGGATGAGGAAACTATAGATCATTCATTTGCTAACTTTAATACTATTATTACATCTTTACAAGCACTTGATGAATCTTTTTCAAGCCGTAACCATGTTAGGAGATATCTAAGGGCACTTCCATCAAAGTGGAGATCCAAGGTGACGGCATCAAGAGTCAAAAGATTTAACAATCCTCACCCTTGATGAACTCATAGGCAACTTAAAAGTCTACGAGCTTGTCCTTGGTAAAGATTCCGCCTCAAAAGGTGAAAGAGAAACAAAAATCTCTTTGCCCTTTTAAAGCCAAAAAGGCTTAAAGCAATGAAGAAAACTCCTTCTTCTAATAGTGATGACGAGAGTATGCTACGGCTGCAAAGTGGACTTTTAAAAAGTTCTTTAAGGAAGTGGAAGATAATACTAAACAACCGTGATGACTATAAGAAAAGGCTTTCTAAAAAGCAAAAGGCTCTATAGCCGAAAGATGATCGATTCTGTTTTAAATGTGGGACCAAACCATTTTTATTAGTAAGTGTCCCAAAACGATGATCAAAAGGCGTCAGTGAGCTGCACGGGAAATGAGCCTACTCAGGAGGACGCAACAAATTTGTCCTCATGGCAAAATGACGAGGTATGTCATTTAATACTATAGTAAATATCAATTTGATGACCCACTCCACATTGCATAATGAATATGTAAACTATGCAATATTAACTTAAAACTAATTTCATCAAAACAACTTCAAAGAGTCAAACCAACGCTAGGATAAAGGTAGTTATAGAATTAAAAGCAAACTAAAACGCCTAGGAAAAGGTAAAATAGCAAAATGATGTGTGTCAATGTAGAAAACCTAAACTTTAACCTCTTAAGTATAGGACAAATATGTGATAAAAGTGTAATGTAATTTTTAACCAAACCTAGTAAGATATTAAAATATGGCATAACCATAGGAAGAGGAATTAGGAAACATGGAGTCTATGTCATTAAAATCGGTAATGAACCTAAAGACAAACTTGTCTTACCTCTATGGATGATACTGACCTTATGGCATCAAGATTGGGTCACCAACATGCTTAATCTTCAATCGCTATCAACCCAAGATCTAGTAAGAGATCTACCTAAGTTAAAATATGAACATCACTTTTGTGATGCTTGTAATGTAGGAAAACAAGCTCATTCTAGTCATAAAGCTAAAAACATGGTGTCAACAACTAAGTGTCTAGAATTACTACATATGGATTTATTTGGTCCATCCGCTATCCAAAGTTATGGAGGCAACTACTACACTTTGGTAATAGTGGATGATTACTCTAGGTATACATGGACAAAATTTTTAAAGAACAAAACGGAAACCTTTAATTATTTTGAAATATTAAGCAAAAAAATCCAAAGACAACTAGGAAGTCCTATAGTGTCTATTAGGACGGATCATGGTAGGAAATTCGATAATGAAGTGCAATTCGAAGCTTTTTGTGACGCTAATGGTATTACTCACAACTTCTCCACGCACCTACAATCGAATGGGGTAGTAGAAAGAAAGAATAGAACTCTACAAGAAATGAGTCGAACCATGCTTAATGAGCAATCCATACCTCAAAAGTTTTGGTGCAATGTCGTTGATACTTCAACGCACATACTCAATCGAGTCTTAATTAGACCAATCTTAGGTAAAACTCCATATGAGTTACTTGAGGCAAAAGCCCACGCTAAATCACTTTAGAGTATTTGGTAGTAAATGTTTTATTCTTAACACTAAAGATTACCTTACAAAATTTGATCCTAAATCAACCGAAGGTATCTTTCTAGGTTACTCTCCAAATAGCAAAGCTTACGCCATATTAAACAAAGAAACAATGAAGGTAGAAGAGTCATTAAATTTAAAATTTGATGAAAGTCCACCCAAACCCTCTCCACCTCTTGTCGATGACGAAATTGTAGAAAGTGAAGCTATAGTAATAAAAAAAAAGATAAATGAAGAAGAAGAACCTTTAAATGATGAAATCATAAACATTAAAGAGTCCAAAGATCACCCCGTAGATAAGGTCATAGGAAAGCTAAACAAAAGAACATTAAGGTCTCAAGTTCAAAACCAAAGTAGCTTGTTTTGTTTCGTTTCAACCATAGAACCTAAGAATACACAAGAAGCCATAAAAGATGAGAGTGGGGTAATGGCTATGCAAGAAGAATTAAATCAATTTGTTTCTAATGATGTTTGGACACTTGTCCCTCCACCTAGTAATCAAACCATAATAGGAACCAAATGGGTTTATAAAACAAATTAGATGCAAACGGAGTAGTGTCTAGGAACAAGGCTAGACTCGTTGCTCAAGGGTATAACCAACAAGAAGGAATAAACTTTGATGAGACCTATGCCCCGCGGGCTAGATTAGAGTCTATAAGAATACTTTCATGCTGCTTGTGCTAATGATCTAATGCTTTATCAAATGGATGTCAAAAACGCTTTTCTAAATGGTTTCATTAATGAAGAAGTATATGTAGCTCAACCTCCGGCTTCATCGATTTTGAAAAACCCAAACATGTGTATAAATTAAAGAAAGCCCTTTATGGTCTTAAACAAGCTCCAAAAGCTTGGTATGATAGACTCAAGTCATTTTTAATTAAACACAACTATACCATGGGGTTAGTTGACAACACACTTTTACTAAGAAAAGAGAGTCACATATAATCATAGTACAAATATATGTAGATGATATTATATTCGAATCCACTTGTCAAGACATGTGTGATGATTTCTCTAAAATCATGCATGACGAAGTTCGAGATGAGTATGATGGGAGAACTAAGTTTTTTCTTGGTCTACAAATCAAACAAGTAGAAGATGGTATCTTCTTTAATCAATCTAAATACATCAAGGAGATGTTAAAGAAATTCGGTCTAGAAGAGTCAAAACCAATTAGGACACCAATGTCATCCGACACCAAACTCACAAAAGATGAAGACGGAGAACTGGATAATACTAAATATCGTGGCATGATAGGTAGTCTTCTACCACTCGAAGTAGGCCGGATATTATCTTTAGTGTTTGCTTATGTGCTAGGTTTCAAGAAGACCCTAAAACATCACACCTAGAAGCCGTAAAAAGGATATTTAGATATATTAAGGGTACAACACAATTAGGATTATGGTATCCTAAGGGCACGGAGTAGAAACAATTGTATATGCAGATTCTAATGCATGTGATTACGTTGATAGAAAAAGTACAAGTGGGTATGTACTTTCATGGGATGTTGTTTAACATCTTGGTTTTCTAAGAAACAAACGGCACTAGCAATATCAACAACCGGCCAATACGCCTCCCCGCAAAGCATGCCAACAAGCACTATGGATGAAACAAGCGTTAGTTGACTATGACATTCATCTAAGCGACATAGCCATTCTATGTGACAACAAAGGTGCCATCGATTTAAGCAAGAATCCGTATTGCATTCTCAACAAAGCATATAGAGATTCGTCATCACTTCTAAGAGACAATGTTCAAAAGGGGAACATCTCTATTGAGAAGGTAGCATCCGAAGACAACATAGCCGACGCCCTCACCAAACCGTTGAAGCGGGAACAATTCAACCTACTTCATCTTGGTCTTGGTCTCATGGAACAAACGTCGTAATTTATTTGACTCTACAAGGTATGTAAACACTAGCCTTCTTTTTCTGAGTCTAGGATTTCTATTTCATGCACAACTCACAAACAATACGGAAATTTTCAAAACCCAAGATAAGTTTTCCACTTATAGCTTTCTTATTTTTTTTGCAAACACATAACTACATACACATTTTCAAAGAAAACCTCTTTTCAAAATATTTTCTAAAAAGATGATACCTTCCCTCAAATTCACAAAAGCAATTTCTCACGTCTAGGACAAATAGCTTTTCATTATTAATACAAAGTAAAAACCCGCTTTCATTGCATCTCATGTCTTTTGAATGCTAAAGGAGACACATAACTAATATGTGTTTTCGGGTACATTCATTTAAGCAACAATGAATTAGGAGCATTGATAACACTAAATTACGTACTCATGTACTAAATATGTGTTTTCGGTTATCTCAATAGGATTATTTTTTCACTTCTAGTTTAATTTTTTTTTCTTAGGAGTCGAGATAACCGCAACTCCAAATAGTTTGCATATAGGCACACACTAGGAAAATATGTTTCCAAAAGGAAAATTTTGTGTCAGCTCGATCACTGAACCCACGGATCCCAAATTTTATGCCGGACGGATCCTCAAGGGAAGGATCCGTGGGATCCGTGAGACATAAGTTGTTTTTACCTTCTATTTTTCTCACTTTGGATGAAAAATCCACATTTGTTTTTTTTTGGAGTATGCTCTTTAATGCTTGTGTTCTCATGATCACATGCCTTAAATTCATATCTAATCATTAGATTTTAATCCACATTTTGGGTCAAGCATTCATTACAATGCTTTGTTTTTCTATATATAGAACTCCCAAAATGCTTGCATACATCCCATCCTCAAAACATACAACCATGTCATTCACAAGCTCCTACAACTTTAGATGAATCACCTGGTACAAACAATCATCTTCATGATACCCAAACCTTTGTACTTCCACCATCCAAAATACCACAATCAAACTCTAGGATATCCGCATCGGATTAGTATCCATCTTGTTGTTTAGCAAAACCATCATCAAATGGCTCATCACCATCAAATAACTCACCACAAGATGCTTCCATTATAGCACCTCCCTCATCACCAACAAGTACACCAAATCATCACCACCTAAAATCACTCTTTTGGAACTCTTAGACTCCAACAAGATCTCAACAACCAAAAAAAAGAAATAGCCTTTTTGACACCTCCAATCTCCAAATACCAATATTCAAGATCTTGAAACATCACCACCATTAGCTCCCATCACATTACCAAGAACATCTAGGTTCTTTCCACCACCACTTCCAAACATTCCGAATGTTGATCCATATTTTCCTATTTTTCCACCACACTTCCGTGATAACTCAAATCAAAACAAACCGAAAAACTTCCGCACTCATTACCCACATCACTTACATTGTGAACATTGCCAATCCACTAGGGAAATTTCAATAGAAGTTAGGGAAGAAATGCGATTCATACTCAACCTCATCCTTGATCGCATCAATACCATCACTCATCAAAAAATCCATCCATAACCTTATGCAAGCATGGACGGAATCATTACTACTATTTTCTATTTTTAGTATTTTTCTTTTGAGTCATTTTCAAGAACAAGTCTTGTTCTTATTTTTACATGCTTGTAGGTGGCATAAATACCACTACACTTTGTTGTTTTATTACAAGGCCTTGTTTACATACCTTGGCTCCCAATCTTGATTCTCAACAATCACAAGATTATTTAAGCATGTTACTAACCTTTCTTTTTGTAGGATTTTTATTTTTCTTCACTTGACCCAAACTAAGGGAGCTACCGCCAAGGGGAGTAAGTGTACGTGGACTAATTTTTCCACACTTTTTTTCTTCCAAGGGTTAACTTTTGTTTCTACAAAAGGGGGAGAAGAAGTAAAACTTGGGCTTTCAAAATATACATCTATTCTTAAGTTTTACTCATCATAACATTATGTTTTGTCATCAACAAAAGGGGAGAGATTGTTAATACAAATAAACCGTGAAAAACGCTTATTAATATTTAGTGATCTCTTTGTGTTTTGTTGATAACAAATATAATGTTATCTTAAGTATAATTATAAGGATACATGTTATTTTTGTAAAGCATTTACATATAGCCATTTAAATACAAAATGTAATAATTAAGCATTTGTTGTAATAGTTTATTAGGATGGGTAAAAACCATAACCCATGGATCATAACCATAACCCATGGATCATAACCCATACCCAAGTTGACTAGATACAATGTATACTTAGATACATTGAATCTAAAGAAAACCCATGGACCAACCCATAACCCATGACCCATAACCAAAAACCCATGGGCAAAGAGGAGCATCCCACGGATCCCTAGGATTACACTAGCCGGATCCCAAGTGGGAGGGATCCGTGGGATCCGGGAACAAGTAAGAAATTGCCTATAAATAGAGAGCCATTTCTTCATTCTAACTCACCCTCTTCTTACTAAATCTCTCAAACACTCTCATTCTCTTCTAACATATAGATCACTTGATCTAGAGAGTTGTTCTTCTTTCTTTCTATTATGATTCTCATATAGGTCCTTCTCTAAGGCGAGATCACGAGCATTCTACAAGTCATCCAAGCAAGGGGTCATTGATTATAACAAATGAATTATTACAACAATTTATGTTAAATGATTATATATGTAAATACTTTACAAAAATAACATGTATCCTTATAATTTTACCTATGATAACTTTATATTTGTTATCAACAAAACACAAAGAGGTAGCTAAATATGAATAAATGTTTTTACGATTAATTTGCATTAACAATGGCTTTCAAAAGGTTAACTATCTTTCTACCCATATCGGCTTGCTGTTGGTTAAAGCGGTCCGAAAGCTTGGCTATTTGTGCTTCTTGGGATGCAACTAGGTGTTGCATCATCCCTTCTATGTTTTGTTGACTAAGGAGGTGAGAGTGTTGGGGCCATGGGGAGTCATAGAGGTGAATTCTTGGTTTGACCCCATTATAGTCGGTTTTGCCCTCCATGTTTCTGCCGCTGAAAGTCCTAGGTCCCGTGTTGGGGAATCTCCCTCCCATTCTATTGTTACGCGAGATGCTGTGAGTCCACGGAAGCTTGTTCGGGGAGTCTCGTGCAAGTACAAGTGTCAAGGGGACCAATACATATCTCACACAAGGAAGAGACCTTGTTCACTTGGCGTGAGGGCTTAGGATTCTCGTAAGAACTCATTAGGAATTTGACTTGATCTTCAAGTTCGAGCATCCTACGATTGGAAGTTGTGAGTCAATGGGAGGCAAGGAGATTGCCTTGACGGTTTTGGACAACTCACGGGGGTCATTCCAACATTCGTTGTCATAGAGAGCAAGGTCCTCTATTTTACCCCACGATTCTTCCGCGATGAGTTCACTAAGTTTGCCACTGGCCGCTTGGTCGATGGTTTGCCTAGTTGAGAAATTGAAATGATCGTAAAATATTTGGACTTGAAGCCAAAAGTCGATGCCGTGATGAAGGACTTTATGGACTAGGTCCTTGAATCGAGTCTACGCCTCGTAGAGAGTTTTGCCTTGACGTTGTTAGAACATCAAGATGTCATTCCTTAGTTTGGTAGTTCTCCCCGGTGGGAAAAATTGGGTGAGGAAACGAGTGGTGAGATCATCCTAACTTGAGATGGATACAGTGGAAAGTCGCTCAAGCCAAATACTAGCTTGGTCCCGTAGAGAGAATTGGAAGAGACGCAAGCGCGTGGTCTCCCGTGTGGTAGCTTCTAGGTCGATAGAGTCAATGATTTTTAGGAAATCTTTGAGATGCTGATTAGGATCTTCAGAACGAAGTTCATGGAATGCACATCTGTTTTGCACCAACCGGATGGTGTCGGATCGCAGGGCCGTAGTTTGAGCTTGATCAGGGAGCTCAATGGTGTTCTTATAGCCTTGATGGCTTGGTCTAGAGTATTCACCAAGAGTACGGCCTCTTGGATGGTCAATGAGTGGTGGGTTGATGGGAAGTGGTTGATTTGGTGGGTTATCACCTTCTATGATGAAAAGGGAGAAAGCTAGCTACGAACAAAGACACGAAGAAGGGGGATAGACTAAGAGGAAGCTAATGAAAGTAAGAAAAAATCTTACTTGATAGGAATCAAGCAAGGGAACCTAAACGAGATAAAGATCTAACTAGCTATTCTATTCACTGCCAGCCTACAAAACTTGATGCGCTTGAAGGCCAAGTGAAGGAAACTTCCTTTTCGTCGAGCAAGTTTTTCAACCTCCTAGGCACTGAACCTAATCATAGTAGTATAGTATTGGGTAAGCCTCGGGGATAGATATCATTCTCAGGGAATAGGAATGCTAGTAAGAAATGTATGAGGGGGTTGAGGATGATTCTTTTTTATCTTTTATGGTTTTTTAGAAAGCTTAGGTAAAATCTCGAGGCAATTGGTTTGGGGTTGGTACTTCTACCGATTACTCTACCTATCTAATTATCTAATTATATAATTACTACGGGTAGCTTATGTCTAATTGAGGTGTGCTCATTATGATGATAAAAATGTGTTCACCTAGATACTATTACCCCTAGTTATCTTTATTGGTCGGTTGAGTTGTCACGTCCTTATCTTAACGCGTTGTATTCCTAAAGGTCGTAAGGTATGTGTAGTCCCTAGTTCTTTGAGGTTATCTCTCGTATATGACCTACGGAATCGGCAAGCCTTGGCTATTTCATCCATAAACCATATCATCATAAAGAAATACTCAAGCATTAAATACAACGAAGATGCCTAGTTGCACTCCTAAGCCAATTTCAATTAAGATAAAAAACAACCTAACAATAATCAATAACTAGGTTTCATAGATTTAAGCAAACACACAAGAAATTTAGCTAGACATGATAGACAAGCAAGCATACACACAATCAATCAAATATAGGATAGACATAATGATACTTTGGATTAAAATACTTATCTCGATGTGTAAAATAGGGTATGTGACCCTAAGATACTGTCTAATTCGGACTACAAACAATTTAGGGTTTTTACCCCAAAAGTCTTCCTCCCAAAATATAGAAAAATCAAATTCTATATATAGATTTACAACTGCGACAGCGTCACCTTTTTCATGGGACGCTGCTGTACCACCTTCATTAGTGTTTCATCTGGGCCAAGTCATCGATGGGACGCGTCACCTTAGAGCGCCGGGTCTTCACCGCGACACTGCCTTGATTCTAGATCCGGGTCGTCGAGTTGAAAAATGTAGTGACGCCTCCAATATTAAGGCGGACCGGCCGTTATGTGACCAAAATTTCCTTTGGCGAGAACAGCCGCGTCATGTTTTGATCAAGTCATCATAGAGGGGCCCATGCTGATTGGGGCGCCGAATGCATGCTGATCGGCCTTATGAGGCTTTGATCTTGACTTTGCCATTTTCTTCATGTATTTGTTTCTTTTCGTCCAAATGTGCTTCATTCTAGCATTATGCTTCCGAAAGATCTAAAAAAGTAAAAAGAACGAAATTAAGCGATAATTGGATATAAAATGTGTCGAAATAGGGCTTAAATGACCCCACTAAAAGTATGCGTTTAAATCCTTATCAAGTTGTCCAATTCCCCAGGCCAAATTGGAACAACCTTGAGAGTTACCATATATACACTCATACAGTTACAACTTTATGATACAAGGTCTCTTCCATTTGAATGGCCCGCAAAACAAGATAACAACAAAATTTTTAAGAAAGACCAATGTTATCCAAGAAACCAAACACCCCTTTAACATAAGAGGAAACACAAATAACCATTCCTCTTTGCCTATAAACCCTCAACATTATTTTCACCACTTACCCTTATGCAATTTTTTGTTTGTTGACTTCAATAAGTCAAACATATTTTGGTAATTCGTGTAAAAGATGAGTTGGTTAAGTTAGTATTACTAGCTTTGTAGATTTAGTACTGTTAGAGTTAGTTAGTGCTACTAGAGTTAGTTAGTACTGCTAGCTTTGTAGAGTTAGTTAGTTAGTCTTTGCTAGCTTTGTAGAGTTAGTATTGTCACATTGACAGTATAGTAGAACTTGTATAAATGCCTATTGTATACTCAGTATTTTAATTAACGAGAATCATTTTCACTGTGTGAAATGTGTGTTTCTATCAACTCATTAGTGTCAACAATTCACAAGCAACCATAAATCATAAACAATAATTTTACAACCAAATTTTTCATTGATATGTTTTAAAGGTTAAAACATTTGATACATCTAATTATCCAACCTAAATACTAAAAACATAGAAACACCATAATCATAAACTACTTCACTCCAACTTGTTAGAACCAGGGCTCTCTCCTCTGCTTTCCTTGCTTTCCATGAGTTGTTGAAAGAAAATTTTAAGAATACTAATCTTGTTTTCCAAAGCATAAACATCTTGCACCACCACAATTTATTGCTCCACCACATTTTCTTTGCTCTACCACATTTTGCTGCTCCTCCTCAATTTCTTTGCACCACCTCACTTTGATCTTCCTCCTCATCCTCTTGCTCCTCCCCATCATCCTCATCATCTTCCTTATCTTCCTCATTAAGTCCAAAAATCTCGTCCCAGTAGAAGTCTTGTGCTCGCAACCAATTCAGAATTCTGGTCCTCGTCCACTGATCCACTTTCCTATACGACTCGTACTCAGCAGTGGGTTCATCCCCAAAACCATCTACGATTTCGTCAAAAAGTAAATAGTTTTTTAACACTCTATCGTACTCTTCTTGATCATTTTGAAAGTTTCCATTTCCTGCCATTGTTTAAAGTTTTCTTTTTTTTGGGATTTCTGTGTTTGTGTGTGTTCTTGGATATACAATCGACTCAATTGCTGTTAGGTATAAATAGGCGTAATCACACACACGATAGGTAGATCAACAATTCCCAGGACTTTAGGCGGTATATGGACTAAAAGCGCCAAAATTAAAATGTAAAAAGACGAAAAAACCGGTTGACTAGTCAACTTACGAGGAGAGATAATGCTCGTTATCCATAACGGGGCTCCAGGGACCATTTGCGCACCGTTCTGGAAGTTCAGGTACCTCGTTCGCCAGTGAATCGAAACGGGGGACCAAAATTGAAAACTGAGGGACGAACGATGTAATTTACCCATTTTAGTCTTTAAAGAAGGAAAATGAATATAAATTATCTACAAATATTGCGACTGCTCTTTTAAAGTAAGGACTATATGTGTTATCTTACAAACTATTATTGCGATTGCGATTTTAAAGTAAGGACTATATGTGCTATCTAACAAACTATGAAAGTCTGTTTCACAATTTATTCTTTTAAGGGCCGTTTGTTATATGAGTTTGAGATTGCATTCACCTCTTCTCACTTATTCTCATCTTTCAATTTTAGTGGTAACCACTCCCTCGCATTTTAACCTATTTTTTAAACATAATCAATTAGAAACTAAATAAATTTTTTATTTTTAAATAAAAAATATCACATAAATAAAAAACATTATGGGATATGAGATATCTTTACCAAATATCTGTCTAGTATGAACTTAAATTAAACTTTGCGATAAAGGTGTTCGATCAAATTGGCACAAAATTTTGATACTCTTGTGACGATTTGATATGTCTGATAATTTGTAGCACTTGTTCATAGGGTCATACGAGGTCGTCCGGTTGATATGCTTCCTCTCGATACCAATTGAGAGATATTGTCTATTCTTGAAGACTTAAAATCTCCTAAAAATTAGTAAAGTTGATTCTCTAAACTACCCTTTAAAATAATTAACTTACATAAATCTTAAATGTAAAATTACAATACACGGTTTAATTAATAATGGAGACATTTTATTAATGATAACTTTAGAAACATTTTTATATAACTTAAATAAATCTTAAATGTGACTCGTGGATGAATAGATTCTAAATAACAGATGCCACTTCAAATACCTTTTGATAAAATATACGGTTTAAACAATAACACATGATTCCTTTTTAATATTAAATATTTTCCAACTAATTAGGCCTAAACACAACTATATCGTTATCTTTACTACTTATAAATCATGTATTCTTATTCTTTAAACTTAAAATTTCTTAAACTTTAAGTAATGTCTAATGCCTAATATACCATTTAGAAAACAAGTTTTCATTACGCTACTTTTTAAAAAGTGGCAAGTTTTACTATTTGATCTATTGCATTAATGTCAATTTAAAAATATAAACACACTAACAAAAGAGGATCTCTTTATTAATGACAACCAATCACAAAATTATTCATGAAATTACAAAAAAAAAAAATGCAGTTTACGCGGGTATCTTTATAGGGTCGCACAATTGCAACCGGTTCCATCTAAAACACATGGTTGCATCAGGAGTTACACCAAAACCACAAGTTCGCAAGTACAATAATTAACTGCTATACACCATCGCTTTGCGCGAGTATTTGTCTAGTGTAATATGATGCATGCAAACATCATATTCCTTATTCTTTCTCAACTCGTCAGTCGTGCGTGATTAGTTAATATAAACCATTTTTTTTTAGAACACCAAACGCTCGTCCTGCTTCATGTAATGGCCTATACCGTATTCACTTGTGGTCATCGACGCCTGGATTTGAAATTGACTTAACAAGTGTCACCTATTCCAAATATATATCGTCAACAAGATAATATCGTCATTTGTAAGTTACGCCGTTAGTCATAAACTAAATCTCTGGTGCTTTTTAGTCTTTGAAATCGTTGAATAAAAGGGATAGATGTATAACATTGATGTCGTTTTTCGCCCTAAAAACATCAAAGAAAGCATGCCATATCTATAAGTCTTGTGACGCAACAACTTCTAGCAAAATGAATTGATCGGACCATGATCACGTCTACAATATTGTCCATTATATGCGCTTAGACAACCAAACCACTCCCAATATGTATAATCATGGTTTCTTAACATTCTCGGAACCCGTGCTTTTCTTGGTGAAACGCCTATAGCTTTTCAACATTAGTGATTATAGGTTTCACAAAAACTATGCTCCAACTTTTTTCATAACAAACTTACAAAAATTATCAAGAAATAGACGAGAAGTTGCTTCATACATTTGCAATATTCATCAAAGGTGTCATAAATGGTGTCGTATGCCAATTGATGAATTGCGGATGTGCACTTCATCAATGGGGAAATGTCTTATCTTTCTATAGTCAATATTATCACGAAATTATGCAAAATGAGTGGTTACTTCTTCAACTATGCTTGTAAATAACTCTTGACTCATTCGAAAGCTCTTCCAAAAACGATATGCACCGTGCATCGGATTCACATTAAAATAGGCGGCGACTAAACGATCATGAGCAATATAACGATTTCGAATTACAATATTTCTCGTCGGTCGAGCAGCTCGTTATCTATTTTTAATAAACAACACTGCTTTTCTAAAAAAATAAGTTCCGACTAGTAACTTCTTTTTCTTCTCATGAGCTTGTGTAAGATTTTGTTTGAAGTTGTTTATAAAAATGATAGAAGATGAGGTATTTATAGGTAAATAAAATGATATATATATATATATATATATATATATATATATATATATATATATATATATATATATATATATATTCATTTAAAAACTAGGGGTGTTCACCAATTCGGTTTATTCGATTCGGTTAGTTCGGTTAATTTTTTTTCAGGTTCAAACCGAAAACCAAGCCGAACCGAATTCAAATTTGACTCAATCGAACTGAAAACCGAACCCCTATAACCGAAAACCGAACCGAATAACCCGAATTACATAATTTTAATTATTTTCTTATTTAATTATATATATTTTTAGTACAAAATTTATTTTCAAATTTAAATAATGATATATTTATACTAAAAAAGAGTTTTAGTAATTTATTTTTCATATAAATACATAGAAAAATGTTATATTTATACTAAAAAAAAGAGTTTTAGTATCTTTTCATATAAATACATAGAAAAAATATATATTTATAAGAATTCAGTTTTCGTTTCGGTTTTCGATTTTCATTGCCATAACCATATCCAAATCGATAACCGAATATTTAGTTCGATTCGGTTCGGTTCGGTTATGACCAATTCGGTTCGATTACGAATTCGGTTCAGTTTTTTCCGGTTCGCTTCAGTTTCGATTTTCGGTTACTGTGGGTATTACCTGATCCGTGAACACCCCTATTATAAACGTTTAATAGGGTGGAGGAACAAAATCTCCTTTCAATTATTTTTTCCTCTTGTCTCACGTGTGAGCCATGCCCTATTTAATGGGGTGGCGCATGAGGTGTGTACAGACGTAGTAAGATTATGTTTGAAGTTGTTTATTAAAATGATAGAAGATGAGGGTATTTATAGGTAAGTAAAATGGTAAAGTTTTTTTAATTAATTAATTAATTTGTTTATTTATAAACGTTTGATATGATGGGGGACAAAATCTCCTCTCAACTATTTTTTCCTCTTGTCTCACGTGTGAGCCATGCCATATTTAATCGTGTGGCGCATAAGGTGTGTACATACAAAGAAAAATTATGTTTGAAGTTGTTTATAAAAATGATGGAAGATGAAGATATTTATAAATAAATAAAATGGCATACTTTATTTTTTTCTTATTCATTTATAAACATTTGATTGGATGAGGGACAAAATCTCCTTTTAACAATTTTTTCCTTTTGCCTCACGTGTGAGCTATGCCCTATTTAATGGGGTGGCTCATGAGGTGTGTACATATGGAGTAATATTATGTTTGAAGTTGTTTATAAAAATAATGGAAGATGAGGGTATTTATAAAGTAAATAAAATGGTATAGTGTAATTATCTATTTATTTTTTCATTTATAAACAATTGATAGGATGGGGGACAAAATCTCCTTTCAATTGTTTTTTCCTTTCGTCTCACGTGTGAGCCATGCCCTATTTAATGGGGTGGCACATGAGGTGTGTACATACATAGTAAGATTATGTTTGAAGTTGATTATAAAGATGATGAAAGTTGAGAGTATTTATAGGTACATAAAATGATATAGTTTAATTTTTATTTATTTATTCATTTATAAACATTTGATAGGGTGGGGGACAAAATCACCTTTCAACTATTTTTTCCTTTTGTCTCATGTGCGGGCCATGCCCTATTTAATGGGGTGGCGCATTAGACAACACCTCACGAGTGAGGCAACCTGAAGAGGTTTGGATTGATTAATAGTTTAAATCAATTGTTTGATATCATTTTTATTCACTTAGATATAATATTTTGTTTACAAATTTAAACCCCGTCAAAAGCGCTAGTTACAGTTGGTGTCGTGGGTGGTGACGTGAAAAAAGTGGTGCTACCTCAGCACCTTTTTCCTATGGCACAAGATTTCTCTATGGCATCAAACACCCCTTTCTAGCTATGGCGCCACTTTTTAGTGCTGTCGAGTAATTTTTTTATTTTTTTATTCATTTAACAAAAACAATATGTATAACTAAAATTTAATTTCATTAATAAATAAAAAGACATTAGTTAAATTTAAAAAGACATTACATTAAAAAAAAGACATCAAATTAAATCAATACATAAAAATAGAAATAATCTAGTTTTTGGGATAATATAAGGCCCGGATTCTTAATTTTTTCGCCTCGATGATAGTCGTGTCTTCCGGATCCATATCATTCGTTTTAAGTTTCAATACCCTCAAATCTTCGGGCTTTTTTTGGCGTAAAGTGCTTTGGATTTCAACTCCTCGTTCCTTTTTTTGAGCGTAACTTACTTATATAATAAATATATTTTTTAAATTGATAATTAGCTTTCTTTTTCATATTTTTTTCAAATCAAACTTGAAACAAGTAAACTAGTCTATATTTGCAATATAACTTTAGCAAAAATGAAATAAACCTGATAGTACGTAGTACCATTTTTCCTAAAATCCAAAAGACCAATCTATCTTCACTACAAAGTTACAAAAAGTTAAAAAAAGGGCCTCACTTTTCCTCTAAAAAAACCCAAAATTTCATTGAATTCCAAAACCAATTCAATTTCCCTACACTTTCCCCCAAATGAAAAACCCTAACCCTAACTTTCCAATCCCACAAAATCAAAATTCAATTCACAAAAAGTTCACATTTTTATGTTATATCTCCAATCTTTTCACAAAAACCATCTTTTATTTCCATCAATTTGTTAAAAAAAAACGGATTTTATTGTTTTTTTGGGTGCAGGTGAGATTGATAATAATGGGGGATGATGAATCGGATAGTAAAATGTATCATTAAAAAGAATGTTGTGATGAGGTTGCAAGAGTATTGTTATAGTAAGCTTAACTAGCTACCAAAGCATATTTAATGATGAATGTATGGCTTTTTATGTATTCGGAGACCAAATGATGGGACGTTATATGGTTGCAATACAGACTACGTAGGTGCTATTTCTGCTATCGAGGATAGTCTACCTGTTAAGTGATAATATGGGCGGTTGGGTCATAACATATTATATTTCATGTGTGACTTCCCGTTCGACCCATTTGACCCGTTTGAGATTCACTTAAAGCACAAATTGTTGCAACTGTTTACAGGTTCAGGCGTTCAAAATGTTGCAGCGGGGATCGCCTTGGCTGGTAGACTATTTGTGGTTATTGGTGCTGGAGGTGCTGGAAAAGATCTTGCTTATGGAGCAAAAGCGAAGGGTGCAAGGATTGTGATAGCCAATCCGAGTAATCGTACTTGATTATCTGCTTATTTTGTTTTTTTGAGCAGATGCAAAAAAGTTTAGGGGTGAAATAAGGTCTTTTCAGTAAGAAGTTTCAGATTGTTTAGTTTGAACTGGTTATTGTTAGTGGATTCAGTATTGTAAGTTTAACCTTAGGGGTGAAATGAGTTGTTTTGGATAAGTTGATCTTACGTTATGAGCATAAGCTCGCTTTACTTTTACTTAGTAATGCCAAACACCCTTGTTAGCGTTTTGATCTGTTACATCAGCAGTAATAAGTGTTTGGATATGATTATAGGCTCATTTGATGGTGAACTGAGCAACAACTATAAGTAACAGTTTCGGAGTTGCCTATTCAAACAACATATCCTATTTTGATTATCTGGTTTTGTTACTGTAGAAGCCTATCTACACACTTTTTGCCGCATTGCCTTCTGTTATAGCAATTGCTTATTTCATGAAAGCATTAGCAGTTTTAATAAGCATTATCAAACACCCCCTGAAGTCAATGTAATCATAGAAGTATTGATGTTGTATGCTGAATTGACATCAGACAACTCCTTCGATATTAGTATTATGAATCCTTCTTACAAAAAGGGATATTTATATGTTTCTTTAGGACAACCAGGGCTATTGGTTTCTTGATTAATCCAGTCCATATTACATGACGTCGTAACACTTTATTTTTCCCGAAAATGTTTCTGATTCCATGTCATTTTCTAGACCAACATGGGAAGGTGGTCAGTACGAAGGATATGAACAAAGTTGATTGGCTTCTCTTCAATTAGCAATGGAATTAGGAGCTGATAATATCGATGCAAGCTTGGGAACCTTGTGGCCAAAATACAGTCAACAGGAGCTGACATTGTCAAGTTTGCAACAACTGCTGTAGATATAACTAATGTAGCATGTACTTACTTAACTCTCTTTGCATAGAAGTCATTGAAAGGTGGCTTTGTTGTACCGGCTGGGTCATTTATTTAAATAAAGTTGACATTTTTGATTAAAAGTAATCATATTGACTGTCGGGTAACTTTGTACCGAATGCCCAAACGGCATACAAAGCCATCTTTTATTGACTCAAATGATATATAAAAGTACTGTGACTCAGGGCACACATGTGCAAGTGTGTTGATATTTTAAGGAAAAAAACTCTTTATTTCTACTAATGAGTAAAATGTATCATTATTGTTTGCAGTTGTACCATTCCTAACAAAAGAATCTTTACTTCAATGTTGTGATGAGGTTGATCCGGTTGCAATGGTAATTTTCATTGTCATAAAAAGCTTTACCATCAAACAATATGCAGACAATGATAAAAGTATGGCGTTTAATGTATTGTGTTATTGATTGTATGTTACAGTCAATAGGAGCAGTCAATTGTGCCATCAGGAGACCAAATGATGGGACATTATATAGGTGTAATACAGACTATGTAGGTGCTATTTCTGCTATTGAGGAAAGTCTATGAGGTTTCTTTCTATAATTCCTAAAAGAAGTGACAATATCGGTGGTTGGGTCAAAACAATGCCTTTTGTTCACTTATAAAAGTTTCATATGATTTCACATGTTACTTTCTGCCAGTTCGACCCATTTGACCCATTTGACATTCACTTAAAGCACAAATTGTTGCAATGTCTGAGGTTCAGGGTGTTCAAAATGGTGCAACAGGATCACCGGTCGGTAGGACTATTTGTGGTTATTGGTGCTGGCATGGTGTGAAAAGCTCTTGCTTATGGAGCAAAAGCGAAGGGTGCAAGAATTGTGATAGAAAATAGGACTTATGGTTAGATTCAACTATCGTTCGTGTTCACATTACCATTCTGTTGCTCGTACTTGATTGCAAATAAAACATTATACTAGTTTTATTGCATTCTTATCAGTCGAATATGGGAGAAAGTCATGGTTCTCGTCATATTTAGAGGGTGTTTGGATTCGAGTGGTTTATCAAAACATCAAAAATTGATTATAGCGACTTCCAAGTCAGAGTAACCATATGATCAGTTGCAAAAATCAAAAATTGATTATAGTTCACATTACCTCTCACATGCATAGTTAATACATCAACTAAATTTTCTCTTCTGTTGCAAGGTTACAACGTCGTGCTAGAGAACTTGATGGTGTAATTGGTGGAGAGGCTATATCTCTTGCGATTTGAGCACTTACGATCCAGAAGGTATAGGCACGATACTTGCAAACACTACATCAATTGGTATGCAACCAAATATAGACGTTACTCCTATTTCTAAGGTACGGCTATCTACCTTTTTCTGGTCATATGTTTTTAGTAATAATGGTATGCACTTAGATCAGTTTTTCTATTTTCTATGGCAGGAAGCTTTAAAGTCGTATGCATTGGTATTTGATGCTGTGTCCACACCAAAAATTACGAGATTACTTTGGGAAGCTGGAGAGTGTGGAGCCATAATTGTTAAGGGGGGAGATGTTTATAGGATAGGCGTATAATGCTACTTTTCATGCCTGTCCATCATGCCTAAAATCTTACCATCTCCCTTCTCTTATGAGTTTATCCTACTTTTCATTTGCAGCACCTAAGGATTCATTTAGGGATATTATGGAAAAATCTTAATTTTTCTATTCCATCTTCCTTTATTTTGAATTTTGAGTTTATGGGTACAGTGGAACAATTAACTAGTCAAAATAGTTGGAAATGTTATTGCCATTGATACCTTTTCCAATCATATGAAGTTATGAAAAAACGAAAAGATTTGACAGTCACATGCTCGTATTTTTATTTTTGTATCTATCACATTATTCACATCATTTATGTATAATCATCATCAGATTACCTTATATATAGTTATTTTTTGTTAGACATGATCAGTATTCTGTGTCAAGTTGTTCTTCATGTCTTCTCTTGTCTCAAATTGACCAATTCTGTTCTGCAACTCGTTTAAATTTGAGGAATTTGATGTGATTACCACTTTTGCTCGAGTATGGAGTTAAAAAAATAATATATTTAAGTTATTCTGAAAATAGATATAATGCTTCTAGAGTGTCTGTCTGAGATAGGTGTGGGTTAAGTAATGAGTCAAACCTTCCTCTGTTGTGGAACTTTTTGATTTTTCTTTTTTCCTTTTGAATCATTTGTTCTCTTCTCGCACAAAAACCCGCTTTATCTTATCATTAGCCTTAACATAATAATTTAATTATTGCTAAACAAAATGATTTAGGATTTTGACACACTTTGGTGACTTGCATCTAATCACATTATTAAACTTTACCCATTTGACCCATTGGAGATATGATATTACCCAAATCAGCGCAACTTCTAAGTAAATGGGTCAAAATTTCTACTGCTGCAGACTTTGACTTTGGATCAAAATTTCTATAAAATTACGTAAAGCTGAAGTTTTTGTTACTTTATATACAGAAGCAGGAGGCTCGAGGGTAACATGTCTTGTGCAAAATGGTACACATAGGAAGCACGGAGGAGGTGATTATAGTTCTTGTTTCTCCATCATTTGTATTTGTATCATTAGTATTTTGTTCGGACATAATAAGGAATTTTATATTTGACAGCCATTGTATTCTCAGTTTCGTGATACTAAAATTAAATTTATTTTTATAAAAGAAGTACTCATAAATCCTAGAAAACAAACGTTGGCATATTTATCTGGATAAATTATAACATTGTAGGTTTTGCCGTCATGATAGTTAACTCTTGTGTGTATATGTATGCCGATGTTGTGAAAAACTAGATAGATTTGAGAATTTTGATGGACTATAGTAAAATGTCATAATAGTAAATGCATGTTTTACCAGAATTCTTTTCGAAAGCAGTCTTTTCTACAATGTTCTACCTTGCACATACGTCGCACATAAGTGCCCTTTGTTAGGTGGTCTTCACCATCAAACCAACACAAAATTCTCTTCAATGTGCGAGATGGTAGACACCCGTTATGGGAAACCACGCGTGGAGAGTGCCTACCGTGGGTGGTGATGACTCCATTATGCATCGTCTAAGAAATGTGACTTTTTAAAACCATCACCATAAAAGTTTTTTCCAAATTAAAAAAAAAAAAAAATAAATAAATTAAATTAAATTAAATAATACTTTTCACTAGTTTCATTTAAAAAAAAAAAAAAAAAACACATTTTGATAAGAAAGAAATTTAAAAATACTATTTTTGGATATTGCTTGTGCATGGACTTTTTAAAGTTTAGACAATACCTTTCCAATCCTAGAAGTTTAAAAAAATGTTTCTAGTCATTAATTGCTAGACCACAAAACAGGGTGAATGTGCTGCTATACTCTTGGTATAGATAGATGTCTGTTTGCATTGATGAAGGCTTGTTGGATGGCCACTCTGAATCAGACTTGGTGAGTCTAGAGTGGACTGCTACTCTGGTTTGGCTTGTGCTATTTCAGTCCAAGGAAATGTCGTCACATCCTCTTCTTAGCCCGACATCAAAGGCTTACCACGCGAAATAATTCTCCATACATTGGATGCGAAGGTTGGCTCAATCCGAAATGAATGTTAACCAATAACAGATTATATTTACATAACTTGATTTTGTTAGCGAAAAATGAGAGTACACGAGATTAAATAGAAAACTAACTTACAAAACTATTACGGGCAAACAAACGTTTATTAAGCTAACATCCACTCAAACAAACAAATGCTACGTTAATATGTATTGAGAGGTTGACAAATAAAACTCAAAATAGAATTGAACAATATACTAGATGGAACCGGAGCAGTAGACACATGCACAAGCAAATTTAAGCATATGTATACAAAACCCGAGCAGAATCAGACTGATCCAAACAGAGTCCGAATCATATGGAATCGGATGCAGAACCAAAGTAAATCAGATGGAACATGGTAGAATCAGTCAGAGAACCATAACGTAACCAGAGCGAATGCACAGCCAATGCGAATCAGATGGAACATGTTAGACTAAGACATAACAAACCAGATGCAAAGCCATATCATAACCAGAGCGAAATCAGCTAGAATGGGATGGAGAACCATGAGGAATCATAGCAAAATCGGACATACTTCGGTCATCTTTTTGTCTTTTTTAGACAGAATATGTGGGTTTGGGAACTTCATCTTGCAGCCTTTTCTTCTTTTCTCTTTGCCTTTGAATATCATCGTTGTTTCCTGAAAACATTGGTCGGAACTCAAGGCCACATACAATGAGGCCAGACATAGTTCCTTCATGACTTGTAAATTTCATATTCATAGAAAGAGAGTCATCCTTGAATTCATGAGCTGAGTTAAATTTCCATAGTTGAATCTCCATCCATCCATCTTCCCTTTGTTTCGGAACCGGAGTTATATCATGTATATTCGATGGCTCTGGGGTTATAAAATAGAGAAATTCAGCCTCTTTGTTGTATTGGTGGAGTATATCTCGTACTTTCACTGGACAATGCATTCCTTGGCAGTTTTCTGAAAGCTTGAACAGTAGGTAGCACACGTATTCCGTATCCGATGACAGCATTTGACTTTTGATCGTACAGTTGATATGAAATACTTGTTGTGGCAAAAGCTCAATCACCTCTTGAAATCTGAATTTACGATAAATTATATGATTACGTCATGTAATTTACATAATTCTTAAGAACATGAAACTAAATCCAGGAAGTGAAACTTTTGTCAACCATCTATTCACTGTTTGCTAGTTAACTAGAGAGCGAAAAAGATTTGAACCTTGAATAATCAAATCTAGTTTTTCGTGACTGTAACAAATTAGTTATATAAAAATAAAATGAGAACAAACCTGGACTGGACCGGTGGTTTTGAAGTAAAAGTATCCACATTAGAAAATTTGTATAAAGCTGCCTTTGCTGAAAGCACAAGAAGTTTCTTTCCATCGACTTCGCCCAACCAGAACAACTCGTCATAGTTTCTGCATACCTTGAATATTTCTGCAAAGTTAGTTGGCAATTGTTGCACTTGATCCCCATTAAAGTCTGATTTCAAGACTTGTTGGACTTCCTTGAATTTTCCGATCTCTTCATGTTTCTCCTGTATACAGTTATTTTAGATATGCAACTTATAACATGATTTTTTTGTTACCGTGCATTCATGTTCCCTTTATACAACTTTAACAAAAGAATATAGAATGTAACCAAGGGATATTTTCAAACTTACTTTGTCAATGGCTCGAAATTCAATGCCTTCAACATAAACTGCATCATCCCCACAATAGTATGATGAAAAGCTCTCAAGTAGAAATTCAAAAACGACATCTTCATTCTGTTTCGAGAAACGGTGCAACTCAATCATCATCCACTGCTCATCTCTCCATGTTGCGAAATATGCATGCAGACTTTTGTGTCCCTTTCTATACTTTAGGTTAACATACACAGGTTTACTTGAAAAGTTTCTTGAATCACAAAATTTGAAGACTAAATAGACCCCATAAACAACACTTGGAGATAAAAATTGAGCTCTTGTCTTGATGTCGATGATCAAGTTGGAAATATCAAACATCTCCACCACTGTCCCAAACCTGCGCATATGATAAACATCCAAGACTAAATCAGTCATAGCCTTTATATTCACATACACTTCTACTTCTGAATTTCGTAATTTTTTGAACAAGAGTTTAAATTCTATATTAGAATTTATTGTACCAGACAAATCTCTATTTAAATAGAGGTAAGAACATTATAAAAAACATTATCAAGATGCTTAGCAAAATTTATAATTAGGCAAATGATTGAAAAAAGTATTATACTTGCCACAATTTCTTTTTGTGGGTAGCGAACAAATTTTTTTGCTTTTGTGGGTACTTTTCTTTCAAATTTATCCTTTTTAGGGTATTTTGCGAAATTTTTGGACATTTTTGCCCCTCTTAGCTAATAGAAAATTTTTTTTCCCGAAGGGCAAAAATGTCACATATTACCCTAAAAAGGATGAATTTGAAAGAAGAGTACCCACAAAAGCAAAAAATTTTGTTCGCTACCCACAAAAGGAAATGGTGGCAAGTATGATACTTTTTTCAATCATTTGCCCTTTATAATTCATGGTCATGAGAACAGAGGTCCCAAAACAGGGGCAAACCTCAACTACCTTATTAGAAGGTTTATAACATTATAGTTCCCAGCCATATAGTGAGTATTAAAATATATTTTGTCATGTACAACATCAGTTCTCATTGTTGATATGTATGTATGCAGGACTAATCTTGTTATTAACCTGATATGTTAACATTAAAATGAGCTAATGATGAAGCACCACTCCTTTGTTGATTAACGCAGAGGATTAGTAGTTCTAGCAGAATATAATCAAAAGGGTTCTCAAGTTTGATCCTATTTGATCATAATTATAATTATATGATTAATAATCATATTATGCAACCGAAAACAACTTGTCATGCATTAAACGGTGAAGAGAATAACCTTATACTTTAACATTAAAAAGCATAACAAAATTCTTCCAATAATGCATATGTTTGCTTATCATTAAAAACTAACAAAGGTGGAGAGGTAGAGAGAATAACCTTGATTCTGAAAGAGATTTCAACTCATGTGGACAACTGTTTATGTAGGAAAACATTGTGGCCGAAACCATTTCATTTCTTTCTCCATTACCAACGAATGACAACAACTGTTACAACCCAAAAACAAATCAGACTCAATGTGTATGATGTATAAACGCATGTGTGATTTTGTATTATCTCTCAACAAGGAGAAGATACATAGACACCCAATAAAGGAGATATGAGAATGAACTGGTTACCACTTTGTCTTGTTGAAGGAGGATTCCCTTACAGTAAATGTTGTAAAGTTCCTCTTTCTTGATGGTAGAATAGATTTCAGGGCACTTTGACATCTGGATTATTTCTTTATAGTCATTAGGCAATTTCGGCTCCCATAGCTCATGATCCTCCTGCATATACATTAATCAATTAATAAACTCATATTTCATACAATTACTTTCTTAAAGTTTATAAAACAGTTAAAGGCCATAGTTTAGATATATATAAATTAAAATTAGTTAGCCCATTTTGTCAAAATATAGAAACTTACCTGAAATTCCAATGCTTTCTTGAGTTGTATGACCACATCATGAGCTGTTGGTCGTCTTTCTCTCCTGTGATATAAGCATTTAAGGGCAATCCTTGTAAAAGTAATATATGATTCTGGAACAATTTGTTCTTTGATACCCTCAAACACTAACTTATCAAGTTTTTCAACATAATAGTGGTGTTTAGCCAAAAAGGGTAAATAAAGATACTCATCATCTATCTTTTCGGATGATAGTTTCCCACACAATATGTCAAATAAGACCGCACCCAATGAGAATATATCAGACTCTTTGGTTAAGAAGCCTGTTTTTGAGTACAATGGGTCACAATAGCCAATTGTGCCTGTAACATTGTCGATGACATAGTCTACATCCTGATTTGTTGGACATACTAAGGAAAGCCCGAAATCACTAATTTTTGCTTTCCAATCATCAAGCAGTAGAATGTTGCTGCTGCTGATGTCCCTATGTATTACCATTTCTGGACATGAAATAGTTCCATGAAGAAACTCCAACCCGATAGCAATATCGATGCATATTTTAAGCCGCATCACCCACGTAAGACTATCATCGCTCAAGTACTTATCAAGACTTCCTCTTGATGCATACTCATAGACAATAATTTTCTCATTCTCTTCATCACAGTAGCCTACAAGACCAATTACATTTTCATGTTTATTCTGTATAAGGATTTCAAGTTCTGTCATAAATTCAGCTTCTCCTTCAACAGATTTCCTACCCAACCGCTTTGCAGCAATGAAGTTATGCCCATGAGTGTAACCCTTGTATACATTCCCAAAATCTCCATGTCCAATGAGATTTTCTTGATTGAAAGTTTTTGTGGCCAACTTTATGTCTTGAAGTGACAGTTTGAGGCTGTCCTTGTGGTTCTCCTGCGAATCATCGGACAATCAGTCGTTTTGATAAGTAAAAAATAACTGAATATTTTGGCATCTAAAACTCCTTTAGGGCCTGTTTGTTTAGTTTTTATATTAAGTCATGTTAAATTAAAGTGTCGGATATATGATGTCTGTTTGTAGATAAATAAATGGTTGTTTGTAGATAAATAAATGGTTGTTTGTTCTGTGTGCTGAATAAAGTGTCTAAATTAAAAGAATTATTGTTATACCCTTCTATTTTAAATAAGTGTTGATTAGAGGTTAAGAAGTTAAAGGGTAAATATGTAAAAGTATAATAAAAGTGATGACTTAATATGGAGACCCTCACTCCCATGGCTTTTTCTAGAAGGTCATCCATATAAATTAAGTGTCAAACAAACACTCAATTAGTGACTTAATAAATTTACTTATTTATAAATTAAGACTCTTTAAGTCATTATCAAACACTACCTTAGTGTCTCTAAGTTAAGGGTTACGATTGTAAATCAAGCTTGTTAAAGTTTAAGATTAAAACAATATGTCACAAAAGTTAAGGACTAAAAAAGTTAACTGGTAAGATCGTTGCACAAAGTAAAAATGTATAAAATGTCACATACTACTATGAAGAATATATGAGGAGATTATAAAGTTATTCAAAAAAATGTGCACCTGACAGTATAACGCTTGTTTAAGTTCGTTGATGACAACATCTATTGATGGACGTTCAGCTTGAGTTTCTGCTAGACATCGAAAAGCCATTTTTGAAAATATGTCCAAAGACTCTTTATTGGGTCCTTTACTTAGAGAAAAGACATGCTCGTTGGTTTCTTCCTTAATTTTGTGATCAACAATTTCCGTTAGTGTTCCCTTCTCAAAATGATCTCTTGCAATGGGTGCAATCCCCATCTCATTGACGTCAGTGAAAATACGATCATGGGCCAACCTCCCGGTCAAGATCTCAAGTAACACTACTCCAAAAGAGTAAATGTCTGATTTTTTATTTAATCTTCCAGACTCTTGATATTCTGGATCGAAGTACATAGGTGTACCTGCAATCGTACTCGCGTTGAGAGTACTGGCATCTTGATCTGCTGGGTGGAATTTGGAGAGCCCAAAATCAGCAATCTTCGCTTCCAAATTTCCGCCCAATAGAATATTTGCACTCTTGATGTCACGGTGTATTATCTTTTGTTTGTTTTGATCCGTGTTGGTGTGAATGTAACTCAAGCCATGTGCAATACCAAGACATATTTTCAAGCGTTGCATCCAAGTAAGATTAGTCATTTTTTCACTGTTTCCTAGATAATCCTCAAGACTCCCTTTAGAAGCAAGCTCATAGACAAGGATCATGTGATCACGATCTTCATCACAAAAACCAAGAAGAGATATTATATTCTCATGTTTACAGCTAATCAGAACCTCAATTTCTGCAATGAACCCTTGTTCTCCTTCTCGATTATTAATGCGTTTTATGGCTACCGTGCTACGTTTCTTTTTCTTTTTTTGGGTAAAAGGTAAAAATTTATAAGCCGTGCTACGTTTCTTGGGAAGATCGTATCTATTCTTCCCTTCTATGGAAGATGATTTACTGCTATCAAAATGTTTGAGTTGTGCCTTGTATACCATGCCATATCCGCCTGACCCAATGCAATATTTGTCGGCAAACTTCTCTGTTGCCTTCATGATATCATTAAGTCCAATCTTCAACTGTTCCAAGTTCTTCAACTGCAACATTGTGACATTAAAATACAACAACATACTTAAATAAATTATTGAATGACAAAAGATTCACAATCTGTACTAATTGTGATGTTAATAGAAAAAAGTTACACAACAACACTTTATTCTCAGCCAATGGATTCCGTTAGCTTCTATATCAGTTACTCTTTTATGCTTCCAAATGATTTGTGATTTGTCACTAGTGTGCAGGTCCATGGTAGTTGGTGCAGATGGTGTTTTTGATCGTGTGGTATGGAGTTGGTCTGGTCTTCTCAATAAATTTATAGATGGTGTTTTGATTTCTGTCCCTATCAATAAATTTGTTCACGGTCGTTTATCATTTTAGAATGCCAGGATTATGTAATAGGGATCAAATGTAATGTGTAAAAAGCCCCTAAGCACATAGACCATTCATGTAATTTACTTTTTTGTTTATTAATTAGGATGACCAGCTTCGAACTAAAACTATAAAGAAGTAAATTACCCTCAGGTGATTGGATGATGCACTATCAACTGCACTCCTCGGAAGTTCCTAAAATAATATTTGCAAAAGAATAGGAGATTAGTAGATAATTATAACAGTTATTATCATATAAAGCTGATAAGAAGGTTGATTTTCTTACCGGATTTTCATACATTGATTGAAGTTTCAACGCTTTCTCAAGTCCTTTGACAACCTGACTTATGTATGGACGATCTGCTCTTTCCTTTTTTATGCAGCAATATGCTGTTTGTGAGAAGATTTTTAATGCTTCTTGGTCCATCTGATTTCGTAAATGCTCATCAATCATACCATCCAAATGAGAGTTGGCCAGTTGACTTAATAACCCCTCTCCCAACTCTTCATCTGGAAGAACTGCACTCCGTCCACACAAGACTTCGAATAACACAACACCGAATGAATACACATCTGACTTGTGGGTCACACCACCAGTCTTTTCATATTTTGGGTCTGTGTATACATTCTTAACAATATCATGAGTAAGAATCAGACGGTGCCTTCGAGCTGCAGATAACTTGGGTTCCCATTTGTCATCTAGTAAAATATTCGAGCTCTTGATGCTGCAATGTATGACACTAAAATCACGTCCATCATCATAATGGATGTAACTCAATGCCTTCGCAACAGCAACGCATATCTTCAACCTTTGCATCCATGTGAGGGTCTGGTCACTTAGATATGTTTCGAGACTTTCAGTGGCCTCCTTCTTGTATACGATAATCTTATTGGTCACATCTTCATAAAACCCAATAATAGACACTAGATTCTCATGTTTGAGACTAGAAAGCATCGAAACTTCCGTCCAAAATCTTTTGCTCTCACCTTTTACATAATTTACATAGAACCTCTTTACAATAGTATCGATGAATTGTTCAGAATGTAAGAGACGGCCTTTGCGAATATTTCCAAACCTAAATGTTCTGATGATATTTTCTTGAGCAAAATTGTTGGTTGCAGATTCTATATCTTGAAAGTTGAGTTTTAAGTGAGAAAGATCTTTGAGGATAGACTTTGTCTCTTTGCTGACATGGGACTCACCACGTGTAGATATGGAGGTCAATGATCCCTAAATATATATGACAATAGTAATAAGTAAATAATTACCTTGTCTTGATTGGATGACACATGTATATATGGAGGTCACGTTTCTAAATTCTAGTGGCTTACAACAATAGTAATAAGTAAATAATTACCTTGTCATGATTGGATGATATATCTTCAACTTTGGCCGCAACTATTGAATGTTCCTTTAATATCATAAATAGAGTAATAAGTAAATAATTTTACTCGTGGTAATATTAAAATTATCAATAAATAGAGATTAGTTATTAAAAAAAATATGATAGAGAAAAGCCTCTTACAACATTTTGACGTTCCATTTGAAGTTTCAACGCGTTCTCAAGTCTTGTGACAACCTCACTTATATCCGGGCGTCGAGATCTTTCTTCATTCAAACAGTCATATGCTATCTTCGCGAAAACGTTCAATGATTGCGGATCCATTTGTTTCCAAAGAACCGGATCAATTATTTCATCTAGTATTTTCTTTTTATAATGGAAAATGGCCATTGGAACCAAATACTTATTATCTGGATTCTCACTTACTGATTTCCTACCACAGAGTAGTTCAAACAATACCATCCCAAAGGAGTAGATATCTGACTTGTGGTTCACACTTCTAGTCTCAATATATGTTGGGTCTACATACCCTTTCACATACCAAAGTTTATTAGTATGAAATGAATGGTGCCTTTGAGATGCTTTGACCTTCATGGAACATTCAAAACCAGATAACTTGGGTTCCCATTCATCATTTAATAGAACTCTGCCACTGCTAATGAGCCGGTGTATTACGCTGAAATCGCGTGGCTCGTCATAATGAATGTAGCTCAATGCATGCGCAATACCGACAGATATCTCCAATCTTCGCACCCATGTCAACGATATCGGGTCACTTAGAAATAGGCCGAGACTTGCCCTGGTCTCAAGCTTCATAATGATGATCTTCTCATCATTTTCATCACAAAACCCAACAAGAGAAACCACATTTTTATGCTTGAGACTAGAAAGCATGAAAATCGCCATCCAAAACTGTTGTTCTTTTCCATCCCATTCTTTATTCCACCTCTGAGCTTGGATATCAATCAACTCACCGGACCACAAGAGCTGCCCCTTGTAATTATTTCCAAAATAAGCTTCTCCCCATAAATTTCCTTGAGCGAAGTTGTTGGTGGCAGATAGGATATTTTCAAGGGGGACTCTGAGGTGAGCAAATTCTTTCATTATCTGTAAAATAGTCAAGTTAAAATGTGAGTTAGAAAAAGGGAGTTTAATAATGCGTACAAAGTGTTTGATAAATTTTCTGAACCATGTCTAAGACAGGTTAGTTAGAAGTTTAGGAAGTGATCAAGTGAATGGTCTTATTAAGTTTCATTGTTTTGGTTAGTGACTTCATGTTGATATTTGGTCTTGGTTAATGTAGTCAATATTTGCTCCTAAGGTGTTTTTTAAAGCATTTGGTCCTAAATCACATGATGTAAGTATGGACTACATGGGCGATACTTTGTCTACCTGATGCAGTTTTGATGGGATAATATGGATTAGAATTGTCTTGTTTGTTCCCTCGATCATTGCATTCAAAGACATGTTTTTGTCTTGTGGATAAGTTCATAAAGTGGTATTCAGATTGAAAAAAACTATGGCATGTGCTTTGTGTAACAGTAAATTTGTTAACGTTGTGTTGATATTTAGTCATTTGATGTTTGAAGTTGCTTCTAGTGACATGTTTTCGGGCGCGTGTTGAGTGTAGATGTCAAATCTTATCTTTTCCGTTTATGCCTCTGTTAGGCGGAATAAAGAGGCCAAGGGATCATATTAATATAACCAAGGTCAAAAGGATTATTATGGGCTATATTGAGAAGGTAGTTGTTTCGCTTTCGTGATGTTTTGTATATTGGCCATCATTTAGCTTCCTTTTTCGCCTTTTTAACATGTCGGTTTTTGGTGTTTCACGGTGCTTATGGGATATTAATGTTGTGTTTAATCTCTTACATTAACTTCAGTGTGTGTCAGGCTGAGTTGACTTGAAAAAAAAAATTGTCCAAGAAAAACTGATAGTCAAATATATTTTATGGCCATATTATTACAATGTTAATATTTTTTATTTATTTATTTATTTATTTATTTTTTATAAAAAGGAATTAGAAAGTTTTATTAAAATACACTGTGGGTGAGTATCAAGTCTTAACCAGTGACCTAATTGACCTTTTTTTCTTCTCTGTTTTTCGTTTTTTTATCGCCACATATATAGAGACAAACCATAACCTGGACAGACAAATTTAAAAGTAAATGAGTCGAACCCGTATAATGGAAGTTGCTTCTCTTCCAGTCAATGCGTCATAATTAAGTCTGTTAATATTTGAAGATTAGAGTCCCTAAAAGTTTTAGTTTTGAGGTTAAAGACATAAACACAAACGTGGAGGACTGCTCATACGTAGCTTACATGTAATTTTGAAGAAAATTTGGACAAGCTACAGTGCAAGGCCATATATACTACCTTGTGTATATCGTAATGAACTTGCTAAACTATTAAAATTTTGATTTTATTTTGTAACTCAGCAATCCCCTAGATTCTAATTTTAATCGTCTACCAGGGACACTCCCCCAGTTTCATATAAAGGTAATAGTTCACAAATGTTTGCAGACATCAACAGATACTTTTACTATACCAGGTTTTTTTTTTTTTTTTTTCAATGTTTTGAAACCCGGTTTGACCGGTCGAACTGGTTCCGGCTTAGATACGGGTCAAAAAAACCGGTTTTTAATAATTCAAAACCCAATGTGACCCGCCCGGTTTTACCCATTTCTATAAATCCGGCTGGGTTTGTCATTAAATCTTTTATATGTGTTCCAAATTGCTTTTTACAAGTTTTTAAAGGCTTTAAAAGCTGTTTAGAGTTTAGACAGGTTTTTATAGTGTTTTAAACACTTTCTATATGCTATTTGGACAGCAGAAAGATGGGCTGTTTGGACAGGCTTATATGCTGTTTTAACAGCTTTTATCAGGGCTGTTTGGAAACAAGTTTTTGCAGCAATTACATGCTCTCTTTTTTTAGCAGCAATTACAGCTTTTATATGCTGTTCCGACACACTTTTTTACAGCAACCATTTTTTTTGCAGCAATTACATGTTAGTATGCAGTTTTTCTACAGCGATTGGCAATTAGATACTTTTAAAGGTTTGTATGCTGTTTTCAGAGCAATTACAGGTTTAGAGTTAAAATTCTAAACAGAGCATGAGCATGATATTATACTCTTTGATTCAGGATAATCTGTGCAAGTCGAATGGTCTAATTGTGAAACTGATCAGAGGCTAATCAGGTACTAGGAGTTTTATAGGGTCTAGCTAAACTGTAAACTGATAGAGTGAAGGTGTATGCACTCAAACAAATATATTTTAGTACTTATTATTATAGAATGATGGAAGAGTAAAAACCGTCTTACCTCATTTTGATGTTCGAGTTGAAGTTCCAACGCTTTCTCTAGTCTCTTGACAATCTCATCAATATGTGGGCGCTGCGATCGTTGTTCATTCAAGCAGTCGTATGCTATTTCCGCGAAAATGTTAAATGATTGAGAATCCATTTGATTCCACAGATCCCAATCAATTATTTCATTAAGTTTCTTCTCCCTATAATGGGTAACAGCCACCGAAGCTAAGTACTTACTATCACGGTCATCGTCGAATACTGCTTTCCTACCACACAGTAGTTCAAACATTACTACCCCAAAGGAGTAAATATCTGACTTGTGGCTCACACTCTTTGTCTCTATATATGTCGGGTCTGTATACCCCACCCTATCCCAAACTTTATCAACATGGAATGAATGATGCCTTTCAGATGCATTAATCTTCATGGAAAGTCTAAATTCACATAACTTGGGTTCCCACTTATCATTTAACAGAACTATCTCACTGTCAATGTTTCGGTGTATAACGCTAAAATCGTGTGGCTAATCGTAATGAATGTAGCTCAATGCATGAGCAACACCGACACATATTTCCAATCTTCGCACCCATGTCAACAACATCGGGTCACTTAGATAGTTTTCGAGACTTAATCTAGTCTCAAACTTGATAACGGTTATCAACTCATCATTCTCATCACAAAACCCAACAAGAGAAACCACATTTTTATGCTTGAGACTAGAAAGCATTGAGATCTCCATCCAAAACTGTTGTTCTTTTTCAGCATCCCTTTCTTTATTTAACCACCTTCGAGCATGGATATCAATAAGCTCACCGGACCACCAGAGTTTTCCCATATAATGTTTTCCAAAATCATCATCTCCGATGAAGTTGTATTTAGCAAAGTTATTGGTGGCGGATAGTATACTTCCAAGGGGGATTTTTAAGTGAGCAAGGTCATCATGATTGACTGAAGACATTATTATGTATATGTTTGTTTGTTTGTCTGTCTGAACAAAAAAGGGTGTGTGGGTTGTTACAAAAAGAAGCAAAGGAGTGTTGGGGTAATATACATAAATCTCTTCGGTTTGTGTTTGTATATAAAGAAGACGTGGATAAGCGTGTGGGTTCCTTGTTATCTTTAATGTATGGACTCTGGTAGTTGCATTGTTATTGTAGTAGACTATTGACTTTTTGACTTGCTATTAAGTTCACACCAATTGTCTATAGCGTATAGGAACCGTTACTTTGATTGAATTATTTGAAATTAATAAATAACAAAACTACAAACATCAATATGATGAGGGTGAGCTAACTTCAAAAACACATCCTCAGTTCAGACAAAGCTCATTTTTGACGAGTCATTAGGTTATCAAGTTGAGCTTACGTTGCTTACATATATAAGTCCATAAGCCCGAATCTGGTAAACTCATAAAAAGTGAGAAACCATCTTTCCAAATTCAGTAAGCCTAGAAAATAAGCTAAACTAAGCACCCCATATGTGTAGATAAAAAATGGGTAAATAGACATGTTGAGGCTGCCCGGAAAAATTCGAGCCTTTTTGGCTCTGATGTATACAGCCTAACGGGTATTCCCGTGGCCGGGACTTTTCGTTGGCCATCCCCAGATGTTTACTAACCCTGGTCTCTTTTAATACCTTCAAAACACCTTACCACTAGCCCACCTCTGCTTGCTTAATATTACTCGTAATATATAATTTTAGTTATGGTAAACGTTCCTCTATGTTGTAGAGATGGCAGGTATACTACGTGGTGTAAAATCCAAAAATGTTTGAACAAAAGAGGAGCATACATTAATAGTTGACGCGGTCATGAAATTACATCTACCAGGGGAGTATGTATATCTTGGCGATATAGAACACGAGTATGTTCAGCGCCCGTTGCAAGCGCTTATGGGTAGTAATTCGTTTATTTCAAAAATACCGAGTCGGCAAAAGAGGCAATTAAGGAATTTCGTGAAGAAATGAAAATCCTGATGTCTAGCATCTTTCGTCATGTTCTCGACCTAAAGAAATGAACATCTCCGAAGTAACTTTGGTTAGGAAGTCTTAATTTTTTTATGTCTTAGGTTGTTTTTCCATTTCTTTTATGTATTAGGATGTATTATCTAAGATGTCTTATTAGGAACTTGTATTAGCTTTAATAGAATGTCTTATCTTGTGTTAAATGTTTTATTTAGGTTTCTTGTTTGGTCATGATTGTGGTTGTGTTAATTTTCTTATATTTTGGTGTATTGCGCTACTCTTGATTATATATCCTTTGTTATATTGTGGTGTGTTGGTATTGCACTAACAAGATTTTTAGCACGTTGAGCGTATTTTTCACTTCGCTTTTAACCTCTTTTTTGCTTCGATAAAAAAAGGGAGAAAGGATTTAAACTCACCACTAAATATTTATTAATTTATTTTTTACATAATATGAGTTTACATTTTGTCATCATCCAAAAGGAGAAATTGTTAATACAAATAATCGCGTAAAACCGTTATATCTATTTTACGGTTTCTCTACGTATTACGTAAAAGTTCAACTAAACAAGTTTTAGACGTAATTTTCCATTTGACGTAAATCACTTAAAGTATAAATAATGGAACACTAAACCTTGGATAACGATTAAAGAACATTATACATATTGCATTAAACACTTGCAAAACATTACATACTTGTCATATGCCAATAACAATTGTTGATCAGTATATATAGGTTCTACCCGGAAACATTTAGACATGGATACAAAGAAGCGAAGGAGTGCTTGGGTAATATACATAAATCTGTTAGATTTGTGTTTGTGTATGTTGAAGATATGGATAAGCGATTGGGTGGGTTCCTAGTTATCTTTAATGTATGAAGGTATGGTATTTGCATTATTATTGTAGTAGACTAATGACTTTTTGACGTAGTTCACACCAATTGTCTATGGCATATAGGAACCGTACGTTGCTTTTATTGAATAATTCAAAGTTTGGAAATAATAAGTAACAAAAAAAATTACATCAATATCAATATGATAAGGGTGACTACCTTCAAAAACCCGCCCTCAGTTCACACTACACGAATAAGGAGAACATGCGACGCTAAAATGCCAACGACACAATGTCGTCGGCATTTTACGTTAAACGACAAAAAAACTCGCTTGACCAAGACTCCGCTGCGTTGAATTTTATGAAAAATTATCTTTGACGCCCTGTCGTCGTCATTATATTGGTCAAATTTGACTTTGCGAATAGTTGGGCGGGAATTAACCCCGCCAAGTGGTACTGACGCCCTGACGCCTTGATTAGCGTTAATAATTGTAATTAGTGTTTTTGTCCCGACGACAACGCGTCGGGATGGATTTATGCCATATTAGGATTCCCCCGCTTGTAAATAATAGAGAATAAATGGGCAGGAATTTTTCTCGCTAATTTGTTAACGACGACATATTTTTCCCTCTAGTTTGTTACTGACGACATGTACCTGACCGCGTTTGAGAGGTGCGCGTTTTAATTTTGGAATTTCTTTTCCCCTAGTTATCTTTTGGATTTATTCTAATATCAAGAACATTTACAGGAAATTTCCTAACAGTGACATGCAACAAGAATTTGCTAGCTGGTTTGAGCCAAAGGTAAAACTTATTGTATGTATTTTCCTGTGTAAATAACGACTATTAATTACTCATCTATATCTATTTTTATCTTTTTTCATAGATTCGTAAACTTTAAATAGCTAATGACTCAAGATGTACTCCCGACTTATTCGCTTTGGCTTGTGGACCATCACCGACCCCAATCTCAGTCAACTCTTGCGTAGTCAGCGGTGTGAAGTTTGTCGTACACAGCCGCGATAAAAAACGTACAACTCAGAACAGCGGAATTTGTTCACCTGCTGAGAAGAAAGGAGAAATGTATTATGGTCAGCTAGAAGATATTCTGGAGTTTGCTTATACCCAGTTCAAAGTTATGTTGTTTCGAGTTAAGTGGTTCGACTTATGCGACAAAAAGGCCGTAAAGTCAAACGTATGAATCTTAGAAACAACATGAGAAAATTTTTGTCATGTAGTTATGCATTTGAAGATCAACCTTACATTCTCGCAACACAAGCGAAACAAGTCTTCTACCTTGAAGATCCTGCCAGACGACCACTCCACTGGAAGGTCGTCCAAAATGTGAATCACAACACAACATGGGATGTCATCGTGGAAGAAGACGATGATGATATGATACATGGCAACAACTCATCTGACCTCGAACTATCTGCTAATTTGATTGATTTGGAATTAGAACCCTTGAATATCGATGGTCAATCAACGGAAGTTGAGCCACCACCACCACCACCACCACAAATCATTCCTGTTGATGACGATGATGATTTTATTGATGATGAGGACGACGAGCCTTATGATTTAGCAAAAGCTTCTGATAATTAAGAAGAAAACAATCCGAATGATGAAGTTGCAGTTTGCACTAATAATGTTTATGATAGTGATGTTGATTTAGCAGATTGATCTTAAATTGTAACTTTTAAAATGACTTTTATTTTAATGAAATTGTTATGGATTGTTTAAATGTGTATATTTATTTGAATGTGTATGTATATGAATGTTTGCATGATTTTACTAATCTTTTTATGAAAATGTATATGTTGTTAAACTTGTACTTTTACATATGGCAGTAGCCGTGGCGCGTGGTCACGATGGTAACGGTGTCGGTGACCCACCACCCCCATTCCGTCAGATTGAGAGCGGTCATCGTGGTAAGAATTTCTTGATTATTTTAAAGGAAACTTAAACTTGATCATTTGAATTTGGTTACTTGTCATTTTATGGCGTACCCTACACGGGCGAAGAGATACTTGCCATGGTTATCAAGGGCAAGCAGCGGGGAAAAGTCGCCGGTAGGGGTAGGGTGTTGAGGGGGAAGAAAAATTTACCTGATGAGCCTTCAGGTTCGTAGGCTCGGCTCGAGATTGATGAGATGATGGCCGACAAAGACAAGAAGATCGAAGAGGCTGAAAAGAAGGCATACGAGGCTAAGAAAGTAGCCCATTGTGGGTAAATTCCATCGGCTAAGTAATACCCCTTTTCAAACGCAACTTCATTGACCACATACGGAGCTGTAGGGCCGACATCATCAAGAATGTCATCGAATAACGACGGATTATCTAAAACATTGATATCGTTATTCGCACCTGCCACCCCAAAAAATGCATGCCAAATCCACAAATCATGCGACGCAACAGCTGCAAGCATTATAGTCAGTAATTTTTTATCACCCCTACCATATTCCCATGCCATGACACCGGACTCATTCCGAATGCATACAGTCGATGCTACCAAGCATTCCTCGAAAACCATGAACATGCTCATGTGCTGCATATAGATTTTGAATGTCTTGCATAGTTGGTTTTCTTAAAAACTCTTGACTAAACAAATGAAGAACGCACATATTGAAATTATCCAGACAATCACGCCTGGTACGCTCATTCATTTGCAAATATTCATAAAAAATATCAGGTGAGGTGTCGTATGTCAATTGGCGTATGGCCATAGTGCATTTCATGATAACACTAATACTCATTCGACCCGTAGCATCGGGTCCTTGGCTAAAGTATTTAAAATAAGTTGGAAGAGGATCGGCAGTATAAGATTTAATACCTTTGACTATTTCTATAAATAGTTTCAGGCTCATACGATATCTTCTTCTATAGTTTGAATGTGGATACTTACAACCTAGATTGAAATAGTCAGCCATCAAACGCGCCTCTTCAAGCTCACGTTCACGGTTAATTGGGTTACGGGTTAACCGGAAAGATGATTGCCCTTCTTCTTCTTCTTCTTCTTCTTCTTCTTCTTCTTCTTCTTCTTCTTCTTCTTCTTGTATTCGTTGGTACTCGTAGGCGGCCATAATTGTTAAAGCGTCTGTTTCGTCTTCGATATCGGAAAGGGTCACATGTGCGGCGTAAGTTGGATGCGGATCCATTGTGAAAGATTTTTTTATTTATGCATGTGGTTTTTTGAAGAAAAAAAATTGAGAAATAAAAACTAGTTGTTGGCTAGTAAACGTTTATTATTTTTTTTAAAATTCAAAAAGGATTCTAAGTTTGAGGAGGTACTTTTGTAATTTTTTTATTTCAAACATATAGCCATTTGAGGCTTTTTTGGCATGTAGCAAGTGATAACTTGCGTTGATAAAACAACGTAAATCATAACACTAACCCAACACTCGTAACCTCGGTATCATAACCCAATGTTTGCCACATCGAATGAAACGGCGTGCTCCCGTTACCACTCCGAGCACTCTTATGTGTTTATGACTATAATGATTTGACCTAGATTGCAGGTAAGGATGATGATGGTGATGATGATAATGTGTGCTTAGCTTGGATGATAAGGTAAGTAATTTTGGTTATTATATACTTAACATGAAGTTGTTATGTTATGTGATTATGAATGAAAGTGTTAAGGAAGGTTATAATTGCTTAAAAAGTGTGACGAATTAAGAGACCCGATTAGTTGGATGATATATAACTAGCTTTAAATTAAGGAAGGATTAAGGTATGTGTAATGCTTTTATGTGATTGTTATAATGTCAACGTAGGAAGTGAATTGAGTAGTTGTAAATTGTTCATATTACTAATGTGATGATTGACGTGTTAATTATGTATTAACCAATTACTTACTAAGCGTAATCGCTTACAATTATAGATGTTAATGTTTTGTAGGTCCTCGTTGGAGGTATGTTTGGATTAAGGCTTAAGAGGATTGGAAGTGCGCCCTTGAAGAGTAATGGAGTATATAGAGCTTAGGTTAGATACCGAGCTCGATTAAAGGTTGTGCCCCCCGAGAGTCTTTAAATGGTTATTATGTCATTTGTTAAAGGTTAATGCCTTTCGTATGTGTTTTCCAAGGTCAGGTGTACGTCAATGTAAAATATTGGTAATGAGGAAAAGTGTTTATAAATGGTTAAAGGAGTGTTTATATTAATGTATATTTCTACTCATTTTGGAGTCAAAACGGGTTATTTTCCGTAAGGCATGTTATAGAATGGTTGGGTAAAGTTTGAATGATGAATAAATGGTTTATGTACAAGTTGTGGTATTGGTTTGGGTTAACTGGATTGAGTTTATGTGTTTTGATGAGTTTTCCTGTCTGCAGGTCCAATACGGCGTATCCATGAATTGAATACGGTGTATTGAAAGTCAAGGATGATACGGCGTATTCATTTATGTGGATACGGCGTATCGACCTCTAAATCAATACGGTGTATCCATTACGTGGATACAGCGTAATGGTGTTGCAGAGAAGGTTTTGTTGTGGTTTCATAGTTTCCTTGAATTGCGTCGAAAAGGTTTTCAAGTATATTTTATGGTAAGAAGTTTCAAAGTGTCTCGTTATAGAAGCTTGTCGCTTTATGTAAGAGTTATAGTGAGACGTCATGGTCAATGCGTTTCCGCGTAAAAAGTTTTTAAATTTCGGTCAAATCGGGCACGGGGCGTAACAAATATGCTTCAAGTTTACATGTTTGTTACTTGTGTTATTAGTTTGAATATGGAGTAGTCGTTTTATGTTTGTTTAGGCATTTTAGCCATGTGATATGAATATGTGATTTGGATAAATGCTCATGAATATATAATGTGTATACTTGATATATTAAAATTCGGTTAACTAAGACCTCGACTATTAACCCTAAAGTCGATTTCTCTCTGGTGATACATGCGACTCCCTAAACCAAAAAAAACGATCACAACCTGCTCTAATTCGTTGTGATTATTAGGGCTCTTTGTTCATCGTTTTTCTGTTAGGGGCTGCAATTACATGAGAATCGATTCTGCCCACTCCTCCCTAGCGATTTGAGATTCAACATCAAACCCTTAATCGTGCATTAAACTCCTAATACCATTCCTGGGTCGATTAGGGTGGTGTAAAGGGTTTTATTAGATCGTTAGTTCGGGCTTCTTGCTGATTCGCATATCTTTAATTCCATCCTTATTACTGAATCGTTTTATTTGTTATTCATGGGTTGATCTATGGCCGATTATGCTTATAAACCCTAGTTTATTACTAGGGTTTATTTAATCGTCGCGATGCGTGGTTTGGTACGGGTTGTTTTTTCTTGTTTCAATTGTGTTCTTTAGGTTAGGGTTTGTTTATTGTCGTGTTGATGGAGGGTGTGCCTAACGTTGATATGAACGCCTTAATGGATTGTAGGCGGCGTGAACCTCGTGGGCGGTTCCACATGATGTAAATCCTAGATTACTTTTGTCAAGGGATATGAATGATAATGAGGTTGTGAAGCCGGTTTCACATCGTAGTGAGCGACTGAGAGTATTGATGATTCGGTGTTTTGGGATGCAGGGCCTCTTGGTGTTACAAGTATCTTGAATATGCAAGATTACCCATCTATTCTGATGTCGAGGACACCACTAGGGGAGCTAATATGCCTAGTGGTGATGGTATTAGTGTAGCTCTAAAGCGGAAGGGTACATGTTTCTCCACCTAAGGACAAATTAACCGATGCTACGCCAATTAGTCAATCTGTTGGGGTTAATACATTACCTATGTCGTATGTTGGTGTTACAAGTGGTGCAATTACGCTAATGAATGAAATGACGCAAATCTAATTTTAGAGTAGGTTGGAGTGTAGTAAAAAGTCTAATGGGGTGGATCTCTCCATTCCTATGAAAGTCATTGAGGAGGTAAACTCTAAATTTGAGAATACCCTTTTTGGTTACTTCCTTGGTAAGCGTATTGCTTTTCGGTTGTTGATTATTACATTACAATACATGGCCAAGTATGGTATTCAAAAGGTTATGATGAATGTGAAGGGTTCTTTTTCTTTAAGTTTTCCACTCGTAAAGGTGTTGATGATGTGCTTGAAAATGGACCGTGGATGATTAGGAATGTGCCAATTATTCTTAAAACGTGGACTTTGAATACTAACCTGCTTAAAGAGGATTTGACTAATATTCGGTATGGGTTAAATTCCATGATGTGCCCACTTGCTATGTTTTTAGATGATGGTCTCGGTCTCTTAGCTACTGCTTGATTGGTACGCCAAAATGTTGGATTCTTATACTAGTCGAATGTGCTTGAAATCATGGGGTCAAGTGGTTTCGCTAGGTTCTTGATTGAAGTTAAAATCACGTTCTTAGGGAGAGCATCACTGTTGATATACCATTACTTGATGGGACAGGATCTACTATTGAAAAGATTCGGTGGAATAGAATGGAAACCTACGTTGTGATGCATGTAAATTGTTTGGTTATACGCTGATTGATTGTCCTAAATCTGTTCCACTTCCTACTCAGCCTAAGCAATTTACTGTGATGGGTATCAAACTGTCACTAACAGAATAAGGGTAGGAATGGTGGTCCAAGTGTTCGAGTAAGGAGGTTTTACTAAGTGGGTCCTAAATTTAGGTATCAACATATAGTGCCTCTCCGAACCCGAAAGGTGGATAGTGCGAAGAAGACAGCCATGTGGCTAGTACTGAGTGGGGCGAAGATTGCTACATCTAATTCTTTGCTGCACTTAATACGATTGATTCGATGAATGTGGAAATCCTCGATGTGGAGGTTTACGGTAATACAATGGGAGCAAAGGAGGTTGGGTCTCTCGAGACAGGTAATGTATCACAAGATCCGCTTGTGAGTGATGCAATGGTAGCTAACGCAGTTGGTCCTACCCCTATTGAGAAAATTAGAATTTGAAAGGCTTATTATTGATGGGAAAGCTACTCTTGTTGATGATAAAGGTAATCCTATTAAAAGGTTGATTATCGGGGTTATAATAAGGATTCTACTTCTTTTACTAAGAGGGTTAACCCATTCACTAAGGTGGGAGAGATTGTGATTGATAGTAGTGATGATGAGGAGGTTGTGAACACCTTTGATGAGACTAGTAATCTATTTGGTGGTGGTCATGATCGCGAAGATGACTATGATGACTATGATTATGATAACTATGCGGATCAGGTTTACGATCTTCCAGGAAATTTGGATGCCTATTATGACGCGTATGGTATCAAGCTCCAAGGCCTTGGTAGGAAGTAATTTTATCCCCATAGGAGTCTAATGTTATATTTTGAGTAGTGGTTTATTTTCTTATATAGAGAATAGGAAGTATCTTGTTATGTAAGCTTTTTGCCTATGTAACAGGCTGAGATATGGGATTCACCCATATCCTTTGTACTTAAACGTTTTTTGGAGTAATATATTTACCGGGTCTTTGACCTTTTACCCAAAAAGAAATTCGGTTAACTATCACTTGTTTGAATAATCGTTGCAATTTTCATAGGTCGAAAGATTCAATTGTCTTGGTTAATTATGAATCGTCTGTCTATAACGGGTCATTGCTATACTTGCGAGAATTTGATAGTAAAGCAATTGATAACCCGAATTGTAGTATGTTAAGACCTAATCTCATGTTGACCAACTTGATTACGAGAAATTTACTTATCATATTTCATCCACACACAAACCTTTATGCACTTGATATGCTTAGGATTATAGGCCGAAAGGATTCCTTCTCATGTCCGGTAGATATATTTGCTTATATGATTACCCGTCATATCTTGCTCATATTTATTGTCTGTGTGTGTATCTTTATCCACATGTATGATTTGTCTCATGTTGCTTAGCCTAAACAAACATACTTATAATTATCTTGGTAAAACATCAAAAATCTTAATTCCAACAAAGACGATTTTAGTGATACACGACAATCATTGGAATCTAAATTTGTGTAACCATAAACTGAGTTCAGAACACTATCCTCCCATAAGACGACCTGGTCTTACCTAAACCTTTACTATAAATGGGGGTTATACTTTACCCGTGTGTTTTGTGTATTAACGAATCGGTAGAACTAACATTATAAATTTAAAGCTTTCGAAACACATCAATGTTTATGGTCTGCACATCACTTATACTTATTGTGACTAGCAGGATACCCGCGCATTCTTGAGGAGCGGCGCGTACCTTGAAATTAACTTTAGAACACATAATATTTTTTTATGATACATTTTTCGTGACAATAAATTCATTGAAGACGATAATTTTAGGTTCTACTAACTCCAAACGATGATAAACTAGATTATGTTATGTAGATAGTAAAGAAAATAGACATGCCAATTTTTTTGAAAAGTTGTATTAATTTTTACTTTATAAATGTTTTAGTGTGTTTGATGTGAGCATTAAAAATTTATTCTGATGGCTTGTTTGATATGTACCACGTGGTTTATTGATTGTATTTTTGCATTCATGGGTGTTTTAATAATTATATTAATTGAAAATGTTAAATATATTTTAATGCATAAGTTATTTGTAAAGCATGCATATATAGTTGTACCGCTTATTATTTAAGTTTGTAATGTCTAGTTATTTAATAGAGGAAATAGCCTTTCTCATTATATGTGGTTTAGATAGGTAGATCACCTTACTTATCACTACTACTTATAATGTATGCATATGCATTCTTTAAACTTAAATTGCTTAAAATATTAACATTTCACAAAAAATCGTTCTTTCTCTTCCTTACTAGTACAACATTACTAAAAGGAATTACTATTGGTATGGTTTTGATTAAAGGGTGGTATGTTATTATGGATATTATTTGGCATCAATTTTTATATGCTGGTATCAAAAATTTAATGGGCCCTGAAAAGTAAAAAAAAAATAAGAAAAAGAAAAAAAATAACCTCCAATAATTGTAGTAAGCATTAAAATAAAACAAATAAAAGGAAGATGACAAAAAAATTATAATATAACAAATTATATCGAGTTACTATTTAGGAAAAAAAAAAGGAATGGTGAGACCCACTATTATGATATGATTTAAGGATACCTTCCATTTATAGGTTTGCAGAAACCATTACCCTACGCCAAACATTTTTAATGATTGTCATATCCATTCCTCATTTCCCATATGCACATACCAAACAGACCCTAAATCCCCCAAAATTTCCCTCTAAAAAAACCCAAAATTTCATTACATCCCAAAACCAATTCAAATTCCCTCCACTTTTCCTCCGAATCAAATTCTAAACCTAACTTTTCAATCCCACAAAATTGACCTTCAATTCGTAAAAAGTTCACATTTTTATGTAATGATTCCACTTCTTATTATACAAACCACAAATCTTTTAGGGTGCGTTTGGTATGATGTCATGAATCACAATCGGTATCGATTTCGGTATAAAATGGGTCCCTCACCTATGAATATGATAGATTCATTCCTCCCCTTTTGGACTCCTGTAGAGTATGGACAATATCCATATTTTATTCCAATATAGTGTGGGCCCCTCATCTTAACCAAACTCTTAGAACCATTACCACTATCATTCCCTCATTCCCATAGGGGTTACCAAACGCACCCTTAGTATATAAGCATGACCACTTAACAATAAATATACAAAACTAAGGGCCCGTTTGGTTTGTATATGGGTTTAGAATTGGATTTGGATTTGGGAATTGTTTGAAAGATTTGAGAAATGTTTGAGAAAAAGTAAGAGAGAGAAAATATATTATTATATATAATTTTTTAAATTTAACTTTAACTTTATTAATTAATTTAAATATCTTTGTGAGAGAGAAATTTGTGTGAGAGCCATTGTTGGTTTGGATTTGCCGAAAGATATATCACATGATGAGAATCATATTTTGATAACTGGGCCCATATTCATTCCTTACAAAAAGGTACAAAAAAATTATTTTAAAGATTGAAAGGATTACTTGAATCCTAAAGTGCCCAACCAAACGAGCCCTAAATCTTTTAGTATATACCCAAAAAAAAAGAAGGTTTCTAGTAGAATAGAACAAACGACGCGTCGAGCCCATGCGAAGGGTTTGGTTAAGATATGCCAATTCCATGCGGTGGAGCATGTGGTTTAATTCGATGCAAAGCGAAGGAGGATTAGACCCATGGCGGAGGTCTATGGCTAACCGATACTGCACATCATCGAAAGGTCCGAATGATCCACGCTTTTTAGAATCAATAGGTCTTCAAATTAGCCCATGCTTAACTAGCCAAGCAGACAAATTACCCTGCATCTTTTTTCTCTCTCCCACATTTTTTGTATAATCAATCAAAGAGAGATTCAACAACTGAAAGAAAGATCGATTCTCTCATATTTGTCTTTGATTTCTTGTCTATCTTCTTTTTGTATAGGAGGCTCTTATTCGGTCTTAAATCAGGTTTAATCTTCAAATTTTTAAATTCTTATTATTTTTTCATTTATAACTCATAAATTTTTTTTAACACTACAATAATCTATTAAGACACTATTAGTTAAGTACTATTAAGGGCCCGTTTGGTTTGAAGAAGGGTTTTGAATTTGGATTTGATGTAAGATTAAGAGAGAGAAAAGATATTTATGTAATAAATTTATAACAATTTTTTAAAATTTAAATATATTGGTAGTGGGAAAAGGGGTCCACAAAAAACATATAAAAAAGACTTAAGTGTAATTGTATGGGTGAGAAGAAAAATGGCCCACCAATAAACGAAATTGTAAGCAAAACCAGACATTTATGCCAAGATTAAGATTTGGAGATGCGGGATATGAAAGACTCAAAGCTAAATTTAAAATCTAACCCTTGAACCAAACATTTAAAAATTACTTTAAGTCTCAAGGGAAGAGATCTAGTGAGAAGAAAATTTGAAATGAGAAAAATGAGAAGAAATTTGAGCCATACATTTTAAATAGGGTGGAGAAATTTAAGGGAAGATGCATCTATATTTATAGGTGCATCTAAAATGTCTTGGTTGTGGTTTATTCTCATTCTTCTCATTTTTATCTCAATCCCTCATGTAAAAACCTGAAACAAACAGGCCATAAGATTTCACAAAGATATTCTTTCTCTTCCTTACTAGTACAAAGCATGGTTGTCAGGATCCCGATCCTGATCTTAGGATCTTACGATTTTACGATCTTTAGAAAGCAAAAGCGATCCGGATCCTACATAGGATCTTTGCAAGCTTAAGATCTTATAGGATCCCGATCTTGACCATCGATCTTCGATCTAATCCGATCCAATCTTACTTTTCTCGGATTACAAACTAAAAAACTACAAATTTATGGGTTGTTTGTTTGTAGAATTCAAAAAACAGCATGTTAATCTTTTTAAACATTTTATAATCATAATTTAGGACAACATTTATATGAAGTATTCATAGTATTTTATGGTTATAATGTATTAGAATTTGTAGATTTGTATAAAATTACATAAAGTATTAAGAAATAACATTAGAGTAGAATCTTAAGATCCCGATCCAATCTTACGATCACGATCTTGCAAAGACGAAAACGATCCTGGGTAGGATCCCGATCTTGACAACCTTGGTACAAAGTTACAAACATTTAAAAAAAATCCCAACATCACGTGCAAAAACCAAAACCCCCAAATTAATTCAATTTCCCTCCACTTTCCCCACAAATCAAAACCCTAACCCTAACTTTTCAATCCCAAAAAATTCACAAAAAGTTCACATTTTTATGTAATGATTCCACTTCTTACTCAACCCATCTTTTATTTTCATCAATTTGAAAGAAAAAAAAAACTATTTGTGAGCTTATGAGCTTATATGATTTCGGCTTATTTTGAGACTTATGGGCTCATATAAGCTTATTATGATGTGATAACTTAATACAAGCCCATACATATCAAAATAAGCCGGAAAATTTGAGCTTATATAAGGTAAGCCGAAATCATACAAGCTCATAAGCCCACAAATAAGCTTAAACAAACACCCCATGCTTATTACGAACTGATAACAAATTTTCTGTTAGGGTGAAGTAAGTTGTTTTTGATAAGATGATCATCTGCTTATTTGCTGCGTAAGCTGTTGACCCCTTATTGTACTTTGATATTGTGGATAAGCAGTTTTGAGTGTATGGGATCTGGACATGATTATATGCTTATTTGGGGGTGAAATAAGTCGATTGGCAATCGCTTGTTCAGATTGTTTATTTGCTGTTATTTTGAAATAACAAATTTGCTTTTACGGTGAATTAAAATTTTTCTTAGGTTAAATATCTTGATCATCTGTTTACAAGCTGTTTGAGATAGTAATCCCAAACATCCCTTTACCGCGTTTTGATATAGTGGATAACGTTTGAGTGTCTGGACATGATTATATGCTTATTTGAGGGTGAAATAAGCTGATTCGGAGGTGTGCTGACCTAATTGAGATTAGATAGGATTGTTCAAAACAAGAAAGGTTCTTGATAGATATGATATCAAACCCTTTATAAATTAAGTCCTTTGCCTACCCTTTTTACTTGCAAGGGCTTATGATTATGATATCGTTAGAACTCTTATGACGTGAATGTGTCTGTTGGTTTACTGAATTGTTTCACATGTGATGCGGGGTGTTTGGGATTGCTTAATAGAATTGAATACTCCTTAGGTGGTGTATGAGATTGCTTAATGAAACAGTTATATGCTTATTGTATTTTTGGAAATAGGTATGCACCTGTTAGAGTTTGGGCTCTCTGAGATTGTTTATTCCAACTTCCAAGTTGAATATACTGGTGGATTTGATCTTGTAAAGGTTGGAAATAGCTGTTTTGTACTTTTGTATAATCTGTGAGCATAAGTTTTCAAAATTAATAATCCTAAACACCCCTTATTGCATTTAATATAGTAGATAAGCAGAGTTGAGTGTTTGTACTTTGTATGTGATTATATCTTTATTTGAGGGTGAATTAAGCAGTCTGGGAGTTGGTTATTCAATTTCAAACAATGTATTTGCTTCTGTATTTTTGAAGTACTCTTAGCGAACTTGCCAAACCCATATAATTGAGTATCGATTTTCTTTCGGTGTCTAGATTAGAAATGTGCTTATGCTTATGATGTGAATGCGTTTTCTTCTTATGGTGTAATGAATCGTCTGACATGTGATGGGGATGTTTTTTAATTTGGATTGTTTTATAATGATTATCGCTTATTGTGTTTTTGAGCGGATGCATAAATTTGAGTATGCTTATCTACTTAGTTTAGGGGTGAAATAAGGTCTTTTCAGTATGGAGTTTCAGATTGTTTAGTTTTAACTCGTTATTGTTAGTGGATTCAGTATCGTAAGTTTAACCTTAGGGGTGAAATAAGCTATTTTGGATAAGTTGGTCTTCTGGTTATGAGCATAAGCTGTTTAACTTAGTAATGCCAAACACCCCTTGTTTAACAACAGCTATAAGTAAAAGTTTCGGAGTTTCCTATTCAAACAACATATCCGATTCTGATTATTTTACGTCTTAAATCCCTAATTAGCTGATTGCCGAAAACTTAAACAAATGCAATATCTCGATAACTGTTTCAATTCAGAGAAGCCTATCTACACACTTTTTGCAGCATTGCCTTCTGTTATAGCAATTGCTTATTTCATGAAAGCATAAGCAGTTTTAATATGCATTACCAAACATCCCCTGAAGTCAATGTAATAGATAGAAGTATTGATCTTGTATGCCGAATTGACATCAGACAACTCCTTCGATATTAGTATTATGAATCCTTCTTACAAAAAGGGATATTTATATATTTCTTTAGGACAACCACGGCTATTGGTTTCTTGATTAATCCAGTCCATATTACATGACGTCGTAACACTTTATTTTCCTAAAAGGTTTCGATTCTATGTCATTTTCTAGACCAACATGGGAAGGTGGTCGCGACGAAGGATATGAAGAAAGTTGATTGGTCGCTCTTCGATTAGCAATGGAATTAGGGCGATCATATCGATGTTGAGCTTAAGGTTTTCTTTTTCTTGACATAAAATCGGTTTCTTTGTGTCATGGGCCTGTCTAAAGTACTATTATTAGTGTTCTTACATAGTAAATTTTTCCGTTATACTATCCGACATAATATTCTCTATAAGATTTCTGATTTTAGTTGCTCAAATGCAGGCCGTTGATGATTTCAACGATTTAATCCATGGAGACAAGCCTACAAAGTGCAAACTCATAGTTTCTTCTCACAATTATCAAAATACTCCTTTGAAAGTGCAAGCTTGGGAACCTTGTGGCCAAAATACAGTCAACAGGAGCTGACATTGTCAAGTTTGCAACAACTGCTGGGTCATTGATATAAATAAAGTTGACATTTTTGATTAAAAGTAATCATATTGACTGTTGGGTAACTTGGTACCAAATGCCCAAACGGCATACAAAGCCATCTTTTATTGACTCAAATGATATATAAAAGTACTGTGACTCAGGGCACACATGTGCAAGTGTGTTGATATTTTAAGGAAAAAAACTCTTTATTTCTACTAATGAGTAAAATGTATCATTATTGTTTGCAATTGTACCATTCCTAACAAAAGAATCTTTACTTCAATGTTGTGATGAGGTTGATCCGGTTGCAAAGGTAATTTTCATTGTCATAAAAAGCTTTACCACCAAACAATATGCAGACAATGATAAAAGTATGGCGTTTAATGTATTGTGTTATTGATTGTATGTTACAGTCAATAGGAGCAGTCAATTGTGCCATCAGGAGACCAAATGATGGGACATTGTATAGGTGTAATACAGACTATGTAGGTGCTATTTCTGCTATTGAGGAAGGTCTATGAGGTTTCTTTCTATACTTCCTAAAAGAAGTGATAATATGGGTGGTTGGGTCAAAACAATGCCTTTTGTTCACTTATAAAAGTTTCATATGATTTCACATGTTACTTTCTGCCCGTTCGACCCATTTGACCCATTTGACATTTACTTAAAGCACAAATTGTTGCAACTGTCTGCAGTGTTCGGTGTTCAAAATGCTGCAACAGGATCACCCTTGGCCGGTAGACTATTTGTGGTTATTGGTGCCGGCGGTCGAAAAGCTCTTGCTTATGGAGCAAAAGCGAAGGGTGCAAGAATTGTGATAGCAAATAGGACTTATGGTTAGATTCAACTATCGCTCGCGCTCACATTACCATTCTCGTTGTTCGTACTTGATTGCAAATAAAACATTATACTAGTTTTATTGCATTCTTATCAGTTCAGTATGGGAGAAACTCATGGTTCTCGTCATATTTAGAGGGTGTTTGGCTTCGAGTGGTTTATCAAAACATCAAATATTGATTATAGCGACTTCCAAGTCAGAGTAACCATATGATCACTTGCAAAAATCAAAAATTGATTATAGTTCACATTACCTCTCACATGCATAGTTAATACATCAACTAAAGTTTTCTCTACATGCACGCATCGTGATAGAGAACTTGCTGACGTAATTGGTGGAGAGGCTATATCTCTTGCCGATTTGAGCACTTACCCGTAAGGTGGCATGATACTTGCAAACACTACATCAACTGGTATGCAGCCAAATATAGACGTTACTCCTATTTCTAAGGTACGGCTATCTACCTTTTTCTGGTCATATCCTTTAGTAATAATGGTATGCACTTAGATCAATTTTTCTATTTTTATTATGGCAGGAAGCTTTAAAGTCGTATGCATTGGTATTTGATGCTGTGTCCACACCAAAAATTACGAGATTACTTAGGGAAGCAGGAGATTGTGGAGCCATAATTGTGACAGGGGTGGAGATGTTTATAAGACAGGCTTATGAACAATATGAGAGATTTACAGGGTTACCCGGTAAGATTTAAATTGCATATAATGCTACTTTTCATGCCTCTCCATCATGCCTAAAATCTTACCATCTCCCTTCTCTTATGAGTTTATCCTACTTTTCATTTGCAGCACCTAAGGAATTATTTAGGGAGATTATGGAAAAATCTCAATTGTCTTGGGAGCTGCCGCAGGTATGCATCTTTTTACCCAGCTTCCTTTATCTTGAATTTTGAGTTTATGGGTACCATGGAACAATAAACTAGGAAAAATAGTTGGAAATGTTATGGCCACCGATACCTTGTCCAATTGTATGAAGTTATGAAAAAATGAGAAGATTTATCTGTCACATACTCACATTCTTATGCTTATCTCTGTCACATCATTAATCTTCATCGGAATACCATAGATTACCCCATCTTAATTGACCACTTTTTCTCGAGTATACTTCAGTTATCCTGAAAATAGATATAATGCTTCTAGAGTGTCTGTCCGAGATAGGCGTGGCTTAAGTAATGAGTCAACCTTCCTCTGTTGTGGAACTTTTCGATTTATTTATTTATTTATTTTTTTGTTGTGAATCATTGGTTCTCTTCTCACACAAAAACCCGCTTTTATCTAATCATTAGCCTGAACATAATAATCTAATTATTGCTAAACAAAATGATTTAGGAGATTGACACACTTCGGGTGACTTGCATCTAATCAAATTATTAAACATTACCCATTTGACCCATTGGAGATAGGATATTACCCAAATCAGCCCAACTTCTAAGTAAATGGGTCAAAATTTCTACTGCTGCAGACTTTGACTTTGGATCAAAATTTCTAAATTACTTAAAGCTGAAGTATTTGTTACTTTGTATACAGAAGCAGGAGGCTCGAGAGTAACATCTGTTGTGCAAAATGGTACATACAGTAAGCACAGAGGAGGTGATTATAGTTCTTGTTTCTCCATCATTTGTTGTATTGTATCATTAGTACTTTTGTTGGGACATAATAAGGAATTTTATACTATTTGACAGCCATTGTATTCTCGTTTTTTTTGCTAAAGTTAAATTTATTTTTATAAAATGCTACGGGCATAGTACTCATGACTCTCAGAAAATGAATGGACACATTATTCATTTAGATGAATTTTGACTTCCAAGTTATTCTGCTAATAGTAAATTCTTGTGACGTGTAAGCTGATGCTGTCAACAATTTTTCATAGATTTGAGAATATAGATCTTTCAATAGTAAATACACGTGTTTATATATGCAAATCTTTGTAGAACATCAAACATTAAGAACATCAACCTTCACTCTTACATGATTTTATAACTATCTGGGTTTCATTCAGCATTTTTTCAATACTCATAGTAAAAAACGAATGTTAATAAGAACATGAAAAATTCTTTAACACCGGTCGAAACTCGAGCCCATATACAATTAGGCCAGACATGATTCCTTCATGACTTGTAAACTTAATATCAATAGAAAGAGAGTCATCCTTGAATTCATGAGTTGAGTTAAATTTCCACACTTGAATCTCCATCCATCCATCTTCCCTTTTTTTGGGAACCTGAGTGATACCATTTATGTTCAACGGGCTTGGGGTTATAAAATAAACATATTCAGCCTCATTGTTTTCTTTGTGGATTACGTCTCGCACTTTTACTAGACAATGCAGCCCCTGGCATTTTTTTGAAAGCTTGAACACAAGGTAACACAAGTATTCTGTATCTCGTGACAACATTTGACTTTTGATCGTGCAATTAAGATGAAATACTTGTTGTGGTAAAAGCTCAAGCACCTCTTGAAATCTGCATGTAGGATAGATTAAGAACGAAATTAAATTTAAAGACATGAAACTACATCCAAGAAGTGAAACTTTTGTCAACCATTTATTGATGAATTTTTAATTGTCAACTACAAATTAAAAAAAACACTGGGTTAGAAAATCTAGTTTTTCATGTGAGAGCTACATATTTGGATGGACAATCAAAAAAGTTTAGTGGCTAAAGGTAGGGCTGGCAATTCGTGTGGGATTCAGGTTATTCCTCAACCTGAAAATGACATGTTTAAGTAATCGGGTCAGACTTGTCAACCCCAACTTGTTTAAACATAACTTGAACACGACCCTTTTAACCCGCTTATCTAACTCGCTTATCTAACTCGGTTGGCAGTTTAGCAAGTTACATTGTTAAATATGTTAAATTGGTTGGCAGGTTGCCCGTTGAACACAGCTTGAAACCGGTTTACACCCAACCATAACCTGTTTCATGTAGTGTCAGGAATTGTCGCCTCTAGTTAAAGGAAGCTGTAACAAAAATAGCTATAATATGTGAAGCAAACCTGGACTCGTCTAATGCTTTTGAAGTAAAAAGATCCACATTAGAGAATTTGTATAAAACTGCCTTTGCTGAAAGCACAAGAAGTTTCTTTCCGTTGACCTCGCCCAACCAGAAAAACTCGTCGTAGTTTCTGCATGCCTTAAATATTTCTTCAAAGTTAGTTGGCAATTGTTGTACCTGATCCACATTGAAGTTTGATTTCAAGACTTGTTGGACTTCCTTTAATTTTCCAATTTCTTCATGTTTCACCTGTATACAAACCATGTTAAATATGCAATACACAACATGGTTATTAGTTTAATTTTTTGGTATGCACCTGACCTCTTTATATAATGTAAACAAAAGAGTGTAGAATGGAACCACGAGATATAATTGCAAACTTACTTTATCAATTGCTCGAAATTCAATGCCTTCAACATAAACTGCAGTTTCTCCACAATAGTATGATGAAACGCTCTCAAGTAGAAACTCAAAAACAACATCTTCGTTCTGATTCAAGAATTGGTACAACTCAATCATCATCCAGTCCTTGTCTCTCCATGTTGCGAAATATGCATGTAGACTTTCGAGTCCCTTTCTATACTTTAGGTTAACACACATCGGTTTACTTGAGAATTTTCTTGAATCACTGAGTTTGAAGACTAAATAGACCCCATAAACAACATTTGGAGATAAAAGTTGAGCGTTTGTCTGTATTTCGATGTTCAATTTGGAAATATCAATCATCTCCACTGCTGTCTCAAATCTGCATATATTACAGAAGCTATAAAAAATGGACCAGCAACATGCTAGCAAAATCACAGTCATTAGAACAGAGGACCCAAAATTGGGGATATGCTGTACGCCTCTACTTTGAAAAGAAAAATCCAGCTACGAAACTTCAAACATAATACCCATATACCAAATATGTGACTTTTATAATTAGTCGAGAAAACACTGAAACCTTGTTAGATATCTACCATCTTCATGTAGGAGTCTAAGCAACAAAGACTTTGATGTTGTTCCACTCGGGTTTATTTACCCTTTAATAGTATAATACAGAAGCACTGAGTTTATCAATATGGGGCATTTATAACTCTCTCTCTCATTAAAAAGGACTAAGAAATCCGGTTCATGAAAATAAGATAATTTCTTTTATAATACACAACGCTGCAAGAAAAAAGAACCACAATGCAAGTTCAAAATACATAGGTAGGTTGTAAAATGCTCCCGTAAATAGCTTGTCATGCATAATCCGGTAAAGTAACTATATTTTTTCAAAGAAAAATATATATATATATATATATATATATATACATCTAACAGAAATGCATATTTATGCTTATGACTTATGTACTGATAAATTCAGAGAGGTAAAGAGAATAACCTTGATTCTTGAAGAGATTTCCACTCATGTGGACAACTGTTTATGTAAGAAAACATTTCCGCTGATACCATTTTATTTCGTTCTCCATTACCATCGAATGACATCAACTGTTACATAAAATAAAATATAAATCAGATTCAATTTTAATCATGTGTAAACGCATGTGTGATCTCTAATTATCCCTCACAAAGGAAAAGATATATAGAAAACTGAAAACACCAAATAAACGAGATACAAGATTAACTGATTACCACTTTGTCTTGTTGAAGGAGGATTCCTTCAAAAAATGGTGTAAAGATCGTCTTTCTTGATGGTAGAATATTTTTCAGGGCACTTTAACATCTGGACTATTTCTTTGTAGTCTTTAGGCAATTTGGGCTCCCATATCTCATAATCCTCCTGTATATACATTTATCAATTAATAAACTCATGTTTCATACAGTTACTTTCTTACAGTTTATAAAACAGTTAAAAGCCACAGTTTAGATATATATGAATCAAAAGTTAGCCAATTTAGCCAAAATATAAAAACTTACCTGAAATTCCAATGCTTTCTTGAGTTGTTTGACCACTTCATCGGCTGTTGGTCGTCTTTCTCTCTTGTGATGTAAGCATTGAAGGGCAATCCTTGTAAAGGTAAAATATGACTGTGGCACAATTTGTTCTTTGATACCCTCGAACACCAACTTATCAAGTTTTTCAACATAATAGAGGTGTTTAGCCAAAAAGGGTAAATAAAGATAATCATCATCTAGCTTTTCAGATGATAGTTTCCCACACAATATGTCAAATAAGACCACACCCAATGAGAATATATCAGACTCTTGGTTAAGAAGCCTGTTTTTGAGTACAGTGGGTCACCATAGCCAATTGTGCCTGTAACATTGTCGATGACATAGTCTACATCCTGATTTGTTGGACATACTAAGGAAAGCCCGAAATCACTAATTTTTGCTTTCCAATCATCAAGCAGTAGAATGTTGCTGCTGCTGATGTCCCTATGTATTACCATTTCTCGACTTGAAATAGTTCCATGAAGAAACTCCAACCCGACTGCAACATCGATGCATATTTTAAGCCGCATCACCCACGTAAGACTATCATCGCTCAAGTACTTATCAAGACTTCCTTTAGATGCATACTCATAGACAATAATTTTCTCATCCTCTTCATCACAGTAGCCTACAAGACCAATTACATTTTCATGTTTGTACTCCTTAAGGATCTCAAGCTCTGTCATAAATTGAGCTTCTCCTTCAGCAGATTTCCTACCCAACCGTTTTGCGGCAATGAAGTTATGCCCATCAGTGTGACCCTTGTACACATTCCCAAAATCTCCATGTCCAATGAGATTGTCTTGATTGAAAGTATTTGTGGCCAACTTTATGTCTTGAAGTGACAATTTGAGGTTGTCCTTGTGGTTCTCCTGTGAATCATCGGACAATCAGTCGATTTGATAAGTAAAAAATAACTTAATAATTTGGCATTTGATACTCCTTTAAAGTCTCTAAGTTACGGTTGTAGTTCAAGATTAAAACAACACGTCACAAAAGTTTAGGACTAAAAAAGTTAAACGGTAAGATCGTTAACTCAGTACAAGTTTGAGGATTAAAATATTAGTTGCACAAAGTAAAACGTATAAAATGTCACATACTAATATGATGAATATATGAGGAGATTATTAAGTTACTCAAAAAAATTGCGCACCTGAGAGTGTAACGCTTTTTTAAGTTCGTTGATAACAACATCTATTGATGGACGTTCGACTTGAGTCACTGCTAGACACTGAAATGCGATTTTTGCAAATATGTCCAAGGACTCTTTATTGGGTCCTTTGGTAAGAGAAAAGGCATGTTCATCGGTTTCTTCCTTTATCTTGTGATCAACAATTTCCATTAGTGTTCCCTTCTCAAAAAGTGACATTGTATTGAATTATCCTTAAGATGCAAAGAATTCCACAAAAATCATCTCCGAGAAAGATAATTTTCGCCCAACTTTTTGCATAAATCATCCTTTAAAAATATAGTTTCTTTAGACTTTTGTCTCTTATGGATGATTCATGGTGATATTCTTACTATAGTACAATTAGCAGGATATCCAGCCCATTACATAGCCCGTCCGACCTATGTTCGGTCTGGGTTGTTTTAACCCTAACCCGGTTCTTCCCCACTCACAATTTCTCTCATTTTCAGTTTCCCTCTGATTATTGTGGCTCCTTACCCGATCCGAGAAATGAACAAAGCTAGCTATAGTACCAACCACGTCTTTGCATGCTTTTGCCATCTGCATGCTTTTCCTTTTGCCATTTTTTATTTTTATTTTTTTAATATATAGCTAATAGTAGTGTGGATGATTCATGGTGATATCTTTTAACATGCATGGTTTATTTCAAAGTGGACAAACTAAATTAACGGTTTTTGGAGTTTACTCTTACAACGATTTTAAAAACGAAGTTAAGCTATTATAACCATTTTTGGCTTAAAAGTTGGTAAATCATAAATGGATATGGGGCTTACATTTCTTTCTTTTGAAACGAGAAGAAAATAAATATCGCTTATTAAAAATATAAATATTTGTCAAATAATTACCATTTTCTTACTAGTTTCACTTTTAAATTAAAACGCTGTAAACAAATAAAAGCATTCCCGAACCAAAATGATGCTTTATGTTGACGTTTCAGTATCCATTTTCGTGTGTTAAGAATGAATCACATAGAAGGTTGAGTATGGCCTGGCTTAGCAGACATATGACGAAACTCTACCGGGCTGTGTTCCCGAGGAGTTATGCATTTGGAAATGCCCCCGTAAGACTTGATAATTGTGAACTTATGTAGTAAGACTTGTATTCACCGTATTATGGGATCAATGTAACATTTGACTTGTGTTGTGATGAATGCATTTAGTGTTTCTCTATTTAGACACCTTGTGTTCTTGGTTATGAAATCATACCCCGTAAATGCCTTTCCGCTACGCCATTTTTGGGGTGTGACACCATAAGTTGCAAAGAATTCCACAAAAATCATCTCCGAGAAGATAATTTTCGTCCAACTTTTTGCATAAATCATCCTTTAAAAAGATAGTTTCTTTAGACTTTTGTCTCTTATGGATGATTCATGGTGATATCTTTTAACATGCATGGTTTATTTGAAACTGGAAAAACTAAATGAACGGCTTTTGGAGTTTACTCTTACAACGATATGAAAAACGAACTTAAGCTATTATAACCATTTTTCGTTTAAAAGTTGGTAAATCATAAATGGATATCGGGTTTATATTTCTTTCTTTTGAAACGAGAAGAAAATAAATATCGTTTATTAAAAGCATAAATATTTGTCAAATAATTGCCATTTTATTACTAGTTTCACTTTTAAAAAGCTGTAAACAACTAAAAGCATTCCCAAACCAAAATGATGCTTAATTTGAGTAACAAGAGTTTTTTCCATTAAAATCTACTTATATCTGATAAAGTCAAACTAATATTCTAACATTACTATAAATTATTTGACAAAAATTAAAGTCATAACTTCTCATTTCTTTATTAGCATAACTTTCTCAATATTTATCAGCTTAACGTTTTTGTATAATTTCGCAATATAACTCATCGTCCTTGTATCCGCAATAGCCAGCCCATTATACAACAATGATAACTAAATAATACTAGTAGGAGGTTACTTAAAAAATAGTAAGTTGTAAAAACATCCAAGTTACATACTCCGTCTCAAAAATTTCAAAAGTGCAAACAAAGTCTTTATCAAAAAGCTTCAATTTATATTCTGTTCATGTCTAAAGCGATTGACTGATATACAGTACTGCTCTGATCATATAGGTAAAAGGTTGAATATGAATATTGTGGTCATTTCACTTTTGCCCGAGACGAAAATTAAACATTTTTTTTTTTTTACAAATATCACGTATGCACTTCAAAGTTATGCAAATTGCGCTGATTTACTTTTTAAAAGGAACTATAATAATTGTTAAGAAACTAATTATATTCAACCATTAACATTCATAAACATCAATCATTCTCGATTATGAATCATGGTTGTTAAAATCTCGATCATAATCTTAATTACTTATAATTTTACGATACTAAGAAGCAAAATGATTCAGATGTTACGTAGGTTTTGTGGCAAGCTTAAAATCTTATACGATGCCGATCTCGACTATAAAATCTTAAAATCTAATCTAATTTGATCTTACTTTTTCGAATCGCAAACTAAAAAATTAGTATAAGTTATGGATTATGTTTTATATAATTTTAACAACAGTGTGTTAATCTTTTAGACATTTCATATTTATAATTTAATACAACATTTTTATGAAACATTTATATAATCTTCTTATATGAATAAAATAACATTATAGTAGTATTTTAAAATCCAATCTTACAATCTTAATATTGCAAAAAAAATAAATAAATAAATAAAAATTAAAAAAAAATGATGAATATAAAAACACCAATCTTGAAATCTTTGCTAGAAACTACTTACAAACTCCTTGATGTATGGTGGTCTGGTTGTTGCATTATTGCTGTAGTAGACTCTTGACTTTTTGACCTACTATTAAGTTCACACCAATTGTCTATAGCGTATAGGAACCGTTACTTTGATTGAATTATTCAAAGTTTGAAATTAATAAGTAAGAAAACCACAAACATCAATATCAATACGATGATAAGGGTGAGCTAACTTCAAAAACCCGTCCTCAGTTCGGACAAAGCTCATTTTCTACGAGTCATTAGGTTATTAACTTGAACTTATAAGTCCATAAGCCTAAATTGGTAAACTCATAAAAAGTGAGATATCAGCTTTCCATATTAGGTAAGCCAAGAAAATAAGCTAAACTAAGCACCCCAAATGTGTAGATAAAAAAAGGGTAAACAGACATGTTGAGGCTACCCGGAAGAAGTCGAGCATTTTTTGGCTCTGATATACGTAGCCTAATGGGCATTCCCGTGGCCGGGACTTTTCGCTGGCCATCCCGTGATGTTTACTTAGCGAGATTTGAACCGTGGTCTATTCTGAGACCTTCACGACACCTTACCAGTAGGCCACCTTTACTTGTTTAATATTACTCGTAACATATTAGTTTGGTGATAATCCACCCTTAGTTCGGACAAAGCTCATTTTTGAAGAGTCATTAGGTTATCGATTGAGCTTATATTGCTTATATAAGTCCATAAGCCTAAATTGGTAAACTCATAAAAAGAGAGATACCATCTTTCCAAATTCTGTACGCCTAGAAAATAAGCTAAACTAAGAACCCCATATGTGTAGATAAAAAATGGGTAAATAGACATGTTGAGGCTGCCCGGAAAAATTCGAGCCTTTTTTGGCTCTGATGTATACAGCCTAACGGGTATTCCCGTGGACGGGACTTTTCGCTGGCCAACCCGAGATGTTTACTAACCCTGGTCTCTTTTAATACCTTCAAAACACCTTACCACTAGCCCACCTCTGCTTGCTTAATATTACTCGTAATATATAATTTTAGTTATGGTAAACGTTCCTCCATGTTGTAGAGATGGCAGGTATATATACTACGTGGTGTAAAATCCAAAAATGTTTGAACAAAAGAGGAGGATACAATAATAGTTGACGCGGTCATGAAATTACATCTACCAGGGGAGTATGTATACGCTGATATAGAACCTGAGTATGTTCACGCAGTGCAACGTTTGATGGGTAGTAATTCGTTTATTTCAAAAATACCAAGTCGGCAAAAGAGGCAATTAAGGAATTTCGTGAAGAAATGAAAATCCTGATGTCTAGCATCTTTCGTCATGTTCTCGACCTAAGGAAATGAACATCTCCTAAGTAACTTTGGTTGGGAAGTCTTCATTTTTTTTATGTCTTAGGTTGTTTTTCCATTTCTTTTATGTATTAGCATGTATTATCTAAGATGTCTTATTATGAACTTGTATTAGCTTTAATAGAATGTTTTATCTTGTGTTAAATGTTTTATTTAGGTTTATTGTTTGGTCATGATTGTAGTTGTGTTCATTTTCTTATATTTTGGTGTATTGCGCTACTCTTGATTATATATCCTTTGTTATATTGTGGCGTGTTGGTATTGCACTAACTAGATTTTTAGCACATCATTATAGCTCGATTCTTTGATGCCCTTACAAGGGGAGCGTATTTTTCGCTTCGCTTTCAACCACTTTTTTGCTTTGATAAAAAGAGGGAGAAAGGATTTAAACTCACCACTAAATATTTATTAATTTATTTTTTACATAATATGAGTTTACATTTTGTCATCATCCAAAAGGAGAAATTGTTAATACAAATAATCGCGTAAAACCGTTATATCTATTTTACGGTTTCTCTATGTATTACGTAAAAGTTCAAGTAAACAAGTTTTAGACGTAATTTTCCATTTGACGTAAATCACTTAAAGTATAAATAATGGAACACTAAACCTTGGATAACGATTAAAGAACATTACACATATTGCATTAAACGCATGCAAAACATTACATACTTGTCATATGCTAATAACAATTGTTGATCATTATATATAGGTTCTACCCGGAAACATTTAGACATGGATACAAAGAAGCGAAGGAGTGCTTGGGTAATATACATAAATCTGTTCGGTTTGTGTGTGTGTATGTTGAAGATATGGATAAGCGATTGGGTTCCTAGTTATCTTTAATGTATGGAGGTCTGGTATTTGCATTATTATTGTAGTAGACTAATGACTTTTTGACGTAGTTCACACCAATTGTCTATGGCATATAGGAACCGTATGTTGCTTTTATTGAATAATTCAAAGTTTGAAAATAATAAGTAACAAAACAAATTACATCAATATCAATATGATAAGGGTGACTACCTTCAAAAACCCGCCCTCAGTTCACACTACAAGAATAAGGAGAATAGGTGACGTCGTCGGCATTTTACGCTAAACGAAAAAAAAAACCCGCTTGACCAAGACTCCGCTGCGTTGAATTTTTATGAAAACTTTTGCCGACGCCCTATCGTCGTCATTATATTGGTCAAATTTGACTTTGCGAATAGTTGGGCGCGAATTAACCCCGCCAAGTGGTACCGACGCCCTGTCGTCGCCGAATATATAAAATAAAAAAATTACCCCGCTTAGCGTTTGATTAGCGTTAATAATTGTAATTGGTGTTTTTGTCCCGACGACAGGGCGTGGATGGATTTATGCCAAATTAGGATTCCCCCGCTTGTAAATAATAGAGAATAATTTGGCGGGATTTTTTTCTCGCTAATTTGTTAACTACGACATATTTTTCCCTCTAGTTTGTTACCGACGACATGTACCTGACCGCGTTTGAGAGATGCGCATTTTAATTTTGGAATTTCTTTTCCCCAAGTTATCTTTTTGATTTATTCTAATATCAAGAACATTTACAGGAAATTTCCTAACAGTGTGACATGCAACAAGAATTTGCTAGCTGGTTTGAGCCAAAGGTAAAACTTATTGTATGTATTTTCCTGTGTAAATAACGACTATTAATTACTCATCTCTATCTATTTTTATCTTTTTTCATATATTCAGAACTTTAAATAGCTAATGACCCAAGATGTACTCCCGACTTATTCGCTTTGGCTTGTGGACCATCACCGACCCCAATCTCAGTCAACTCTTGCGTAGTCAACGGTGTGAAGTTTGTCGTACACAGCCGTGATAAAAAACGTACAACTCAGAACAGCGGAATTTGTTCACCTGCTGAGAAGAAAGGAGAAATGTATTATGGTCAGCTAGAAGATATTTTGGAGTTTGCTTGTACCCAGTTCAAAGTTGTGTTGTTTCGAGTTAAGTGGTTCGACTTATGTGACAAAAAGGCCGTAAAGTCAAACGTATGAATCTTAGAAACAACATGAGACAAATTTTGGCATGTAGTTATGCATTTGAAGATCAACCTTACATTGTCGCAACACAAATGAAACAAGTCTTCTACCTTGAAGATCCTGCTAGATGACCACTCCATTGGAAGGTCGTCCAAGATGTGAATCACAACACAACCTGGGATGTCATCGTGGAAGAAGACGATGATGATATGATACATGGCAACAACTCATCTGACCTCGAACTATCTGCTAATTTAATTGATTTGGAAATAGAACCCTTGAATATCGATGGTCAATCAACGGAAGTTGAGCCACCACCACCACCACAAATCATTCCTGTTGATGACGATGATGATTTTATTGATGATGAGGACGACGAGCCTTATGATTTAGCAAAAGCTTCTGATAATTAAGAAGAAAACAATTCGAGTGATGAAGTTGCAGTTGCCGCTAATAATGTTTACGATAGTGATGTTGATTTAGCAGATTGATCTTAAATTGTAACTTTTAAAATGACTCTTCTTTGAATGAAATTGTTATGAATTGTTTAAATGTGTATATTTATTCGAATGTGTATGTATATGAATGTTTGCATGATTTTATTAATCTGTTTATGAAAATGTATATGTTATTCAACTTGTAATTTTACAGGTGGCAGCAGCCGTGGCGCGTTGTCACGATGGTAACGGTGTCGGTGACCCACCACCCCCATTCCGTCAGATTGAGAGCGGTCATCGTGGTAAGAATTTCCTGATTATTTTAAAGGAAACTTAAACTTGATCATTTGAATTTGGTTACTTGTTATTTTATGGCATACCATACACGGACGAAGAGATACTTGCCATGGTTATCAAGGGCAAGCAGCGGGGAAAAGTCGCCGGTAGGGGTAGGGTGTTGAGCGGGAAGACAATTTTACCTAAGTAATACCCCTTTTCAACGCAAATTCATTGACCACATACGGAGCGGGCGACATCATCAAGAATGTCATCGAATAACGACGAATTATCTAAAACATTGATATCGTTATTCGCACCTGCCACCCCAAAAAATGCATGCCAAATCCACAAATCATGCGACGCAACAACTTCAAGCATTATTGCTCATGCCATGACACCAAGACAATTTTTGCATTCCGAATGCATACAGTCGATGCTACCAAGCATTCCTCGAAAACCATGAACATGCTCATGTGCTACATATAGATTTTGAATGTCTTGCATAGTTGGTTTTCTTAAAAACTCTTGACTAAACAAATGAAGAACGCACATATTGAAATTATTTAGACAATCACGCCCGGTACGCTCATTCATTTGCAAATATTCATCAAAAACATCAGGTGAGGTGTCGTATGTCAATTGGCGTATGGCCATAGTGCATTTCATGATAACACTAATACTTATTCGACCCGTAGCATCGGGTCCTTGGCTAAAGTATTTAAAATAAGTTGGAAGAGGATCGGCAGTATAAGATTCAATACCTTTTAATGATTGTCATATCCATTCCTCATTCCCCATTCCCCATATGCACATACCAAATGGACCCTGGTTGTCATATCCATTCCTCATTCCCCATATGCACATACTAATGATTGTCATATCCATTCCTCATTCCCCATATTTTTAATGATTGTCAAACATTTTTAATGATTGTCATATCCATTCCTCATTCCCCATATGCACATACCAAACGGACCGTAAAACCCCCAATTTTCCCTCTAAAAAACCCAAAATTTCATTAAATCCCAAAACCAATTCAAATTCCCTCCACTTTTCCTCCAAATCAAATTCTAACTCTAACTTTTCAATCCCACAAAATTAACCTTCAATTCGTAAAAAGTTCACATTTTTATGTAATGATTCCACTTCTTATTATACAAACCGCAAATCTTTTAGGGTGCGTTTGGTATGATGCCATGAATCACAATCGGTATCGATTTCGGTATAAGATGGGTCCCTCACCTATGATCAATGTTGCAAAAATCGCGAATCGGTAGTCGGGCGGTCGACCTCCCTGGAGCTTGTAATCGGTCTAGGCGGGATTAATCGGTGATTAATCGGATTGACATTTCCGACAAGTTTTTAGTATTTTCGGAAAATTTTAGGTATTTTCAACAAGTTTATGTATTATCGGCAATATTTTTCTTGAAAAAATAGATATAAACAATCACCATAAGTTATTCAAACAATTTTATGGGTAGTTTTAAGTATTTTCAGCGAGATATGAAGGTTTTCGACAAGTTTGACCACCATTAACCATCATTGACCACCATTGACCACGGTTGAACGATTTGTTTGACCGATTTACATAAATCGGAAAGGTTGGTGGCCTTGCAACACCTAATTGGCGATTAATCGGCCTTTTTGGCCTTGTTTTGCAACACTGCCTATGATAGATTCATTCCTCCCCCTTTGGACTCCTGTAGAATATGGACAATATCCATATTTCATTCCCATATAATGTAGGCCCCTCATCTTAACCAAACACTTAGAATCATTACCACTATCATTCCCTCGTTCCCATAAGGATACCAAACGCACCCTTAGTATATAAGCATGATCACTTAACAATAAATATACAAACTAATGGCCCGTTTGGTTTGTAGATGGGTTTAGAATTGGATTTGAATTTGAGAAAGGGTTGAGAAAAAGTAAGAGAGAGAAAATATATTATTATATATAATTTATTAAATTTAACTTTAACTTTATTAATTTATTTAAGAGTAAACTGCACCGTTCGTCCTTGTGGTTTGCGTTGACCGACAAGTTTCGTCCTTTGACCGAATAAAATGCACCATTCGTCCTTAAATGCGAAACGTTATGTATCGTTGGTCCTTCACTTTAACGGCCTTCATTAATGATCGCTAAATATACACACATGAGGGTATTTTTGTCCTTTTAAATCCTCATGAGGATAAATAGTGGCCATCACTGTCAATCTTCTTCAGATTTATTTATTCACACACCAGTCCACGACCACTCCGGCCTTACACCTTACACCACAACTTCCATCATTTCCGGCCACTTCACAAACCCCTATATCAACACACGTAAAATCTTAATGAAAATCTAATCCTCATGTTTCATAAACATCAACACCCTATTTTCATAAACATCAACACCTCATTTTTCATAAACTACCAGATCTATCAAACATCAAAAACAACTTTTTACAATTACAATCTTCTCATTTTCATTCTCTTTTCTTTTTCTTTTCTGCACAAACACACTCTACAAGTCTACAATAAACATTATCTCTTTTACATTTCTCTCTTCCTCAAAAGTCTTCTTCTTCATACTCTTTTTCCTCACCACCAACCCCAAACCACCATGACCATAATAAAGCGACGACGCCACTCCATCTCCACCACATGCCGCCACGAATCCACCCACCCTTTCACCGTTCTTTGACACAACCCAATCACCCCCTTTAACACTATCAAACGAACAAACAAAAATTTCAACTCTGAAATCTATAAAACATTATTAAAAAAAAATGACCAAAGTCTACTATCAGTCACACAATAAATAATAAACATAATCTATAACTTGAAATTATATAATCAAAATCCTCTATACAAACATCATGTTTATAAATTCAGAAATAATACGTAAACAAAATGCCATCAAAAGTAGATCTGGTTAGACTCCATGTGCTGATGTGCCGGTCTACCTGGTTGGCAACATATGTGATGGTGGCATGGTGGTGGCTGGTAGCGTTGTTGTGCGTTGAGCGTTAACACTTCATTTTGGGGATGAGAATGATGGTTAGTGTGATTATCAAAACCCATATTATATTCCACCACCCATCCAACAAGGAAAACACCACCGTACACATCTACACGCCATCCAACCACCACCACTGGTCATCGTCACCCACCTGCCATGTGTTCTTGAAAACTTGAAGACGAAAGATAAAGACAATGTTTTGTGGAAAAAGTAATTATTTATTTGGAAAGAGATATTTGATTTATGAGAATAAAATAAAATGGGAATCGTGATGCTGAACTTTGTGTTTGTGATTGTAGAAGAATTTGGGTTGATTGTGAGATGGAGGAGAGAGAGAATCATGAAAAGAATAAATTAAAAAGATAAAATTAAGGGTTATATAAAGAGAGGAGAAAAAGACTAAAATACCCTCATATTGGTATCAGATGTGGGCATTTAACAAACGTTAGTGAAGGCTGTTAGTGAGAGGGACTAATGATATATAACGTTTCGCATTTAGGGACGGATGGTGCAATTTTTTTTGTCAAAGGACGAAACTTGTCGGTCAACGTAAACCACAAGAACGAGCGGTGTAGTTTACTCTTTATTTAAATATCTTTGTGAGAGAAAAATTTGTGTAGGGCCATTGTTGGTTTGAATTTGCCGAAAGATATATCACATGAGAGAAATCATATTTTGATAACTGAGCCCACATTTATTCCTTACAAAAAGATACCAAACAATTGTTTTAAAGATCGAAAGAATTACTTGAATCCTAAAGTGCCCAATCAAACGGGCCCTAAATCTTTTAGTGTATAAGATTTTAGTTTATAATACCCATATTATTTTCATTCAATTTAAATACGTTTAATCATCAAATTTTTAAAGTTTTATTATTTTTCGTTTATAACTCATTTTTTTTTTCTTTTTTTTATCACTACAACTATCTGCTAAGGCCTTGTTTGGCTAAGCTTATTTAGTGGGCTCAGGCTTATTTTTAATAAGCGGCTTATGGCTTATATAACATAAGTTTATAAGCCCATGCTTAGTGTTTGTATTAGCTCATGGTTAATAAGCATATAAGCTCAAAAGTGTTTGGTTTGACTTATGTTGGTAAATGACTAAAAAGGACATGAATAAGCTTAAAAGAATGAGAAACACAAAGCAGATGAATTTGTCACTAACATCGACATAGAGAAAAAGATGATATATGGTTAGGTTATGAGGTCAAAAATGTAAATTGTGTAAGTAGAGAGTTAAATAAGCCGGACCCTTCATAAAAAAGCCCCATTCTTCTGGCTTATCAAAACACCCATAAATAAGCTCATAAACCCACTCATATAAGCTTAGCCAAACACTGAGCTTATAAGCTTATATAAGCTAATAAGCTCATAAGCTCACTAAATAAGCTTAACCAAACACCCCTTAGACACTATTAGTTAAGTAACATTTCACAAAGATCATTCTTTCTCTTCCTTACTAGTGCAACGTTACAATACAAAAATAAAAAAAAAATACAAAAAAAAAATAAATAAATAAATAAAAAATTAAAAAAATAAAAATGCCAACATCACGTGCAAAAACCAAAACCCCCAACTTAATTCAATTTCCCCCAAATCAAAACCCTAACCTAACTTTTCAATCCCACAAAATTAACCTTCAATTCACAAAAAGTTGACATTTTTATGTTATATCTCCACTTCTTACACTTAACCCATCTTTTAATTTCATCAATTTGAAAAAAACCTATTTGTGAGCTTATGAGCTTATATGATTTCGTCTTATTTTGAGACTTATGGGCTCATATAAGCTTATTATGATGTAATAACTTAATATAACCCCATACATATCAAAATAAGCCGGAAAATTTGAGCTTATATAAAGTAAGCCGAAATCATATAAGCTCGTAAGCCCACAAATAAGCTTAAACAAACTCCCCATGCTTATTATGAACTGATACGTTTTTGCGGATTTGATACTACAAATTTTATGTTAGGGTGAAATAAGCTGTTTTGATAAGCTGTTTTTGATATGCTTATTAGCTTCTTAAGCTGTTGACCCCCTTTTTGCACTTTGATATTGTGGATAAGCAGCTTTAAATGTATGGGGTCTGGACATGATTATAGGCTTATTTGGGCGTGAAATAAGCTGATTGGCAATCGCTTGTTCATATTGTTTATTTGTCTTTGTTATTTTGAAATAACAAATTTGCTCTTACTTGTGAATTAAGTTTTCTTAGGGCGAAATATGCCGATCATCCGCTTACAAGCTGTTTGAGATAGTAATCCCAAACACCCCCTTATTGTGTTTTGATATTGTGGATAAGGTTTGAGTGTCTGGATAGGTATGTCTTTGATGGCGATTACGATTTTGTACAAGTTTTGAGTATATATTATACATTCACTTTCAAAAAAAATGGAAAAAAAAGGTGAAATAAGCTGATTGGGAGGTGTGCTGACTCAAATGAGATTGGATAGGATAGTTTGAAACAAGAAAGGTTTACTGATAGATATGATATCAAACCCTTTACAAATTAAGTCCTTTGCCTACTCTTTTTACTTGCAGGTGCGGTTTTTTTGGACTATTTTTCGATATTCGCAACTGTTTTTGTGATATGAATGTTGGATTTATTAGTATACTGAATTGTAAGTTTAGTGGATACAATATCGTAAGTTTAACCTTAGGGGTGAAAATAAGCTATTTTGGATAAGTTGGTCTTCTGGTTATGAGCATAAGCTGTTTAACTTAGTAATGCCAAACACCCATTGTTGCGTTTTGATACAGTAGATCAGCGTTAATAAGTGTTTGGATATCATTATAGGCTCATTTGATTAAGCAGCAGCTATAAAAGTAACAGTTTCGGAGTTGCCTATTTAAACAGCATATCCGATTCTAATTATTTTACGTCTTAAATCCCTAATTAGCTGATTGCCGAAAACTTAAACAAATACAATATCTGATTATCTGGTTTCGTTACTGTAGAAGTGTCAGGTCACTAGTTTTACAACACAAGCATCAATGAAAGAAATAGAGAAGAAAGAGAGGCGGATGAACAACTCACGAACACACACACGTATAGATGTAGAAAGGTTATGCGTAGAGAGTGAAATGTAAATGAATTGAACAACCAACCCTCAAGTGAGGGTTATTACATAGTATTTATAGGAGAGGGAACTAGGGCAACACTCCTAGTCCCTTCCTTTCTCCTATGGGCCTGGGCCTAGGCTTATGGGCCTTCTACATAAGCCTAAGGCTAATAACAAACATAAAGGCCATAATTAAGCTAACTATTACATATGAATCACTAACACTTGATTAAGGTTTAGGAGTGATTCCAACAATCTCCCCCTAAGTGTTGGTGATGAAAAATATAAACGGTGAAGGCGTTGACGTAATAGTAGCTTTGACGTCTTCTGACTTTATTCTTTCTTGTGAGAAGAAAAGCCTTGATTTGAACAATCTCCCCAGTGTAGAGAAATTGTTTTCTTTAAACAGTTTTGCTTTGACGTCTTCATTTTCTTTGTTCTTTTGTTCTTTGTACTTTGAAAGTGATAGTATGTTGTTGTAGTCTGCATCAGTGTCGCCGGCACGCTACGTTGTCTCCACGTCTTTCTCCAACATGCTCATACACTCTTTAACGTTGGATTACAGTTGATGAAGTTCTTTAAGTCTTTAAACTTTGTAGATTCTTTTGTTGATGAAGAATCATTCTGACTTTGGGTTGCCTTTGATTATGAGAGAACTTCTTTAATGATGTTGGTATGAACATGTGGAGAATCTGCACGATCAGTCCGCTCCAGAGCTTCCATAAGAAGTAAACATAAGAAAGGTTAGTAATAAGCGGATTCCGGCACTTACAATTTTAAACTTTGAGAGTGTTAACAGCATAGTGTGAAAACACAACTCTAATTCTCACAAAGGCCGCCTCTAATCGAGTCCCACAAGTGAGATAACATGATGTACAAAGTACACCTACGATTCCGAGATGAGTCGCCGAGGTACACCGGCATCACCTCACGATCAAGACCGAAGACCGTTTGAGACCACTAAGCGTAATCCACGGGAGTTAGTTTGCCGTGGTCGCTTTGATGTTGACCCCGGCAGGAGTTTCCATTCAATCACCGAGGATCACAATTGTGAACCTCTCATAAATGTTCTTGACAGATTGCTAAGATTTGTGTAGGACTCGACAACGCACATTCCACCGACGCTTCTTATTGTTGAACAACGAGTGATGAAATGTCAAGTGTACCTAAGAGATCTTTTGATGAATCTTGTGGCTCTAGACTCAATAGTGCTTTGGTTTTCCGGCGGAGACTAGAGAGGGTCTCCTTCTTCAATACCAAAAATCTCTAAGAGAAAGCCGATAGTTTACGTAGGGTTCCCTGTGAGAATGAAACAAGCTTCTATTGAGAGAAACTTGAGTGGCTAAGAAGGTTTAGTGCATGCGTCACTGGGTCCATGACGACTTTTAATCTTCAACACCGGCGTCATCAAGTGACAACCAGTAGCATATGAATCCCGGTGTCTGCTCTAAGTTGAATAATCTGGAGGGCTATTTCTTTTCACCCTTTTCTTTGCATTTCTTTTTGATTCTTCAACTCCTTCTTTCTCCGTTTCTCATTTTCTCCTTTTTATTATCATACCTAAGGACTTCTAACTTCTAACTATTTGTGGTGTCCTTGGGTAGATCCCTCCGGCTCTGGTGGATCATAGGACGGTTATTCCTAACCTTAATCACCTTATGACTCCATTGCCATAAAACCATTTTTCATGAAAATCTCTAAAAGTATTTGTGAATGAAAAACATTTTGTATCACTGTGAGAGTTTTATGATTTTGCATAAATACTCCCCCTCCATATGTGCTTAAGAGTATTGACAGAAATTTGCACAATGAGGAAAGAGCGCGCACTTTTGAATTGATCGACTCAAGATAGACAATTCCTTGCGAGACACTATTACGTTGCATAGTTAAAGAGATACATTGTCAGCTTTTAGGTGACAACTAGCTCTAATAACTACCTTGAAGATGTGGACAACCCCGAAAGGTTGTCAAACCCGTCAAAGTTCATGTCTATCAAGAGCTTCTCGAATGGGTACACTTTACTTGGATAAGTCTTGGAAGACGAATCTTTTCAATGTAAGACTGTTTTAGATCCCGTCAATTCATGGGTTAAAGTCTTTTGACACGAGAATTCATGAGCAAAACACAACATATTTCTTATCACGTATTTTTCTCCCCCTAAAAAATGGCATATAAATGTTGTTTTTGAAGAAATGTTGATATCAAATATGTCCATTTTGAGTTTTTTGGGAAGATGACGACAAAGAACAATTTGTGAACAAAGATTTTAGTCAAATACTCCCCCTCAACGAGTGATATGAACGGTTGAGGTTTTGAAAGATCATAAGGGGAAGTACTTGTTCTTTTGAGCAAGACCTTGAAAAATTGAAAGGTTTGATAGGTTTTACTTAAAAGTAAGAAGCTTTCGCTCCTTTTATAGGATTGTGGCACTGAAGCGTACCACAGGGTCCTTTCTTGACAAGTACGGGTTGTACACTGTTATGTGTGCACAATCCATTGACATAAATAATCACACATCCAAATTATATGAAATAGAAGCACTTCAAGGGGTACCAGGAAGTCCATCAATCTTTCCAGGAATGCAAACAGGGCGTTGATAGCCGGCGAGAGCAATCCTGGGACGACCACCTACAAAGCTCTCCAAAGTTCTGAACTGGTCCCTTCTATACAACCTTTCATCAATCTTTGTGATGATTCTTTTCACATCCTGTCTGTCCTGAGAATTCCATCGTTTAGGCGACCCAATGCCATCATATATCTCCTTCAGCCTATATGCTAAACCATCCCTAACCATCTTCAATGTGTGATCCCGGAACTTGTGAAGATCTCTACACGCCATCAAGCAGTTTCTTTGTAATTCACTACGATAAATTATTCTGAATGGTCTGCTGACGAGGGTGTATTGTGGAAGTTGGTTGATGTCTGGAAGATCTAGCTGAGGTGGGGTGAAGTTGACACGGTTCTGATATGATTCAACTGCAAGCTGGAGATCCTCTACACGTTCTTTGATTACTATACGTCTGATGAAGATAAGCAAGGACTTGATATATTCACGTTGTACTTCAGTCGAGAATTGTCTTATGCGACCATGTACTTTGGCAAGGTACATGTCTTCAATGTCGTTGATAGACAAATTCTCAAAGTCCGCTTCAGAGAATGCATAATCCCTTTTGTCTTGCCTTTTGACGACAATATTCTTGAGGAAAGTGTAGTCCCATTTAGACGAAAGATCAACATGTTTAATAGCAACGATTCCTTTAGTATTGAACACTTCATGTTGAGACTTGAACCGGTAGCTTCGTAGTAGATTCGGCTTCGGCCAATGTTGAATCCCATACATTGCATCACGGTCATACTCTACCACATTGTTGGAGAACATATGGTTAGCCCTTTCCTCGATGGCTATGCAGTTAGAGTATATGGCTGCCGAGAATGGAAGTGTCAGAGACGTAGCATATTTCCTTGAACCAGCGCCACCGTGTAGAAGGAATTCCAAATCTTTGTTGAAGAAATATCAGAATGGAATCCTTGGTTGATCTGGTTGGCCAATCGTTGGTAGAGGTCTTGACCAATCGGTGTAGTATGGAGGGTTGTCCCGTTTGGTGAAATCGATGTTTGCTTCTGGGTTGAGCCAATCCATGTTGTTAGACATGGCTCGTGCTATATTATCAAGATGATACTCAACTTCAATAGCACTTTTCGAGTCAGTTTTGAGCGCTTGAAATGCTTCATTTTGATTCGCTTCAACTCGATTTCATCTTTTTTCACACGGAATGTTTCTTGCAAGAAATTGGCATGCTCCAATGTACGACCTTCTACCGCATCTTGACCTTCGTGGGTAGGAGTTGAATCAACAAGCCGAGAACCGGCCGGTCGTGTCATCCTCGCCCGGCCATGATAAGACATCATGGCCATAGGCTTCTTCTTCTTTTCTTTGGCCGGAGGAGGATTGGTTTCTTGGCCGCTTTGAGAGATGGGTTGTTGTAGGGGCTCAAGGACTTCCTCATCGTCACCACCCGTATACTCAAAGTAATCACTGTTTTCCGCCGAGTGGGGTGGTAACTCGAATCCTGAGGTTTATCTGTAGAAGAACGAGGAGGAGATCTTTGTTGAGCTGGAGTCCGTTGGAGTGGAGGTTGCATTGAAGATGATTCACCAGACTTCTTTGGGCGTTTGGGCTCGTTTTGCTTATCCTTATCTTTGTCATCATCGTCTCTTGGACGTTTAGGCCTTCTCCTTCTTCTCGCATGTCGATTTGAGTTGGTATTCCAAAGAATGCTTCAAACAATTTACCTTCAGAGGAGGAAAATGTTGCAGAGCGTTTCGACATTTGAGCTACCAGCCGGTCAACCAATTTAGCATCTGAGAAGATTATGGGATCAACTGGATTGATGTTTACATGCATTGGTGTTGATTTCATGGTTTGCTTGGCCAGATGTAAGAGGTTTGGATAAAGTTGTTTGGTAAACATCTCCTTTGTAACTCCAGGAACGATGTCATGAAGGAACTTATGAGTGTAACTTTTGATCATCTAGTTCATTTCCCCTTGAAGATCACGTTTCATGTACTTCTGGACGTATTCCCTTTCAACTTGCATCTTGTCATTCTCATCATGAAGATATTGTACTTGTTCAGCAAGAAAGTCTAACTTCTTCTTGGTAATATCTTTCTCTCTGATCTGCTTGACAGCTTTAACGATTCTGGTCTTAGCATGAGAAATCCAAGATGCCGTTGGCTACTTCACAGATCTGGATGTGGATCTGGTTGTTCTTTTTGATGGTGGTGGTGAAGAATAAGAAGAAGAATCTGATGACGAGGAGACATGAGGAGACTCGGGGTCCTTAGGAGGTTCCGAGGTTTTCTCCTTGGGACATGTTGGACTGTCTAGAAGAAACTTATCATAATCAGCGTCGTCATCTCTTCCAGACTTAGTCGTTTCATCAGTATTTGTTTCAGCACCAGAAGTCTTTTCAGTCTTTTCCTTTTCTGGTTCTTCAAAGTCATACTCAATAGAGTCCTCCACACGCGTTTGTTGTAGTTCCAAAGTGGTGGCACCAGATCCCTTATCGGGTTGATTAACTGCATCAGGATTTGGTGTAGATTGAACTCCACCACTTGATCCTCCGGGGCCACCCATTTGATCCTTAGCAAATTCTTTTGCCATGTGTTGGAGTCTAAGGAATTTGAACTTTTTCTCTGTCGCCTTTCAAAGTGGCTCTTCTTCTAAGCTTTCCTCTTCGTGCTCAATCACTGGAGTCTTCCCTTTGCCCAGATCTGGGTGGACCTGGGAGGTTTAGGCATCTGTAGTGTCATCTTTAGCGCTTCGGAGTAGGTAATCTCTTCATCTGATTCAAGCCCTCGAGTCCTCGTCCGTTAGCTTTCTTTGTGGTTCGGACTTGGGAATGGGAATAGGAATAGCTTCCTTGAAGTGACTCTTCGTTGCAATCCGAGTTTCCTCTTGGGGAACTTCCTTGACTCTCGTTTTGCAGCTTTCCTGCACTTCCTCTTCTCGGTTTTCCCGGTAGGTGTACCGAAGATTTGTCATCGAAAACCAACTTTGTTTTCTTCCACAACAACCAAATACCTCGATAAGAGTAGAGTCGCATTTGAGTTCATCCGAGAAGGTGATCCGCAACACAACACCTTGTTTCTTTGTAGTTGACTCCTTAAACTGACCGTTAGAGTGGGTTCACCAACATGTCATGATTGTCGGGTCATTGATTCTTTTGGGGATGTCGTGGTTGTATCCAAGTGCTCTTTGAATCAACAGCTTTAGTATATCCGATATAAGGAATCTTTGAGCAAAGCTTTTTGAGGAATGTCATCATGTCATCCCATATCAGAGCTTCAACTTCGATGTGCTTCATGTTGATCGAGCCAAAAGATTTGTAGTTCCATGAGCTTGGGATGCTCATAGCCGCCGCCACGACCTGAAAACAGATTTTGTGAGGATGATATAAAGGGTTCTCCAAGGCTGAGGAATGTTCTTTAGATCCACGAATGCTTAATGATAACCCTCAAGCTTCGTACCCAATATCAATCAAGAATTGCGCAACGCTCTTCAATAGGTGCGCAGAGAATTCAGCTTGGTATGATGTCGGGAATGAGGAGAATGACCCTTAATCTGCAGGAGTGATGGTGAGTTGCTTGTGATTGAGCGTCCCGCCAGCCACAAGATTCTGCCTTTGATTTTTGCATTGTAGTCCGTAATCGCTGAATGTAGATCTCGTGCACCGCGGGCGTAATTTGTGAGCATGTTCTGATAAGGATGGTTTTTCAGAATGTCAACAGCAATGAGACATGAAGATTCCGAGCAGGTGATAGTATCAAAGTCAACTCTGAGGTTGTTCTTCACAATCTTCATTGGATAACCATTTGGGAAGATATCAGCAATGGTGAGAACATATGGTGCATCCGCATTCATTTGAGCTTCCATGTCGTGATCTGAAACACATTTAGCCAAAAGAACCAACATATCGAAAGTCATAATGTTAGTCAACAGATGGTTTTATTGTCTAATTATTGAATGTGCAATGTCAATGATTGTTACGAGTCCAAAATCACTTGTTTGTCCAATAGTCCAATGACGTCGAGAAAAGTTTCGTAAGTTAGTTAACTTTAAGTTTTAAAGTTTATGTTATCACATATTTTTCACAACACATTACACATTGAAGCTTATTAGTGATAGTATTGGTTTCGTGACGTTATGATTTATTTATTTACAAGTTTGCACGCGCGAATAATTCATAATGAAGGTTTGATCAAGGCTTAGGTAGAAATGGTAGCTTATGCGTGAGAAGTATACGCAGAGACGCAAGCTTATGCGTAGGGATCCTTACTTACGCGAAAAATTATTACGCCGTAGGGAAAAGGGGACCTTATGCGCGTAAAGCTAACGCAGTAGGGCGATATAAAACCTTACGCCGTAGGCTTACTCGTAAGAGTAGACCTTAAGCGTAGAGGTCATCACGCGATATCCTTCACGGGATATGCCGTAGTCCCTTTGTAGAACCTTACGCCAAACGCCACGCTGCGAAGATTTCTCTTACGCATAACATGCTACGCGTAAGGTGATCCTTATGCGTAGATGTTCTAACCACCTTGATTCTGATTTTTACGAGTGGCAAACCAGAAATAACATCATCATAACATCAATATTAACTCATTCATTCATTATATAACAGATCATGGCATGAATATTCATCAAACAGTTTACGCGTAAAAAATCTTACGCGTAAGACTAAACCCTAAAGTTCATGAATTACGCATATGATTTCTAGCCATAGGATTAGCACCAAAGTTTTTCTGGTAGTTCTAAGATGTCATGTGAGTGATATGACCAAGTATTAACATCAAATACGTAGTGAATCAAATTTACCCAAACGCGAAGAACATAAACCCTAATTTCTAATTATAAAGCAATTAGTGTTTCTGGGTTAATTCTAATCATAGATATGATCAATTCACCATCAAAACATCATCACACAACAATCTTTTTGACCAAAAACATTCTCATTTGAGAATACCCAAAACCAATCATAAACCCTAATTCCCAAAATCCATCAATTCGTGTATCTGGGTGCATTTTGAGGATAAAAAAGATATCATTGATGTTATAGAAACGTTTTGACACTATCTTTTTAACCATAAACGCACAATCTTGATCATGTGTTCATACGCATATGCGTAGAACACAAAACCAATCATATGCAAAAATTTGACCGTTGGATTCGTATAAAAATCAAAACCAATGTTTGAAAACACGTTAAGATTATGAAACAACTTACAAATTGATGATCCAAAACACGGATTTGAAGAACGATTTTTAAGCGTAGGATATGGTTGGTGGTATATTAAATGTGATGAGTTAATGAATTAGGTGGTAGTTTTATTAAAAATAACTTTGAGATTTTGACAGTTTTAGTCCCTCCACCTTTTCCATTTTCATCCAAAGCCTTTTAACTTCCATTTTGGTTACCAAACGAAGAATATTTGGAAATAACTTTGACGACACTCCCCCTTGATTTAAGAAATAATGAAAGTTTATAAATTTTAGTCCGAGGAGAGTCAGAAAACCAGAAATGTGACCACCATTAAAAGAAAACAACCGGGAATAGGTAAGATGCAAGTACACGGATATTTTGAAACAGTTAAGTATTAAATTTTCTCCCCCTCAACACTTGATCAGAAAAATACTGAATTTTGAAAGATAAGAGTGTTGACGGAAGAAACGTACTTGCCATGTTAAGAGAAAAATAGATAGAAGAATATTTTTGTTGTTTATCTGATTTTATATTTTTGTATTTTGTTTTTGAAAAGTATTTACAAAAGAGTTTTGGTGTTTGACCGGTTTTTAAGAATGTTTTAAAAGTTCATCCAGCCTCTTGAGTCAAACACCGCATGCCAATCCGTGGACCAACTCATTAAACCTAGCGAGCTAAGGCTTTGGTGAGAAGGTCTCGCCAATTGGTATTCAAGACTAAAAGTATAATTCAACAAGCATCTATTCCACGCGGTCCTTGATGAAGTGATATCGAAGATCGATGTGCTTTGACTTTGAGTGTTGAACTGAGTTGCACGAGATCGCAATAGCACTCGATTGTCGCAAGACATCGATTTTGTCAAATACATTACTATAGTCTTTGAGTTGTGTTCTCATCCAAATGACTTGAGCACAACACGCCGACATGGCTACATATTCTCGCTTCGTTGAGGATAGCGATGTACAATCCTCGCTTCTTCGATTGCCAAGACACCCGCTTTGTCACCAAGAAATTGTAGTGCTCCCAAGTGCTTTTCCAAGAGTCTAAGCATCCTGCGTGATCGGCGCCCTCAAAAGCTATTAGTTCAAAACCGAATCCTTCTGGATACCGGATCCCTAAATTAATGGTTCCCTTGATGTATTGGAGGATTCTTTTAGCCTCAAAGAGGTGGGTTTCGATTGGTCGCGACCGATAACGAGCAAAGATATACGGCAAATACAATATCGTCCGGCCCGTCGTTAGATACATGAGAGACCCAATGATACTACGTATTTTGTAGGGTCAACCAGCTTTCCCATGCAAATCGCTCACCTAGCTTCTGGTATGTGACATGGGTGTGGCATAAGTATCACAAGTATTCATTCCAAATTTCTTCAGAATTTCAAGGGCATATTTGGATTGACTTAGAAAAATACCACGGGGTGATTGATGAACTTGCAATCCAAGAAAGAATGTAAGTTCACCCATCATTGACATCTCAAAATGTTTTTTCATTAGTTTTACAAAAGCATTTGAGTATTTTAAATGTGTTGACCCAAAAATGATGTCATCCACATAAATTTGAATGATTAAAATATGTTCCCCGTGATATTGTATAAAAAGTGTAGGGTCGACCGAACCTTTGGTGAAATTATTGGCAATTAGGAAAGATGATAACTTATCGTACCACTAGGAGCTTGTTTGAGACCATATAGAGCTTTGTTCAGCTTTGTAGACATGGTTCGAACTCGGGATCAACGAATCCTTCGGTTGGTGACATAAACCGCTTTCTTTTAGTTGTCCATTCGAAGCGCTTTGACGCCCATTTGAAAGACCGTGATGTTTATATGAGCCGCGAACGCGAGAAATATCCGAACAGCCTCAAGACGAGCAACCGGAGCAAAAGATTCTTCAAAGTCAATACCTCTTCTTGTCGATAACCCTTAGCCACCGTGACGTGACTTGTTTCGATTACGCTCCTTCAAGATCCAATTTGTTTTTCCATATCCATTTTAAACCGATGACGAAGACTCCTGTTGGTCTTTCAACCAGTTCCCATACTTCAAGACGTTTGAATTGGTTGAGTTCTATTCAATCCAGGTGTCTTTTGTCATTGCGTCTTTAATGTTTTTGGGTTTAGATTGGCGGAGCTGAGTGCATAAATGCAATGTTCACCATCACGTGTGAAGATGTTGTCTCAGAACGGTCGGTTGATTCGGTTGCCAATAATATTTTCATGAGGATGGTCTTTTGTCCAGCGATGTGTAGAGGGTTGATGTTGGTATACATTATGCAGATTGTGAGGATTCAAATGGCTTGTAGATGATTCCGCAACATCTGGTGCAGCAGATTCATTAGCAAATGGGTTGAAGAACGCATTTGGATCAAAATCTACAGTGGGGGTACATCATTCGTAACATCATCACCGATTCGCCGTTGGATGCGCTTTGTTCAACTGTTGTTGTAGAGTCAACTGGTGGTGCTTCTTCAACATGAGTTGTTGTAGCAGTGTATCCGTATAAGAGTAGTATCGTGTTGAAAGGTTGGCTGAAACAAATGATACACCGAGCACGCTTCATCAATATCGCCATCGAAAAGAGGAGCAAATAGTCTTTCCATTTGTTGACGAGTAAGTCGAGGGCTTAGTTCACCTGATGATGGGGTTTGGGGAAAATTTAAGCGTTGTGACCGGTTCCAAGTCGTTATACTCGAAGCCATTGTGAATATAAATAGAGATTGACGAAGTTTTGAATCGCCTTCCCCAAACCGACAACCGTCTTTTAGTAGATTTGAAACTTTGATGTAGTAGAAATTTCTTCTAACTTTTGAAGTTTTCTGTGCAATGCGTGATTTTGTAGAAGAGCGTAAAACCACACAAGGTAAATCGACTATTTATGAAAATCCATTCGAGGTAACATGCTAGAAATCAACAAGATTTTCTCACATATGTAGACGATCACACCAAAACAAACCACTAAAGACGAAATGAAACGACTTTCCCCTGAATGTTGTGGTCTTTTGGAATACTAATCACCTGTGTATATGCAATAACTCGATACCAAGACCGTGTGTGAGGCATCATAACATCATATTTGGGTAACTTCACACAAGAAATTCAAGAAGGCATTGGATTTTCGCAAAGAAGCATGTGGTCAAACAATGTAGCAATGATCACCTACACTCTCTCCCCCTCGATGTTTTCAATGAATCAGAATCATACACCACGTATGTTGATGAGGAATTGAAGACAACGAAACCATGTATAAGGAGACAGCGAAACCATGTATGTTCAATTGATCGAACAAGTGTGAAGTATCAAAAATATTTCGAGAGTCAATCGCCGATAAAACTTCGTCATAATGTTGATCATCAGTTGTGTCATTGTTGTTGGAAACAGTTTGATCTTCTGTCATCAAAGATTCGATAGGAGGTGCATTTACGACAATGGTAGTAGTTGTAGTTTCAAGTGTATCCGAAATTAGAATATGATCAGGTTTTGCAGCGGAAACATTCGATACATCTGAAGCACGACTTTAGAAAGACTCTTTAACCAGATGAGCAATCAATGTTTCCAATTCTTGACGATTAAGTACAATTTGTGATGCAGCTGATGGATCATGATATTTTTGACGGTGAGAAACGGGTCCTACTGCTTTGCGCAGAGGAGCCATTGCTTGTTGTACCGCATAGAAAAAATAGGAAGGGGACAAGAAAGAAGAAACATGGATCCCCAAGTGTAATTGGGTTCCAGATGTTATAGGCATAAAGATGTAGTGTCAATTATCTTCTTGACACCTAAACATGCTATTTTGATAAGTTCCTTTCCTACCTCGTGGATGGATGTTGTGGGTGTCACACTTGTGTTGATGCAACTACTTAGTATCTTGCTCAGGAATCCACCTAAGACCAACAGTGTTGAAAACTCTACCTGTTGGAATCCATCTACGGTTAGATCTAGGGATGTTGAAACTTTTTCGGGGAAGTCTCCAGCCCTATATGGATGCACCTATTAGGTTTCAAATTTTACGCTTAGATCAACGGGTTTATTTCTAACCGCTTGTTGATTAACCTTAGGTTTTGGTTTGTTACTACAAGCAGTTATGCAACACACTAGAAGCGCCACACTAGGTCGGAACCTAAGATTCCATATTTTTGGAGTAGTGCCCTTTTCCTAGCCTTTTCTAGATCATAGTTCTTGTGCAAGTCATTAGTATCATATGAATATTGAATTTTGATGCTCGGTTTAGACATCGTGTTCGAACTCATCCTAGACGAGCCAGGTGCAACTACTTGTAGAGGTGTAACAGAAACAGATTTAATACAGTGATTTTTTTTTTGATAACTTGTGTTGTTAAATGGATCTTTGTAGTCGAATGAACCGTTGTTGATGAAGTATCCTTAGGTGTAGAAATCACAGAAAAGCCAAGTAGCACTAAGCTTAAAAAACACCAAAGTTACGCGAATCGGAGAGTTACGCGTAGGTTTAGCTTACACGTAAGGATAAAGCACTAAAGTTATGCGTAAACAAGTTAGGCGAGAAAACTTGGGCATAGGATTAACTTATGCAGGCGAGCTTAGCGTAAGATGAATCTTAGGCTAAAAGTCACGCCGTAGTTTATGCTTATGCGTAAGTTTAGGTTTTTAGCCCAAGTGATCTTTTACACCGTCGCAGCGGCAAAGATATCCCAAGTAGACGTATTTTCAGGCTTATCCAAGCAAGAAAACACGGAGTAAACCACGAAACAGAAGATCAAACCAAGGAGCAAGTTACGCGTAAGTTTAGGGTTTCACTTACGCGTAGAACTACTCGTAAAAATGACTTTTGCCCAAAGATGTTTCTAAACTAGATTTTTGTGATGAAATAGCTTCAATATCACCAAAATAACGCAAAAGTGTGAAACTTGATGATCCAAAGCGTCCAAAACGGTTACGCGTAGAACTTAACCCACGTAAAAAACCAAGCATAAAAACAATGATCCACGCGTAAAGTTTGAAACTTTTTGCCAAAAACAGATATTTTAACACCTCAAAACGTTGAAAGGACAAGAATCTTAGATTAAAAACTGTAAAAAAATGCATTTTTATGCGAACCAAAGTATCAAGAACGAGACGTATTTTTACGCAGAGGCAACCAAAACCACTTCAAAATAATACGCTCACCCAACTATTTGGCTAATGATACCATCGTCAGTCACTAGTTTTACAACACAAGCATCAATGAAAGAAATAGAGAAGAAAGAGAGCGATGAACAACTCACTAACACACACACGTATAGATGTAGAAAGGTTATGCGTAGAGAGTGAAATGTAAATGAATTGAACAACCAACCCTCAAGTGAGGGTTATTACATAGTATTTATAGGAGAGGGAACTAGGGCAACACTCCTAGTCCCTTCCTTTCTCCTATGGGCCTGGGCCTAGGCTTATGGGCCTTCTACATAAGCCTAAGGCTAATAACAAACATAAAGGCCATAATTAAGCTAACTATTACATATGAATCACTAACACTTGATTAAGGTTTAGGAGTGATTCCAACAAGAAGACTATCTACACACTTTTTGCAGCATTGTTCTCTGTTATAGCAATTGCTTATTTCATGAAAGCATAGGCAGTTTTAATAAGCATTACCAAACATCCTAAGTCCATGTAATCATAGAAGTATTGATGTTGTATGTCAATTGACATCGACAACCTCGATATTAGTATTATGAATCCTTCTTACAAAAAGGGACATTTATATTTTTCTTTAGGACAAACCAGGGGTATTGGTTTCTTGATTAATCCAAACATATTACATGACGCCGTAACACTTTATTTTCCTCAAAAGGTTTTCGATTCTATGTCATTTTCTCGACCAACATGGGAAGGTGGTCAAGACGAAGGATATGAACAAAGTTGATTGGCTTCTTCGATTAGCAATGGAATTAGGAGCTGATCATATCGATGTTGAGCTTAAGGTTTTCTTCTTGTTGGCATAAAATCGGTTTCTTTGTGTCATGGGCCCGTCTAAAGTACTATTATTGACTCAAATGTTATATAAAAGTCATCTAGCCCATCTTTTATTGACTCAAATGTTATATAAAAGTACTGTGACTCAGGGCACACATGTGCAAGTGTGTTGATATTTAAGGGGAAAAAACCCTTATTTCCACCTATTTAAATGAGTAAAATGTATCATTTTTGGATGCAGTTGTACCATTCCTCACAAAGAATCTTTACTTCAATGTTGTGATGAGGTTGATCCGGTTGCAAAGGTAATTTTCATTGTCATAAAAATCTTTACCATCAAACAATATGCAGACAATGATAAAAGTATGGCGTTTAATAGGAGCGGTCAATTGTGCCATCAGGAGACTAAATGATGGGACATTATATGGGTGTAATACAGACTATGTAGGCACTATTTCTGCTATCTAGGAAAGTCTATGAGGTTTCTTTCTATATGTAAAACCCTAAAATTCAAAACGAATACTAAAGACTAAAATACCCTTGGAATCGAACATTTATTAAGTACGTAAAATACATTTATATTCATTTAACGAAATTAAAACTTAACTTATCTATAATTAAAACTTAACGAATATGTGTACGTGATCGACATTGTACGACGAAAGATTAAACGTCTCTCTAAAATAGTTGGGCCGTACGTTTGGGCCTTGTTTTCGTTTAATGGTGAACCAAGTGGGCCGTTTGTTTTGTTCGGTTGGACTCAAACCGAGAGCCCAAGATGGGGTGTGTTTGTTTGTTTCATTTGGACCCAAGCCGAAGCCCACACCCCCAAAAAGCCCTAACCGAATTTTTGTACCACTATAAGTACAATCTCATTAACACAAATTGAAACCCTAGTTTGCAAGTTAGCTATTTTTCTTTGCCTCTTTTCTTTTCTTCCTATTCGGCCGGCTGCTAAACACCCTTGGTGTCGAGACCTTGTGTCCAACGAGCTAAGGTGTACATGTATTCTTCTCGTCTCACTTTGATACGCCTAATGTTATTATATATTGTAACATGTTTTGTTTTGAATCGAATCTTGTGTTTTTGGTCGAGCCGTATGAAAACAAAAACAACAAATATGAATTGGATCTTATAGAATTAAGAGAACATGTATTATATATGTATTGTTTGAATCGGATCATAGGTATGTCGAGCACAAGAGAACCGAACCACATATATAAATGTTATCACGTCTAATAAATTCGAAACCCTAATTGGAATGGAACCCTAAGTGTAATCAATGGTCTAAACATGTGATTATAATGGTTTTAATAAACCCTAAAACTGGACAGCATCATATGTCGAATTTGTGTGTGTTATAGATCCAATTTTATAAGTGCAATAATCTGGGTTTTGTGGGAAAAGTTTATTTTATGTCTTATTTAAGTTTTCCAAGTGGTTTGGTCGAATTTGGAGTTGTCTAAGTCGTATTTTTGAATTTTACAAGATCAAGTGTCAAAGCTGAGAAAACGGGTCTGAAATTTAGTTGTATTGTTTGATTTTTCATTTTCAAACCATAAGGAATTGGGAGCTCTCCTTTTACAGGAGTGATATTTATAACATAAATGAATTTCTGGGAGTTCTGGGGATTTTTCCAAGGTGTCTAAACAGGTCCAATAAGCGTAAACTTTTAAGGTGTATTTTCTGATCACTTTCTGGATAGGTCTGGACTTATGATTTTCCTCAGAGGCCAGTTAGCATGGAAATACAACCCACCAATTTTTGGAGAGTCTTTTAACTCATATGGGAACCCCTGGGATTTTGCTTGATTTCATTTGAGCTAAGTAAGTATTTTATAAAAATCGCTAAAGTCTGGTCCGAATATGAGTTTAAGAAACTGAAAGATAAAATATGATATCAATAGGTAACACACTTACAAATGCATAAGAAGCTTATAAAATGAGAATATACTTATAACTCTAAGAATGTTAATGTGATGAATCCGTTATAACTTTAATGATGCTAATAAGTATTAAATAAATCATAATCCGTGTAGATTCGTTGAAGGAGACGCGACGTTATATCTTCGTGATTCACTGCTCGCTTGCTTTTTCCCTCATTTAGTAAGGTACTGATATTCGACCTTTTCAAGAAAGGTTCCTTATGACGTTCTAGTTTTTCTATTTCAATTATTAGGATTCCTATGCCATTGCTATGATTCCCTTCGCTTATGTGAATCTGTCTGAACTTCTGTTGTTGAACCTTGCTATGTTTGAGTATGAATTTCTGATTATGAACTTCCGATTATGAACATCTGATTATGAACCTCCGATTATGAACGTATGATATGTGACTTTGATATGAACCCTTTTCTGATTTGTTGATCCGTTGTTTATCTGAAACTTCTGTTTAGTGAACCATTAAATATCTGATTTGGACTTTATGATATGAAACCTCTCGATATATATCGTTGACTGTATGATGAATTATGATCTCAGTCAATTATGACAATCTGTTTGACCTGAGTTAGTTTGACACCCGGGCCAAATATTTCACTAGTCATGGGGTTCCATGTCCCAGACGTTGATGCACCTCGATATGACTCTAGAGGCGTAGGGAGGGATGTTCTCGCCACGCCCCCATGGTGGAGCATATTTTGTATATGTAGGAAGGCGTATGGATGCATCCTAGATCCGACCATATCCGATATGATTTGTCCGGTGAATGATGTCGTGCAACACGCTTCACAAAATTCCCGAGCTAGCTACTCCATTTGTTATTGAGGTCTCCTCATGTTATATAAGGTATTCGGTCACCCTCCGAATACAATGGTTACTTATGATATGCTATGATCTCGTTATGTTTCCGCTCGTGGTGGATGACTAAACCTTATCTCGTTAATTGCTTTTATGAACTCGCTATGATTCGGTAGCTTCCAATGCTTCTATTTACAAATCAGGTTTATTATATGTTTATTGAAGGTGATTATGCTTTTACATGTTATGTGACTACCGTCTATTATGCTAGGTTATAATTAACAAGTTTAATTATGATTTACATGTTGTCATCTGATGTTATGTTAGTTATCGTTATGTGAATTCGTTTATCTGTGAGATGAATGTGCTAGTGTGAAAATAAGTATCCTGAAGGTTGATAAGTATAATTGTTCCGTTAATCTGGTAAACTTTGCCTATACGTTAGGGTACCTATTCAGTTATGATTTGGTCTGCCATGTTAAAACTCTGCTGATGTTAAGATTCGACCTGAGAACTGGTTTAGCTTATGATATATGTTCTGATAATTGCTAATGGCTATGTTATGTCTTTGTCTGTTTGGTTATAGCTTGTCTACTGTGTCTTCTATCCGTATGTGTGACTGCCATGATTTGACTGCTTATTCCGCTGCTACAATATTGAATAATGTGTGTTAAATGTAGATTAATTGATTTGTATGAATGCCATGTTTACCTTCTAGGAACTGCTTCCGTTAGTCCTTAGACTTTTCGTTTGGTTTATATGTAATCTATCTTCTTGATATGTTAAGTGTCTGGATATTCTAATGTGTTTGCGTTGTGTCATCAATATGCTATCTGAGTTTGCTCTTGATTGCTAGTTGTTCTTCCGGATTTCTGTGTGTTTATGTTCCGCAGAATCCTTTATGATTCATTATGCTCACTCCGCTGCGACTTCGTTATTCGTTTCAGTTTGCATTTTTGTTTTGTTTAGTTTCCGTTTCTGTTATATCTGTTCACTGGGCTTTGTAAGCTCACCCGCATTTTCTTTTCCCGGCGTGGTATTAAGCATTCAAGATGAGCTTGTGGGATGGTCGATCCGGTTTGAGAGTAGAGTTGAGAGCAAGACTTTACCCTAGAGATCTTATATTTATTTTGATTATTAAGTTATTTATGTTTTCTTTTGATTATCTTGTAAAGGCTTCCGCTATTGTATATTATTTAAAGTTCTGATATGAAACCGTATTGTGATATCTTTACCCTTGTCGGGTTGGGGTGTTACACTATACTTCCTAAAAGAAGTGATAATATGGGTGGTTGGGTCAAAACAGTTCCTTTTGTTCACTTATAAACGTTTCATATGATTTCACATGTTACTTTCTGCCCGTTCGACCCATTTGACATTCACTTAAAGCACAAATTGTTGCAACTGTCTGCAGGCTCAGGTGTTCAAAATGGTAGACTATTTGTGGTTATTGGTGCTGGTGGTGCTGAAAAGCTAGCTCTTACTTATGACTTATGGAGCAAAAGCAATGGGTGCAAGAATTGTGATAGCAAATAGGACTTACGGCCAGATTCAACTATCGTTCGCGTTCACATTACCATTCCTATTGCTCATATTTTTTGCAAATAAAACATTATACTAGTTTTATTGCATTCTTATCAGTTCAGTATGGGAGAAAGTCAATTGTATGGTTCTCGTCATATTTAGAGGGTGTTTGGATTTAAGTGGTTTATCAAAACAACAAAAATTGATTATAGTTCACATTACCTCTCACATGCATAGTTAATACATCAACTAAAGTTTTCTCTTACTGTTAGTGCACAGATCGTAAGAGAACTTGTTGACGTAATTGGTGGAGAGGCTATATTCTACCATTTGAGCACACTACAGTATCGGAAGGTGGCATGATACTTGCAAACACTACATCAAGTGGTATGCAGCCAAATATAGAGCGTTATTCTATTTCAAAGGTACGGCTATCTACCTTTTTCTGGTCATATGTTTTAGTAATAATGTTATGCACTTAGATCAGTTTTTCTACTTTTTATGGCAGGAAGCTTTAAAGTAGTATGCACTGATATTCCATGCTGTGTCCACACCAAAAATTACGAGATTACTTCGGGAAGCTGGAGAGTGTGGAGCCATAATTGTTACAGGGGTGGAGATGTTTATAGGACAGGCGTATAATGCTACTTTTCATGCCTGTCCATCATGCCTAAAATCTTACCGTCTCCCTTCTCTTATGAGTTTATCCTACTTTTCATTTGCAGCACCTAAGGTTTTATTTAGGGATATTATGGAAAATCTTAATTGTCTCGGGAGCTGCCGTAGGTATGTATCTTTTTCTATCCCATCTTCCTTTATTTTGAATTTTGAGTTTATGGGTATCGTGGAACAATTAACTAGGGAAAATAGTTGGCAAGTGTTATGGCCATCAATACCTTGTCCAATCGTATGAAGTTATGTAAAAACGAAAAGATTTGATTGTCACATACTCGTATTCTAATCTTATCTCTGTCACTACGTTAATCTTCATCGGAATAACTTAGATTACTCTATTTTTAGTGGCATGATCAAATCGACCACTTGTGTTCTGTAACTCGTTTAAATTTCAGGAATTTGATGTGATTGACCACTTCGCCGAGTGTGGAGTTAAAAAGTATTATACTTCGCTTATCCTGCAAATAGATATAACGCTCAGAGTACCGTCCAAATAAGCGTGGGTAAAAGTAATGAGTCAACCTTTCTCTGTTTTGGAAGTTTTTGATTTTTAATTTTTTTGTTTGAATCATTGGTTCTCTTCTCACACAAAAACCTAGTTTTAATATCCCATCATTAGCCTTAATTCATATCTAGTTATTAAGCAACATATTGATTTAGGATTTTGACGCGACTTTAGGTGACCGCATCTAATCAAAATAATAAA
>OU343217.1:18930825-19165524 GCA_910596185.1 Chrysanthemum makinoi
TTGGCCAGTAGTATCCTGATCTCATGGCGCGTGCCACACGGACCGTGGTCACGAGTGCATCTGCATGAACCTTCATAGATTTCTCGCAAGCCGCGTAATTTGCTTGTAGGGGCCAACACAGTGAGCCATGGTTGCGGAAGGAGCGTCGGTACAGTATGTTGTCTCGAAGTTCAAATCTTTGTGCTGTGTGTCGTATCCTGCGTGCTTCCTTCTGCTCCTGGGGTAACGCTCCTTTGCTTAGGAAGTCCGTTATCGGTGTCATCCATGTAGGACCTTCCTCCTCTATTACCGTGGAGACTTCCATCTCTGAGATTGATTTGCTTTTTAGTGTTTCCACCAGCACTTGCTTTGATAGGTGCGCAAAGCTTGTCGAGGTGATCTTGCTTAGTGCATCTGCCTTGCAATTTTCCCCTCTAGGAACTTGCTTGATGGTGAATCTGTCAAAGCCTTTGATCAGGGTCTTGGTCTTGTCGAGATATCTTGAATCATATTTTCCTCTTTAGCCGCGTATTAAGCCCAACACGTGGTTGGCTACTAGCGGGAATCCACATTTTCTTCAGTTACGATTACACCCATTTTGCAATCGTAGTCCGGCGATTAGAGCTCATACTCGCCTCATTGTTTGTCGTTGTAAATTCAAAGCGCGGTCGTAAGTGAATTCCATTCCTTCGGATTTGTGAGAATGAGGCTGCTCACGACCTATCGGCGCATGAGGATCCATCTGAACAAGATCCATGGATCATGTAGTTCCTTCCTACTTAGTGCGGGTACCTCATCGATTATGTCGGCTTTTCGATGAGGAAGTGCGCGAATCGTCCTTTGATTGCGGTGCGTGGTGCGTAAGAGATGTTGTGCTCACCTAGCAATACACTCCACTTCTGCAGTTGGCACGATGCATCGGTTTGGAGATGATCTGCTTGATCGGTTGATGCGTGATTCTGCTATTGGATGCGCTTGGAAGTACTAGCGTAGCCGTTTAGCGGCAAACACCAATGCGAGAACTAATTTTTCCATGGCGCTATAGTTCATCTCCGTCTTCTTGAGCGTCTTGCTTACAAAATAGACGAGGGGTTTGTCTTGAATCCCTATCTGTTAGTAACACTTGGCTACCGCTCCATCGATTCGCGGATAAATACATAATCAACTCTTCCCAGTCGAGTGCGGCAGTGTGGGAGCGTTGCCGGCGTTGTTTAGGCGTGAAGGCCTCTTCGCCTCCGTAGTACACGGAAATCACCCTTTTTATACACTTCTTGAGTGTTTTGAAAAGGGGTAATGATTTGTCTGCCGACTTGGATAGGAATCTGTTTAGACAGGCCAGCTTTCCGTTGAGAGATTGAACTTCCTTCAACGTACGCGGTGAAGGAAGTTCGATGACGGCCTTAGTCTTTTCTGGACATGGTTTTATGCCCTCAGGTTCTATCAGGTATCCAAGGAACATGCCTTCGGTAGCGCCGAAAGTACATTTTGGGATTGACTTCATGTTGATCTCTCGTAGAGTTTTGAACGTTTCCTCAATATCGCGCTAACTCATCGATTATGGCTCTTTATGACCGGTCGTCAACATAGACCTCTAGGTTGCGCTTTTTTTCGAAAGCATTATCTACTAACCGATAGGTGGCGCGCATTCTTCAAGCCAAAGGGCATTTTTATGTAACGATGCGCCTTGGCTTGTGTGAAAGGCCGTTTTCTCCTCGTCCTCCTTAGCCATCTGGATTTGATGATACCCTTTGTATGCATCGAGGAAACACTTTAATGGGTATCCGCACAAAGACTCTATTTTCCAGTCTATCTCTGGCAATGGGTAGAAGTCTTGTGGACATGCTTTGTTAAGATCGGTGAAGTCCACGCACATCCGCCAGCTACCATTGCTCTTCTTTACCATGGCGGGTTGGAAAGCCAATCATGATAGTAGACTTCCGCATGATCCCTGCCTCTAGCTTATGTACCTCTCGCGAGATTGCTCTGCGGTCCAGAACTGGCCGCTTCTTCAGCGTATGGGTGAGTATCCTCGGATTCTCGGTTTATGCTCTATGATTGAGCGTGGTACCCATCATGTGTTTTGGCTCCCATGCAAAAATGTCCAAGTTCTTTTCGAGAGTGCACATATAGGCTGCTTTGCCATTGTCCGACGGTGACCCTCAGATGGATATTTCATGTTCAGGGTATTGGGGTGAATTGCAACCTTGATTTGGAACTTTGGTTTACGATGCGGGCACTGTGCCGCTTCGCATGTAATGTCGTGTTACATTCTCTATGCTTGATACAGTGGCATTGTAAAGTAACAATGCCACCTTCCTTTGGGAATTTAGCATCCCGATGCGTTGTTGATGGCAGCTCGCGGCGCGCATGGCTGATATCGGTCTCCGATAATGCCATTGTATGGCGAGGAGATTTGATCACCATGAATTCCATCGGGCCGTTGCTTGAGTGTTTGTCGTTTCCGATCTTTGACGAGTAATCGTATTTGCCCCATAGGCCATATCTTTTCACCCGTAAAACCCGTCGGTCGTTCGACCGGGCTTCTAGCTGAATTTGGTGACGATTAACTGAAAGCGATGCTCATACATGAAGTCTGCGCGGATGCTGCCATCAATGTACTTCGCGGTGGATGTCGTGACCCCCCGCTTATCTCTATGGTGAGTGGTTCCACCTGCGTTGTCCTCGATTAAGGTGGGGAAAGAGATTTCGCTTCCACGAGAAAACTCCTGGCTGACCTTCTACCTAGTGACCTGATAACGCTACACGCGTCGTTCGGGGTCAAAGGAACTTCCTTTTCGTCGAGCAAGTTTTTCAACACCCTAGGCAGTGAACCTAATCGTTGTAGTGTAGTATTAGGGTAAGCCACGGGTATTGATATCGTTCTCTAGGGGAATAGGAATGCTAGTAAGAAGTTACTACGCTAAGGTTGGGGTTGAGGAAGATTATTTTTTATTCTTTTTATATTTTTTAGGAAATGGAAAGGTACGAATCTCGGGGTATTGGATTTGGGGGGTTGGTATTGCTACCGATTACTCTAGTTATCTAATTATCTAATCTAAGGTGTATGTAGTCTATGTCTAATTATTGTGTGCTCGTATGATAGTTTAAAGATGTGTTTACTTAGGTTTTACTACTCCTTAATTATCTCCTATTGGTGGTTGAATTGTCACGTCCTTATTCCAAGTTGCGTTGTGTGTCTAAGGTTGTAGGGTATGCGTTTCTCCCTAACTCTTTGAACTTACCAAAGGGTCTCGACTACAAAACCCACTAGGGATGATAAACTCCTACTCTAAGGCACTCTTTGGATGGTTTAGCTTACAACTACTCAAGGAGTCATATTCTAAGGTTCACAAAGATTTAATCAAGCATTAAGTACACAACGAACGACCTATCGCATTACTAGATCATTAATCAACTAAGATAAGAGACAACCAATCAATATTCAATAATTAAGTTTCATATTCCCTAAGCGAACACACAAGTAAATTAGCCGGACATGGAGAACATGCAAGCATATACACAAATAATCAAAGACATAATTGTATTAATGAAGTAAACACTTATCTTGATGTAAGATAGGTTTTGGAACCCTAAAATCTGCATACAAGACAGCCTTGGTTCGGTTTAGGTTTTTACTCCAAAAGACTACACCTAAAAGCTGAAAAATTCGGATTCTATATATAAGATTACATGTGCGACGGCGTCACCTTATGTTTTGTGGCGCCTCGGATCGCGTCATTAGGGTTTCGTCTTGGCGTTAGACTTGCGCGGCGTCACCTTATGCTTGTGACACCGTCCTTCAACCGGCGCGTCTGGATTGCATATAGGCGTCCGAGTTGCGACGGTCTACTCTTTAATAACGGCGTCGCTAAGCGAAATTAGGAGTTTTGGGTTCGAGCGTCACAGAAAACTCCGACGGCGTCGCGTATAACACTGCCGCCGTCACTTTGTGTTTCAGGCTTTGAGTGTCTCGATTCGACTTTGACCATTTTCTTCGTATATTCGCCTTTTCGTCCAAATAAGTGCCATTCCAACATTTTGCCTTCAAGAGACCTAAAAAGTGAAAAGGAACGATATTAAGCAATAACGGATACAAAGTGATCAAATAAGGGCTTAAACGACCCCTCAAAAAGGTACCTTTTAAAACCTTATCAAATATCTCTACACTTGGTATTTGCTTGTCCTCAAGCAAATGTGCTTTTAGCCAATTAATTTATAAGTTAAGGGTCATGAAGCAATGGTTCAAAACGGTCCACAACACATATAAGCCCCGCAAAAGTCATAAAAAGCACGGAAATTACATACTAGCACCTCACATGGGGTGTTTGGATACTCACATCTTTCTCGGGTGTATATGAAATATAACAAATCGGAAATGGAAGATAAACACTCATTAACCGGTCCTAGTACATAGATTACCATTGGCTTGAGAATAGATCAAACCTCCATCGCTTTGGCGTAAGCACCTAGGAAAGACTATCAAAGAGGTCTTTAAAGGGTTGTAACGTTAGGCTTACGGTAGGGAAACAAAGGGTTTGGTGGGTTAGGCTTTTTTAGTGGTGGCAAGTCAAAAATCTCTATTTTACAAGCATACGAAGAATGGCGTTGCTAAGCCAAGACTCGACACTCTAAACTCTAGCTGACTGAAATAAACAAACATAAATTTAAAGGATAGATGTAGGATGGTAGCCCGTATCTTTTTTTTTTTTTTTTTTTTTTTTTTTTTGCATACACTTTTACTCTACCATCCTCTACGGTAACATCAAAATGGTAGGGATTTATAGGCACATCCCTACACTTGAGTTTTTATTACTCTAACACTAATTTGACCCGAATCGAAAAGATCAAAACACTTGGGGTACATTATTACGCAAACAAAGGGAATTTGAATTTAACGTTCCCTTCCCGTCATTTCATAAACTTTAACTTTTCCCATGAATCCCAATCGTCCCAAAACTGTGTACAAAGGATATGACTCTACTTAACAACTCATGCAAGCAACTAGATAATTGAACTAAGGGTTTAGGGTGATAACAATAATGCACTAGAAGTGAGTGCATACAAGGTAGGCTAAGGCGATTTGGGTGTATATTTTGGGGGTGGGGTGTAAACAATGCTCTTCATTGATATTCCGGAGAAGCCGAAACATCACGAGAACCGCGAAAAGGATAGGCTCTGAAGGGTTAACTAGGGGTATCGTGTACTAAAGATGAGTACAACGCAAAGGGTGTGGGGGAATTACTCAACCAATGTGGAGGAAGTAATTATATTACGGGTATCAAACAAGGGTTATCCTAATGCCTCTTATCATTTAGTTATTCCTAACTACACAAGTGTAGTCTCACTAGCGATCTCGGAATGCATCACAAAACAAGTTCTAGAATCTAATATACTACCGGTTCACACTCTAAGCATTAAAGATGAATGCTTCAATTCCTACTAATCTAAGGGCGATCCTCACATTTTGGGTGGAATTTAAGTGGTAAAGGGTTTTTGTGCTAGTCATGCAACTTCCTATCCATGAGACGCTTTTGTTAAGACTAATGGCCCACTCCTATATGTTATGAAAAATTTTAAATTTGGTGCCAAAATTACCCTAACCGATGTTTTCTCATGGTTTATTACACAAGTACAATTGGACAAATCAAATATTCAAGGATAAGCATAGCTTCAAAGTTCCCGTTTTATATTCCCTCCCTACACTTAAACTGAACATTGTCCCCAATGTTCCCCGAAAGTATCAAAGTTATGATAATGGAAGGTAATTAAAAACGAAAGAAACTAATACTCCCCTGATTAGCTCGGTAGGATCCGTGTGAAGTGGTGGTTAAATCCTTTCCAAGAAGAATTTATGCATGAAAAGCTCCTTCCAACCTTATGTATCTTCTTCTTGACAAATTAAACCTGCACACTTGAAGAAAACAAATAAAAAACCCAGTAAAATCGGTAATAATATATATAAGACTCGATTTAAACTAGGATATAATGCTTGTGGAATGGATGTTCAGAATTTACGGAAAATTAAGACACGGAAAATTCCAAAAATTTATAAGTAGCTCGAAAGCGAGAAAAAGCGTGTCATTTGTTTTACTCCTTCCGGCGCCGTCGGTGCGATCCGACGGCCGTCAGGTTATCCTGACAAAAGCGGTCTCACGATTTTTGGAAAAATTCGGAAAATTTACATCTTTAGAATCTGGAAAAATTTCCGCAAAACATCCATTATGACTCGATACAAGCATTTGACTCGAACAAACACACAAATATATCTTTTAGTTAATTGTTATTCTCATGTTTACGTTTCTTTTGAAAGCGTGTGTAATCCTCCCTACACTTATCCTTTATGTAAAATACCTTTATATGCAATTAAGGCGAGGTTAAAAACAAAATAAAGCATTTTTACAAATTTAAACATGAGGATAAACAATTAATAAAAGATATATGACACTAACAAGCAAACAATTAAGCATGGGTTGCCTCCCACGGCGCTTTTCTTTATTTAAGAGTCTTGTAGCTAGACTCGTAGTCGTGCTCCTACGTGACTTCATCACCGCCACCTTCTTCCTTCACTTTCCCTTCGTCGAAAGGGTGTAGACGTTGTATGCTCACCGTGGATTCCTTGCCAATGTTGTTTATTATGGTGACGGTTTTATCTTTTAAATTGGTTTCTTTCACTATGAAGGGACCAAACCATCTTGGTTTGTTTCTACCTTCTAATGCTCTTATCCGTGATTTGTATAAAAGTACTTTTTCTCCCTTTAGAAATTCCTTAGGGTTCCTTTGTACCTTTGGTATTGAAGTGGGATTGTTTCCTAACTTCTTATCGGGTTTCCACAACGTTGCATACAATCCTTGAACCATAAAGTCCCTAAGCCCTTTCTCCCAGTCATTCATCTTCTTTTTAACATTATTGCCAGGGGCTTTTCGATTTCCAACCGTAATCATTTCCATGATCTTAAGAGGATACCTTGGGATGATGGGTATCCTAGCGTACCCCTTCCCGCTTTTGAGTATCATGATGCCCTCTCCACATTTGATGGTTGCCTTGGCGGTAGCCAGAAATGGTGTCCCAAGAATGAGGGGTACGTTTTTATCTTCCTCGACATCAATGATCACGAAATCCACCGGATAAACGATATTAGCCACCTCAATTAGAACATCTACCGCGATTCCTACGGGGTGGACATAGGTGTGATTAGCTAAGGAAAGTCTAAGATCGGTCTTGGCTGGTTTCTCCTTAGTTAACTTATTATAGATTGATAATGGCATTATGTTCACATCAGTCCCCTGATCGGCTAAGGCATTTATATTGTCAATGTCACCTATGCTACATGGTATCACGAAATTCCCTGTGGTGTCTCCTTTTTTTGTCAATGGTTTTTTTATAACAAGCTCATACAGAGGTCCCATAGGTAAGGCGTCATACTCTTCTTCAGTCATTTTTCCTTCAGGGGCTTCCCTAAGAACTTCATTGTACCTAAAGTTGTTTACTTGGTTTGCAATGGTTTTCTTGTTAATTTCGTGCTTAAGGTAGTACTCAATGGTCTCAGGCTCATCATTAGACACAGACTCCTCCCCTTTGCTTTCCTCAGTTTTCCTTATCTCATCCCGTGCATCCTCGGGCATAATGGAAACGGCGTTAACAAACGAAGTGGGAGGACAATCGTTGCTTCTTACCAGTACCTTTTCGGGAACTTTTGTTTTGGTAAATTCTACTACCAAATTCATCATTTCCGTCATTTTCGCTTGCATTTCCTCTCTCTGCCTATAAACCTCCTCTTCAAATTTGGCTAATCTTTCCGTATGAGCAGCTATGTATTCCCTCATTTGTTCCTTGAAGCTCGGTGAAAGTGGTATTGGGGAAGTGGAGCGGAAACGCCTTCGAATTTGGGTTTTGCTCAATACTTGGGGACTCGAAGAGGGTGTGGGGTGGTTGGTGGAATTGTGGATTTGACAACTTTTCGAGGAATTTGTGCGGGGACTCTTCTTTGCCTTTCCATGGATAATCAATCCCTCTCTCAATGGCACTCATTTGCTCCTCGAGGGTGTCGGAAGATTCAAAAGGATTTGATATGGCATTAACTCGTGAGCCGAGTCTCGGGGATTCATTCCAATCTTCGTAGCTTTGATCGACAAGCTCCACTATGATATCCCAAGATTTTCTGCATTAAAGTCGAGTTGAGCCTTCCTTTGGCGGCTCGATCAATGGATCGTCGAGTGATGAAGTCGGTATGGTCATAGAAGATTCGGATTTGAAGCCAAAGGTCAATGCCATGATGGGGAAGTCTACTGCGTAGGTCCTTAAATCGAGTCCATGCTTCGTAGAGAGACTCACCTTGGAGTTGTTGAAACGTCAAGATGTCTCGCCTAAGTTTAGTGGTTCTCCCTGGTGGGAAAAATTGAGCAAGGAAGCGAGAAGTAAGATCATCACAACTTGAGATGGAGCCGGCGGGAAGTCGCTCAAGCCAATTACTAGCTTGGTCCCACAGAAAGAATTGGAAGAGACTTGGTAGCGTGGTCTCTGGTAGTAGCATCGAGGTCGATGGAATCGACAATTTTAAGGAAATCTTTAAGATGCTGATTTGGATCTTCGGAACAAAGTCCATGGAATGCACATCCGTTTTGAACCAACCGGATGGTGTCGGATCGCAGGGCCGTAGTTTGGGCTTGGTCGGGAAGCTCAATGGTGTTCCTATAGCCTAAGTGGCTTGGTCTCGAGTATTCACCAAGAGTACGGGCTCTTGGCAGGACAATGATTTGAGGGGGGTTATCACCTTCCATGATAAAAAGTGATGGATTACTAACAAAGGTCACGAAGAAGGGGGATAGACTACGAGGAAGCTAAAAATGAGAAAAATTTACTTGATAGGAATCAAGCAAAGAAACCTAAACGAGGTGGACTACTACTAGCTATTCTATTCCACCGGCGCCAAAAACTTGATAACGCTACAGCGTCGTTGGGTCAAAGGAACTTCCTTTTTAAATTAGAAAGTTTTTCAACACCCTAGGCAGTGAACCTAATCGTTGTAGTGTAGTATTAGGGTAAGCCACGGGTATTGATATCGTTCTCTAGGGTAATAGGAATGCTAGTAATAAGTTACTACGCTAAGGTTGGGGTTGAGGAAGATTATTTTTTATTCTTTTTATATTTTTTAGGAAATGGAAAGGTATGAATCTCGGGGTATTGGATTTGGGGGGTTGGTATTGCTACCGATTACTCTACTTATCTAATTATCTAATCTAAGGTGTATGTAGTCTATGTCTAATTATTGTGTGCTCGTATGATAGTTTAAAGATGTGTTTACTTAGGTTTTACTACTCCTTAATTATCTCCTATTGGTGGTTGAATTGTCACGTCCTTATTCCTAGTTTCGTTGTGTGTCTAAGGTTGTAGGGTATGCGTTTCTCCCTAACTCTTTGAACTTACCAAAGGGTCTCGACTACAAAACCCACTAGGGATGATAAACTCCTACTCTAAGGCACTTTTTGGATGGTTTAGCTTACAACTACTCAAGGAGTCATATTCTAAGGTTCACAAAGATTTAATCAAGCATTAAGTACACAACGAATGACCTATCGCATTACTAGATCATTAATCAACTAAAATAAGAGACAACCAATCAATATTCAATAATTAAGTTTCATATTCCCTAAGCGAACACACAAGTAAATTAGCCGGACATGGAGAACATGCAAGCATACACACAAATAATCAAAGACATAATTGTATTAATGAAGTAAACACTTATCTTGATGTAAGATAGGGTTTGGAACCCTAAAATACTGTACAAGACAGCCTTGGTTCGGTTTAGGTTTTTACTCCAAAAGACTACACCCTAAAAACTGAAAAATTCGGATTCTATATATAAGATTACACTTGCGACGGCGTCACCTTATGTTTTGTGACGCCCTCGGATCGCCGTCATTAGGGTTTTGTCTTGGCCACGTTAGACTTGCGACGGCGTCACCTTATGCTTGTGACACCGTCCTCTTCAACTTCTGACGCCGTCTGGATTGCATATAGGCCGTCTGAGTTGCGACGGATACAAAAGTGATCAAATAAGGGCTTAAACGACCCCTCAAAAAGGTACCTTTTAAAACCTTATCATGACCCGCTGCCATGATTGTATCATGTAGATGGTGTCGGTCTTGTCTTTGGGTGTCTCTTTTTTGTTCCCACTCTTCTGTCTATCCTTTCTTTCCTTGATGTTTTTGACCAAGTGGTCCAACCTGCCCTCTTTAACCATTTTGTCAATGAGCTGGCGCAGTTGGATGCATTCGTTAGTGGTGTGGCCCTTCTGTGCGTGGTAGTCACAGTATCCACTCCCGGTGCGCCGATCCTCTGGAGTGCGCATTTGTGGCGGTCTTGGGAAGTTCGCACCTTCTGTTGCAAGTATTTCCTTTGGGGTCTTGCTCAGCGGGGTGTATTTGTCGTTATCCCTTCCGCTCCCCTGACTGCGATAGCTCCTATTACGGTTGCTATTCCGGTCGGTGGATTGTCTCCCAGGTTGTTCCTGTGACCGATTGTTCGAGTAGTTTCTTTTGCTATCCGTTGTTGCGGCTTCTCCTTGGACAAAGGACCGAGAGCGTTTCATGAGTTCATCAAAGGTTTCGGGAATCTTGTCGTTCAACCTCTTGATGAGTTCTGGGTTATTAATCCCATTCATGAAACCAGAAATCTTTAGCACTTCAGGGCATGCTTTAACTTGCATGCATTCATCTTTGAAGCGTTCCATGAATGCGCTTGTAGATTCTCCCTGGCGCTGCTTTACCTGGCGAGTTCGACAGGATTTTTAGCGCACTTCTTCCGCTGAGTAAAGTTTAGGCGAAATGCCTTTCTCAATTCCTCAAAGCCATTGATGCTTCTGCGTGGAAGCTTCTTGAACCCTTCGCGCGTTTCCCACCAGCGTAGAGTTGAACATGTGGCACCATACAGCTGTGGCCAGTTTTCAATTGTTGCGGTTGATTCAAAAATTTTGAGGTGGTCATCTGGATCACCTATTCCATCATAGGCATGCGTCTCCTTTTATTCTCTGAGAAGTCACTGATGAGTCGAGTGAACGCATTCACCTTTTGACGGCGCCACGGGAGATATATATCCTCATCCTCCCGTGCGTTGTATACGTTTCGGACTTCCGTGTCGGTTTCGCTATCCTCGTTGTCCGAGGAATTTCGAGGGCGAATTTTCCCTCGCGGCGCTTGCGCCGACTGCCCTCGAGTTTGTACTCGAAGGGCTTTCACTCGAGGAATGTTAAGCCCAAGTCGTCCTGTATTCTGCGGCTACCAAGTCTGGTGTGGACACTGGTACGCCGTTCATCCTCCTCACTTCCTTCCAGATGCTGTGAGTTGGATGTCTCATCATCCTCAACTCTCTTCCCAATCCTGTTAAACACAGGAGGTCGGCGGTTGTCTCTACCACGCTTCTCCCTCTGACGGCGCGGTGGGGAGGTTTCGTATTCCGAGTCAAAACTGAGTCGGGCTTGTAGGCTTTGACTCGACCTCTTTCTAGTTTCTTCTTGCATGAGAGCGGCCAAGTTTTCGTAATTTTGGGATACGAAATCCCTTGGTGTTAATTCCGGTGTGACTCTGTCTAGAGCGAGGGTATTCGCTTCTACCGCTGTGCCCTTGTTTCTATCCGGTGCATCTGGTGCCTTTGTCAGGTCAGTCTCCAGCACCGATTGAAGGGAGTGGTAAAAGCAAGGTCTTGCAGCGGATCCATCAGTGGTGGTGGTAGTGGCACAGGTTGTCCCGAAGCAGTTCCACGGAGGGAAGACCAAATCTGGCGACCCCTTGTTTTAGCGATCTGGTTGTCCCAGAGTCTCCGCTTGGAAGGCTGAACCGACATGCGGCTTCTTCGGTAAGATCTGTTTGCGATCGCTGATTTCCATGCTTCGTCATTCTAGTCTTAGTTCTTAGTGAATGGTCCCACGGATGATGCCACTTGTTGATACAAAAGTTGGGCGTTCCTTGTTCGGGGCTCCGGCTCTCGTACCAATTGCTGATTATTGCTTGAGACCTGCGCACTAAGAGACAGAAAACACCGTTAGGCTTATCGTGGGATTGTCTCCTACGATTATCCTCTGGCGTGAGAGTAAGTAATCGGTTTAGGGTTAAAGGAGAGTTAGGGTTTGTAGATCGTACCTTTAACGAGGGATGGGATTCCCTTTATATACACACGGAATCCTTGTTGGTTCCGTGTTCCTCAACCTTCGACGTATCCCGCCTAAGTCGGTTGGGGAATGATTATCTCCATACTTAGGAGATATCCGATATCTATTCCTTAAATAGTTTTGGGCTTGGGCTTTCGTGAGCCCAAACGCTTATTGGCATTAGCCCAGTCTGTGCTGGGCTTATGAGTATTGGACTCTAGTCGGGTTCGTGACCCGAATATAGACTATACGTCATCAATGAATTATGCCTCAAGTAATGACAATCATACTTGTTGACAAGGCATAATTTCAACTAACTTTGATCTATCGGAATTTTGAGAATACTTATTTCAAGAATTCAACTAGTGAAGTTCTTGTATGAGTGCATTCAAAATATCTTGATATTGCCACATAATATTTCATAAAATGTGCGACATCCTCAACCACTAATTTATGACAATCAAACTTTCAAACATTTTAAAGTTTAAAGTATTCTTATTCTTTATTGTATAATGCAACTATGCTCTTAGCTGAGCACAACTAGTTCGCATGGCCATCAACAAGGATGAAATCCTCCCATGACTAGTATTGAGTGTCATCTCAATTAAACCAGCATCATTGTATACAAACAATAATATGCTCTTTAAAAATTTCGTAAACTTCAACATCTACAGTGTAATGTTTGATGCCTTAAAACTTTCAAGTTTGTTAGCTATGACAATTTCACAACAATTGTTGTATTGCTCATCCATAGAATTTTGAGAGCAAATCCAGGCTGAGGAATGTAATTCTAGATTCAAACATATTCTATTAGAATATTCACTACACTAGTTATCTAATAACTTCATTAGATATCAATGTTGTCAAATCATCTTACATTCAAGAATGATACAACAGTAACATGATGTACATGAAAAATCCTTATGTCAAACAAAGATTTAATTCATGTTCTACATATCCATTTTCCAAATGATATATCATGTTCTATTAGACTAATTTATTTTACTGCACATGTTTATTAATAATAAACATATATTCCAAGGTTGTATGTCTTATTTTCTAAATCTTTCAAGTGAAGTTTCATTCCAAACTAAACTTAACATTTAGCTTAGATGGAATGTTACTACCCACAACATATAAGATTTAAAGAAAATAAACATAATACTCCCACTAGCTTTCAGTAATACTTAGAAATTATCTTATTTTAATTTTAAACCAAAATTTGGATTTAATAGTTAAACATAAGAATCATCTCCTAGATGCATGCATATATCCATTTATGGATTTTTGCAGTTTGTACATTTTAAAAGATTATGTGAATTCATAAAACTCATTTGTATTACTTATCGTCCTCGCAAAAGCAATCACACAAGAAAGAGTTTTGATATTCATTGTCAGATTTCATATAAATGAAATTAAGTATGACAATCATAATCATTATATATTTAATGTGCCAAGGAAAGAATATTCAATCACAATTAATTGCTTAAGTGTGATTAATAATCTTGTCACAAGTCATGCATTAAACACATGTACAATTTTGTCCATATGATTTCTACACAAAGATTTAAACCACTAGGGTTTTCTTTCTTTTTGAAGAAACTCATCTTCATTAAGATAAACCAAGTTTCCAAAGTTGATCACCTTTTTGGACAGCATCTTAACATTCATAGTATGAATAATTTACCACAATTCAATATTAGGTAATGTATCATTATGACTAACAGGTTTACTATGATCCTGTAATTCATATTTCTCATCATATCAAATATCTGAGATATCCTTGCGGATCTATGAATGAGAATTCCACCATCTTGAGGTCTATCATTTTTGACCTCATCATGATACTTACTAGTGTATTTCAGAAGATTATATGTTTTGTAATTGTAATTTAATCTCTTCAAGATCTAAACAAAACTCCCACTTACTTTTGTAAGTTAAAGACTATCTATAGATACTTCAGCAAGTAGAACAACACCAAATTGTTTTCTTTTGGGATATTACAAAACACATTGACAGTTCGTAAATCTTGTTCGTTAATAACCTACTCCATAAGTAGTTTTAACAAATTAGAACTTTAATATAAGACTCAATGTGATTCATCACATTCCATACTAAAATGGTGTCTTAATAATCTTCTAGGTTTGAGTTTTATTAAATATATCCAATCAATACTCAATTTTCTAACCTTGATAACTTTTGGAAGAAAAGAAGATATAGTTATCTTGAATCAAACAATATAACAAATGTTTGATTCTTCTAACTGAACATTTCATATACATACAGTATTTCATTAGAATTAATATTGTAAGACAATCTAACTATATATAAGATAAACATATTCCTTTTGGCTTACCTATTTTACCAACTAAGACAACTTAATGGTATAATAGAATATTTAAGCCAATTGCATGCTTTATAACTTGAGTATTCTTTGACCAAGTCAAAAGACATAACAATTATAATATCTTACTTTATATTATAATTCTTTAAAAGACTTCATGTTTGTGAGTTTATACAAAAACACATAACCATTTATAATTTAAAGTTATTATGAACACCACGCCATGGTTTCAATTAATTAATTTTCAAGTTAATAAACTATTTATGTCATTCCAAAAATACACAAATATTTAAAGTAGCATTAGATTACTTTATTTTTAATTATGTCATCCCTTGAAGTGTCTAACTTAAGAAACTGCAAAAGCATCCACGCCCGATCCCACGACAAGTGGAGATTTACCTTGAGATTACAATCTAGCCAATATCTCACTTAACATAAAATGTAACTTCAAGTGTTTCTATAATTTGAATGACATAAGACATAAAAGCAGTCTATGCTATAATCTTGACACATGTTCTTTAAGCAAGACAATCTTATTAGAACGTTAATCTCTTACCTTACAATCAAGAGAATCCATTAATCATATTTGTATGTGTTGTTCCTTTGCACACAATAAATACTTCTCTCACTTGTGCATAGAACAACATCATATAATAGATAAACACCATGACATTCGTTTGTTTATGTGAGCAATATGATAGTGTCATAGATATATAAGCATTACAAGTAGATGTAGAAGCACTTAATTATCAAGGAAACGTTCATGACTATCCTTGAGAATATGAATGTCTACATTTTTTAACGTAATATATTTTTTCAAGAAAATCTAGAAATAATCTGAGTTACTACCAAGATGACAAATCTTGTAACTCCCACTGAATTAGACAACGTTACAATAATGTCTTATTCAGTAATACACCATACTCCCACTGGATTTGACAACATTGTAAGTGTTTCATTAACCAGTGATAATAACGTGCTATTACGTTGCTACCCCTTTGTAAGACCATTCGTAACAATTACTTAGGTAGTAAAAGAGTGTATTCTACTTTGTAGACGATGATCCATCAATGCTATTAACTTGAAAAATTGAGCATGCAATTTCTTCCTCAATGGGTCTACCATCGCCATAATGATGTATAGCACATTCAATTAGTCAAAACAAAACAACTAGATAAAATATACTAGTTTGTCTTTTACCAATTTTGCGGTAATTAGTCTAGCTTCTAATTTAATAACTCATAAAATGTCAAACATGTTTTCTGGTTGACCAAAATGTCATATATGAATTCAATCACCAACATAGGGTAATGAAATCTCTTAAGGAAAACATGGTGTGCAATTTTCTTAACTATTAAAGTTGCTATGAGTTATATTAGAATTTAGACAATTCTAATATTCCTAACATACCTTTCTCAATCATGAAAAGGAATAGGATTGAGTCTCACTCTTCTTCCATGGAAAAGAGTTTATGTTTGTCTTTTAGTGAATTGTTCTTGATCAAACATTTGTTTGAAAACAGTACTAGATCAATTTACCAAATCCCAAACCACGTTTACGGTTTAATGTTGCATTAATACAATCAAAGAATTAACAAAATTCAATTTTAGTATTTTCGATAATTAAATCTTTTAAGAAAATAAAATACCCTTGGTCAATATTCATATTAACCTTAAAATTTTCCTTGAATCTAGGACCCTCATTATCATAGTTTCACCACATCAGTTGATCTGCTAGTGATGAAAGTATATAATAGGTAATTGTCGAAGAACAATAATTGACAAAAAAAATTTCAATTCCTAGAAAATATGGGATTTACAATTTTGCCAAACAATTATGCAAAATGTAAGCATGTTTTATCCCATCTTATGCCTTAAGTTATAGGTCTCACTAACTAACTTAATTAAGTTGTCTAATTTAGAAACTGCAAATTATTAAGCTGAGGTCTCACACAACATAAAGATTCACCTTGTTATTGTAATCTAGCTCAAGGTCTCACATAACTAAATTACAACTTCAAGTGTTTCATATCATTAGATGGCATAAACTTAAATTTTAAAGGGTATAATTTTTGACGTGTAATCAAAACTTATGTATGAAGAAGAATGCATACATCTTCATAACACAACAAATTTCAAAACCTTACTCATAGTTTTAAATTGCTAAGATTAAATTCTACAAAGTTTTAATCGATGCGTTGAGAAACTTACAACTTTGCACTAAGATGCTTCGTACATAGAATGGTTATACTAGGTAGCTCCAATCGAACGCACAAAGGCGGAGGACCGGTGAAAGCATAACCTTAGACATCCTTTCAGTGTGACTGTGCGCACTTCTTTATTAACCCCTTTATAGTTTGTTCTAGTGGGTGAGCCGTTCTAACCATTTAGTATAGTCGCATCAGTCGATTAAAAGTTCAAGATTTAATACTTAGAAGACAAATCAAATTTCACCATTATTTAGTCCATTTAATTTTCTATTCTCAAAAAAACCCTTTTTGCTTACTAACGTGTCATACAATATAAATAAAAGGCACTTTAATAAAATTAAAATAAACTCAAATAATATACATATAACTTAACAATTAACATATGTAAAACAATTAGCCACATGCATAATTTGTTCGATAAAACCCTAATAATCAATTCTAGGTTTAAGAATGCATATGTTTAACCAAGACTTCCACGTGTTTTCATTAAGTACAACGTGAGCCACATACATCGATGAATCGATTGCGTAAGTCTTAGCTAAAACACATACCACATAGCACATAATTGATTCATTAGATATATTGAGGTTTTCCCCAATCCAATATTTATCAAAAGGAATTACATGTGAATAAACATAACAATTAACGATAAATATATATACTTAACAATTTAATCATATAATCAATAATCCATGATAAAACATGCATGTATTTACCATGGATTTCACATAACAATTATTCAATCCCAAGATACGCATAATTATGTCACATAACAATTACACATAATTATCCACATAAAAATATACATGCAATCCTAGGGTTTCTACAAGTTTTACAAAAAATATAAAACCTAATTAAAAATTAAAGGGTAATCGACCCAATTAATAAAAAATTAGGGTTCCAATTTTAAAACCCTAGAAACCAATAAAAGCATGTAATAATCACAAAGATTCAATTTTTTATGTGTTTCGGTAATTAATTACAACGTATTAACGGCTCTTGATGCCACTGTTGGGTTTTACTAATCATAACAATTATAGAAAAACACATAAACATCATCAAAGCATGCAGCGGAAGTAATAAGAATAATACTTGTAAATTAATTAACCGAATTAAAAGTATATGCGTACCTTTTGCGAATCAATGCAATTAGGGTTTATGAAAACCCCCAATTAAGATCAATAACCAAGAAACCCTAAACCCTAATAAATTAGGGTTTATGAATGTCGACCAAAACCCTTGTCGACCCACCAAGATATGCAAACACAAGTGCGTTTGCTCTTCGTTCTTGTACACACGTATTAGTAGCGAATCAATGAGAAAAGCTAGGTTCTTGATCACAATAGATTAACCAAACACCTTTGTTATGCTCAAGGTCACTCGTAAATCCCTTACAATGGGGATTCACTCGTCGACCAAGAACAAGAGGGAAGAAAGAAGAAGTTTGGCCTTCTATTGAAATCTAGTGTACCAAAGGATGAATACATGGGGATGTATTTATAGCCTTATGGTAGATGTCAAGATTACTATGGTTTTCGATGTGGGATTCCATAGGTTCGGCCAAAAACAAGCCCAAAAGAGGATTCCTAAAACCTTCTCTTGGCTAGTTAACTTTTTTCTTCATATACCGTTGACATTTAACGACCGATAATCAAAACTCCGTTAAATCCCAACTCTCGTTAATTGTTTTATTCGTGATCAAATAATTAAATACAACATTTTATATATTAATTATTTATACATTGATTCTCATACGTAATGTGTGCAATCCCGAAGGCTCGAGTTCGAATCCGGTCATACTAATATTAATAATTATCCATAAACCTTTCAAAATAATGTAAGACTTACAAAGAAGCCGCCTCTTAAGCGGTCCGAGCTCGTTGGTAATCAATGAGTCAATCTCTTCACCATGATAATTCCTGAAAGTTCAGGCGATTTAAATTGAATTCAGAATATACTCGAGATGTAGAAAATATAAAGCAGTCTAAAACACTAATAGTAATGAAAAAAATGTTGGCGTATAGACTTATAAGTTTAATCTTGCTTTGGAATTAATAAAGTTGTTACATAATATGTCTTTTCATTCTGGACACAAACTTGACAAAGCAACTGAGTTCCATTGCTAACTTTCTTTATCTTTATCTTTACAACTTATAAAGAGTTTATGCTCAAATCATGAAATTTAAAATTGCTTAAAAGTGAGTACAGTGTTTGGACTAAATTACACCTTAATTATCTTTAAATAAACTTTTATTATGCCATGCTTAATAAATGAAAACTTGATCAATTTACACAGTCACCTTAATAAATGTTTAAAAGCCACGCTTAATAAATGAAAACTTAGTCAACTTTTAAAATGAGTAAAGTGTTTGGACTAAATTACTCCTTAATTATCTTTAAATAAACTTTTTTATGCCATGCTTAATAAATGAAAACTTGATCAACTTACACAGTCACCTTAATAAATTTTTAGAAGCCACGCTCAATAAATTGAGACTTAGTCAATGAGTAAAGTGTTCTTACGATTTATAAGTTGTTTCTAACTCATGAAAGTTTTTCTTACAATAAGGGCATCCACTATGGTGGGTTTATGAAAAGGTCTAAAATCATGAAAAGGTTTATGTTTCATTTTAACCATAGTGGAAACTCATTTCATGTCTATGTGGCATGAAGAGGTCCTAATTCTTGAACCTCTTTATAAATTCAATACATTTAATGTATTTTGTTCTATAAAACATTTTATGAAATTGTAAAGGTTTATACCATAGTGAATGTTGGTTTATAATATCAAAAGGTCTAAAATTTAATGATGTTTTTTTGTATAAACCTTTGTAAAAGGTTTATCATAGTGGATGCTCTAACTACAAATTAAACTCGTAAGTTTTGCATTAAGGGTCAAACCATCGCAAGTATAATTGTTTGTCGCTATGCACCGTCGCTTTTCGCAGGTATTCGTGTAGTTATATTTAGAGTATTTACATAATATCTCCTTTCTCTCTTTTCCATGAAGCTTTTTTTGATAAACAACAAAAGGATAACTTAAACGACAGTAAGAATGACCACCCTGTATGGACTATCAATAACCAAAACCTCAAAACGATCAACAAAAAATCTATTCAAAAAAAGAAAAGAAAAAAGGATGTTGAAGTATCAAGCGCGCAAAAATATTGGAACGATTGTCATCTTATCCATAGTTCAATTATGTAGTGGACTAAATAGAATTCTAGGATTAATCAAGGTTAAACAACAAAATAACAAATAAATTGTTCATATCGATTACGAAAAAGTCCTAAAGAAATCATATAAGCATTTGCATCATTTTCAACTTGCAAGAACATGTGTTAATGTATAATAAGAATACAATAACTAACCATCTGATCAAGGATAGCGTAGATCTTAGTTAACAAGCCCCAAGCACACCTCGGGTCTCAAAACCTTTGTTGGTGTGTTGTTTTTGGCAAGATCAAGAAAGTCATCTAGCAACTGGGTCGATTAAAGAAAACTCAGCTTTAGTAATGTAAATGACTTTGTTGGTTCTCACATGTTGTGCATGATATATATGTAGGTGATACTGTAAATTTTGTGGGACCATTTTCACCTTATAGGCGATGATAATTTCAAATGGATCAAGCAGGTACATGTTGAAAAATAATACCATGTGACTCACTTTTGCTTACATTCATACAACAACGACCAACTGTATACCTCGGATTTGTATCATCATGACAAAAATAAAATAAAACTTAAAAACGATCGATATTTGCCTACACAATGTCTTTATCATCCTACTACAAACTAAGATTTATTGCCGATACTGTTTGCGGGACCTAAGAACGACATGGTAACCATGTCCAGGATAAAAAGAAAGTTAGAGGATTATGCTGAATAAGAAAATAAATAAATCTAACACATGATTAATAAGTCCAATGAACCCTAACTCTAAATTAAACATACATGATTAATTTTGGAGATTGAATTTAGCATAAAAATCTTAATTTTCACCAAAATATATAAAACATACATGTTTGATCGAAACATACCTTATTTTATGCTACCTGCTTTGATTTTTCTCAAACATCAACTACTAACATTATTGTTTAGGGTTTTTGAATTTAGGACAGAAAGATGATTTTGTGATACACTTAACGTGGATATGGTGATATGGTATTTGAATTTCAATCAAGTTTGACCTGATATAATGCCATGATGGTAGGCGTCCTTAAAATGAGTGTTACCAAAAATAACGGCAAAACACTTAAACACCTCCTTCTCATTAACCGCTGAATATTGACTGTTAGGTGGTGTTTGAATGCAACTTAATTGACTTAATATGAAAAAACTTAATTTATTAAGTCATATAAAAAGTTGTTTGTTTTTCACTTAATCAAAATAAATGACTTAAAATAATAAGTGATAAAAGTGAGGTCCTCCACATTAAGTCATTTGTTAATTAACATGACTTAACGAAAAAATTAAACAAACAAGCCCTTACTGTGCATAGATGGCCATGGCATGCTAAGTCATCAACGAGTCATCATGATAGTTCAAAAATCTACATTAACTTTGAGAAAATACAAAAACAGGTTGCAAAAAGTCTAAAATTTAAATATTTCGGGATCTGATCCTGCGATTCTACAATCCCATGTATAAAAAATGAGTAGGATCGTAGTAGGACCTAAATTCGAGTAGGATTTGTATGGGACCGTAGGAACGCATGATTATAAATGATACGATCATACTAAAAGCTCATTTTTCTTATTTATTTCTTGCCTACTTTAAGACCAGTCAAATCAATCGGACGATTGAAACTTGAACTTAATGAATGTGTTGCATTATTTTTTGCATTATTACTGCTATGAATATGATTAAAAACTCGTAAGGGTCGGTTGGTTTTTGCTTAAGTCCTAAGCGTATTGAAGTTCAAATTGAATTTGAAGAGCCGTCTTCAAATCCAAATTGGAGTCTGCTTCTTTCCCCCTCACCCCTATAAAAGGGAGGTGAGGGGAGAGAGATTTGTACCTTTGAATTTGATTTGTATATTTGAATTAGATTTGTACCTTTGAATTTCGTTTTGAATAAAGAAAAGCTTCCGCAAATTTGTCGATTGTTATTTCTTTTCTTGTTCTTCATCTTTGATTATCGGTTGTTGATTCTAACAAGTGGTATCATAGCTAGGTTGGTGCTCCTGGGTTCTGATCTGAGACAGGTTCGTTTAGCGATGAAGAAGAAAAAGAAAAAGGTTTGTTTAGAGTTCGTTGAGGGTTGATTAATTTGAAGCAAGCTGCAAATTTGTTTGGGTTCTTCTTTGGGTTCTTTTTCTCTGAAATCATTTGAATTGGTTTTGGTTCTTTGTGTTGAAGAAAAGGAGGTTGGTGGAAGACAACTTGAAAAGAAAAAGTAATGAAATAAAAAGTAATAAAGGTGGGTGTGTTTTAGTTGGTATGAGTGGATAGAAAAAATAATTGGTTGTAGTGGAGCATGATTTGGATTGGAATAATTTTTGAATTGATAGAATCGTTGGGATCTTGATTTGATCATTTGTTTGAAGACTAATTGCGATGAGGTTATTTTGGTATTTGTATTTGATTTGGAATTTGGACCGTAATTTTTATTACATAAGTGGGTCATTAGAATTTGAATTTGGTATTTGAAATTTGAAGATCATTTGAAGACTTGGTTCAGGACGTTTGAATTTTGATCGATCGTTTGGAATTTGTCAGTTTGGAAATATGGGATCTTCGTTTGTCGGGCTTTTGAAGTTGGTTGCCCGAATTTGATTGTATTTTTTGAAGATCTTTTGAGCCGATTTGTTTGTTTGGTTAACCGAGTTTGAATTTGTCGGTTAACGTTCGATTGTTAGTTTTGAAGATTATCGGCGTTTGTATTTGTTCGGTTTGTTTTGGTATTCCTTAGGAGTTTCAATCACGGTGGAGATTGCTATGAATATGATTAAAAACTCCTAAGGGTCGGTTGGTTTTTGCTTAAGTCCTAAGCTACGTGTATTGAAGTCAGAATTGAATTTGAAGAGCCGTCTTCAAATCCAAATTGGAGTCTGCTTCTTTCCCCCTCACCCCTATAAAAGGGAGGTGAGGGGGAGAGAGATTTGTACCTTTGAATTTGATTTTTATCTTTGAATTAGATTTGTACCTTTGAATTTCGTTTTGAATAAAGAAAAGCTTCCGCAAATTTGTCGATTGTTATTTCTTTTCTTGTTCTTCATCTTTGATTATCGGTTGTTGATTCTAACAATTACTAATAGTATAGTGTTTCATCATGAACTTAAACATTATCATGAAACATATACTGATCTCTGAAAATGTGTAAGTCTTTATAGAAAAAGAACATTTAGTTGCATTTTCGATCTTGATCCGATATTGCGATCCTGATCGTGCAAAGACAAAAACCATCCTATGAAGCTTCGGTCGGAATCGCTATATTTCACTAGATAATGACAACCGGGATCGAGTGATCCCAATATTGATAAGCTAGCATTACGCAAAATACACTAGATATAGAAAACTGTAATAATTGAATACAAGATCCAAAATAATTAACTACATAATATTCACTAGATAATGACGTGGCGATCAAGGAGTTCTTTTTGGGAAAATAAACTAATTGAAATGAAGCATCATATAAACTTAAAACCACAAGAACAGAGAATAATGAACCTGAATTTTCTTGTTTAATGATCCATTTGAACAAATTACTAATTCTGTAGTTAATTGTGGTAGAATATTGGCTAAAAAGTATTCTTTCCATTTAGACAAGTACAAGAGCATGTGAAAAAGTTTTATAATTATTTGTTATTAAAAAATTGGTCAACTAGCAATAAAATATATGTATTGTTTCAGAAAATGTTTACACGTGTAAATCTTCATAACCGATCTAAAAGAGGTTTATTAATTTAGTACTTATTCTTTGAAAAAGGTAAGAAGTATTAGAAGAAACAACATTCATCCAAAACAGTTTCTTCTTAAGATCATAATCTTGTGAAAAACAAGAAATTATCAAATGAAACATTTATTCCTCAAAAGTTTTCAAATTTTTATAATTCAAATGACAAGAATTATGCTTTTAGAACTTCACCATCTCGATTTTCAAGTTCAAAACCAAGTATGAAAAAGAAAGGAAAACATTTCTAAACCGTTCAAGTATTCAAAAGATGAAATATTTTCAATGCGAAAAAAAAACAAGTTTGTTTTTAGCCCTTTGAGCTAAGTTTAGCAATTTTCATAAAAATAATAATAATAATGAGAATAATAATAGTGGTTTTTTAAGTTTAAAGTACATGAAGTTACATATTTCCTAAAAATTGTGGAAATTCATCATTTACCTCATAAGTTTATAGTAGTTTTGTCTCCAAATGGTTTACTTGCTTTCATAAAGTCCAACATGGATAGAAAGTTAGTTTATTTGTGTGATTCGGGAGGTCGGAGAAGCTCAAAATAAGAGAAAACCATTTTAGTGAGAGAGTAGAGAGAAATAAAAGATGGTGTTATTGATATAATAATGAAAGGTTACAAGCACTACAGAGATGAGCTTCCACCCCTCTATGGAAGTATAGAGGGTTTTATATAGGCCATTATATGCACTACTTAACAATAATGACAGTTCCAGTACATGCGTATTAGGCTTACAATATAACTAATGCAATCTCGTTATGTTATCACATTTAAGTGTTAGAAGCGTTTTTAACAATCTTCCCCCAATATGGCGACAAACGGGATTACTTACTACATTTCCTACTAGTACAAATTCAAATAAAGAAAGGTCTTCATAAACTCTCTAAATGCTGAGTATGACTACTGTTGACGCTCTTTATCTTTTTCTTGTACCTCGACTTGAGAACTTTTCTTTAGTTGTAGGCAAAGGCTCTAATGTGTATGAACATAACTAACTTCCCCCATTTCATATTGCATGTTTTTAGCAGCTTCTCCATACACCTTTTTTTGGCGAAGTATCTGAACCAGCTTCCCCCCAAACTGACAATCGTCTTCAGCAGATTTGAAAATTGCGCAGAGAAAATTGTAGAAGATATGATAGATTAGAAACTTTGATGTGGACGTATCTTTCAGCAGTGAACGAACAATAGAAGATACTTATGATAAAATGAACCACACCACAGACGAAAGCTTCTCACCTAACACATGCAAGATCAAATATGACTTCTTCATTGAGAATTATGAGCTCTTGAAGAAATGTATCTTGAGCCATACAACCTCCTCCAGCTAGACTCAAAATGCAAGAAATCAACAAGATCTTCTCTGCAGACGTCTATCAGTGAAACACCAGTTAGTGATGTTAATGTTGAATCAATTGTTGATCATTCTAATGTGATTATAGTTGATGACTTGGTTAAAGATAAGATGATAGAAGAAGATAGTCAAGTACCTGTTAGAAAGCCTGTGGTTGAAAGAGTGAAATACTCAATGTATAGTGCTAGTGACAGTGAATACTCTAATAAGTCAGTAGGCTACTTATCAGAAGGTGAAGATGAATTGATTGAACTTGGGAAAATAAAATCTGAGCCAAAGAGGGCACCCAAATCATCTAATCAAAAAAAATTATGATAAGGAATGAGGTGCAAGTAGTACTAGAGCATAGAGAGTTTATGATGTGGGTGACAATGAGACTGAAATAGAGCATAATGTATTCATGGATGACTTGAACTTGATGAGGAAGTTCAGATTTGATGATGCTAATTTTACAGATCCCTTTAAATTAGTGGAGACAAATGTGGACACGTATCGTATTCATTATGAGGATACACACTAGAGAATGAGGAAATCTCAGGTAATGTGTTTGGTTTCATAAATTTTATGTAATGTTTCATAAAAGTAATGTGTTTGATTTCACGTTGGAGAAAGGTTTCTTGATGTTGATCAATTGAGGGAATGCCTGACTTACTATGCTTTTGCAAACGGGGTTTCCTATGATTTTATAGAAGCTCAAAAAACAAGTTAATAGCTAACTGCGGGTTAAGGCCTGAGATAATAAAGGAACCAGAAAAAGGGAAGCAAAGGATGTGGAAAAGAAAGGTGAAGGATCTAAATGCCCATGGAGGTGTTATGGAAAATCTATGATAAATGAAGCTTCATTTCAAGTAGTATCTTTTGTTGATAACTAGTCGGATACCCGCGCACAGCGGCGGCGAAAAATATAGTCATATGTGTTAGTTGTATGTGTTTGTTTGTGTTACCCGTAGCTTTCCCGTGACATCATTATTACCGTATATAGAAATATCCTCGCAATATCTTACCCGTCAAACACGCACCGCAAAAGTATATAATTTTGTCGAATTAAGATTGTATTGATTAGAATAAAGGTTAAAGTTGTAAAATTTTGAATTAAAATAAAATAAACCCATTAAAAATATAAAAACTAAAAACTCATAAAAGTATATCAAAATGGATGTTGAATTAAAGAGCATAAAATTTTAGAAAATATGGTGAAATTAAATTATAAAAAAAAATAGATAAAAAGATATTTCGATTTGAAAATAAAGATGAATTTTTAAGTAAGAAGTGACACATGTCACTTTATAATTGAAGCTCCTTAACTTAATTGTTAGTGGTTATGAGTTAGGCTTGGAGTTTGTTATGTTAAGAAGTGACACATGTCATCTCATGATTGGAGCTCCTTATCTTAGTTTTTGGTTAGGAGTTAAGCTTGGAATGAGGTTCGGCTTTTACATGCATTATATAATAGTATAGATGATACTTGAGTTAGGGATTTTAAGTATGGAACTTTAGCAAACTACAAGTGGATTGGTAGACATTTTGGAAATAAAATTAGGATGAATCCAAATACTAACTTACATGAGATAGCACATTTAGTGATGAAAAAAATACAAGTGCATTGTAAGCCCAAGTTTCTTGAAAAAAAAAAACAAAAAAACAAATGTTGGTGAAATCCAAATACTAAGATGGATGAATCCAGATACTAAGTTACATGATATAGCAGATTTAGTGATGAAAAAAAATACAAGTGCATTGTTGTAAGCCCAAGTTTCTTGAAAAAAAAGAAAACAAATGTTGGTGAAATCCTTACGTCAATTGGCAGAGATGGAAATAACCACATATTTGTAGTGGCATGGGATGTGGTTAACGTAGAGAACAAGGATAACTGGTCATGGTTTTTGGAATTATTTGAAGAAGATCTTGATTTGCCAAGTGGAATTCGGTTACCCTCATATCGGACCAACATAAGGTCGAAACTGTATTAATAACTGGCAATTTTATTTGAAAATTTAACTATGTAATTTGTCTAACACTTTTTCTGTATGTAGAGATTGATTAAAGCTGTCAAGGATGTAATACAACATGAGGAACATAGACAATGTGCAAGACAAATTTACGAGGGCTTTGGAAAACAATTCAGTGGTATGCATTTTAGGAATTTATTCTTGGCTACTTCTAAAGCTAGTTATCCTGGATTCTTCAACAATATAATGGACAAGATCAAAAGAGCCAACACAAATGCATATCAGTATCTACTAAATAAAGATCCCAAGACTTATTTAGTTTCTAAATTGTAACAATGGAAAGGCTAATTTGTTCAAAGAAACAACAAATCACCAACGTAGCTTGTGATTGTTGGAATTATAGCATCTCGTTGTGGAGCATTGGGAAGTTGAACATCCTCTTATTCCTGTAATAGCTCGATCCTTGGTATGGACTACATACATGTACTAAGAGTATTGTATGTGCTACATACATGCACCAAGATTAGTCTATAGGGCAGAGCTTAGAAAGCAGGATGTGCTCAACCACCCCCAACGCCCTACAATAAGATACTACACATACAAACGTCTTATTAACAAAAATTTCTATATCTACAAAATCTGTTGATAATTTAGAGATTTAGTTGTAATAAATTCTAAGATTATCACAACTCGACAACTAAATTTAGGCAAACGTGGCACATAGACATATATACTACATCCAATGATCCAAATAACTATATTCACAAAAATGTTGATATGAGCCAACTCTTACCAGCCCACACCCCCAAGAACAATAGTATCAAAGTGTGGAAGGCGATGTTACTCTTACTCGGTTCCTACTTAACAGAGTGTCATATGATGCTGGGAAACGTGACTATTCTATATCATATTATTTCATCATAACATATCACTGTATTATACTTACTGAGAGAGGACACAAGGAGTGACTTGATCACCCTTATCAAGAGACTTTAGAGGGTTAGGAACTTAGGACCGTCTTTTATACGCTTAAGATGAGCTACGTTTTAGCATCTGCATTTACTGGTGAAAAAATTAGCATATACTAGTAGTTTACCTTTTATTAAATTTTCTACAGAACTATTATCAATGATACGACCCGGAATGGGTAATATCGATAATTAGCACCACTTTTAGCGGGTGCTTGCTCCTAAGAAATAAGAAGAAGAAGAGAAGATTAATTGACTCGAAAAGCTAATTGATTTCATTCATAATTTGGCTTAAATAGCCTACATGACCTGTGGGTAATCCTAATCAAACACAAAGACGTTTCCTACTTCAACAACGACTCATAATGACTCTTATTCTAACTTGACTCAATGACATATCCTAACAAAACATAAACATAAAGATAGTAGTTATCCTAATGCAACACAAAGTCCTTGTGCCACACCGGAGCCATAGACGTCCTGGTACTTCGCCTCGGTTCAACAACATCCCTCGGTGCATCATTCTCCCTTCCTTCAAAAATGACCTTGTCCCCAAGGTCATAAGCTGGATAAGCACATTGAAACTCAGACAACGACTCCCAGGTTGCTTCCTCAGGAGACAGCCCCGCCCACTGTACCAGAACTTGTTGCACCGATTGCCCATTATGCAATATAACTCGCGACCCACAAATAGCTATGGGTTGTTCAATTGGCCGCCCATCCTCAACCTCCTCAGGCAAGCGCGTTACTTCCTCAGAATCGTCACCCGAAAACGGTTTGAGAATGGAAACATGAAACACAGGATGGATCTTGCTATCGGCCGGCAAATCTAGATGGTAAGCTACCTTCCCAATATGCTCTAAAACCACATACGGCCCATATATAGTAACGCTTAGCCAATTTGTTGGATAATCGTCTAGCCAAGGTGAGCTGACGGTAAGGCTAAAGCTTAACCACCACCCTATCCCCCCATTGAACTCAACGTCATGACGCTTGCGGTTAGCCTTTTCCTCCATTCGATGTTTGGATGCTAATAAATTTTGGTTCAACTGTCGCGACAATGAATCTCATTTACTCAATAAATCATCCACAGCCACCACTTTTGACGAACCAGATGGATAAGGAATGATGGCTAATGGAACCATACCATACAAAGCTTGATAGGGCGTCATTTTTATACTGCTATGGTAAGTTGTATTATGGTAAAAAGCAAACCCATTGAGTAGGACGATCAGCCACCATGGCCCGCAAAAATTGCTCTAATCCGCGGTTGACCACTTCCGTTTGTCCATCCGATTGAGGATGATAAGCCGTGCTATGGTTGAGTTGTGTTCCGCTAAGTTTAAACAGCTGTGTTTAAAATTTGCTAACAAAAATAGGATCATGGTTAGATACAATAGTTTTTGGAATCTCATGGAGTTTGATAATAGTTTCCAAAAAGATCTCTGCCACCTAGCTTGTGGGCATTGAAATCACATGGCAAGGGAGCGAAGTGCGCATATTTAGTGAATCGATCCACCACGACAAGAACAACAGTAAACCCCTTTAATAATGGCATACATGTAATGAAGTCCATAGATACATCCTCCCAAACCGAGGTAGGCGTAGCTAAGGGTTGTAAGTAACCCCCAACCGCTTGAGTAGAATACTTGGTCTGCTGACATACGCGGCAATTTTTAATATATCCCTCCACTGATTTACGCATTCCCTTCCAATAAAATAAAGTTGCCAACGCGACCAACATCTTCTTGACCCCGACATGCCCGAAACTAGGCGTGTCATGATACTCACGCAACAATAACGTTTTTAATTTTGATTCCGCTCCGATAAAATATCGGTCTTGAAAAATCACCAACCCTTCTTGTCGCCTAAACCCAACCGGGGCAATTCCTTGGTAGAGTTGATGATGTAAAACACGTAACTCTTCCAAGTCACTATTCTCCGCCTTTAGTGTGTTCAATAGCTCGGTCAGAGGTTGACCCATCGACATGAATGAGGCTGCCAAAGATTCGGTATTTTCATGCATACGAGAAAACGCATCAGCCACCTGATTTTGTTCCCCTCGCTTATACTCAATATTGAAGTCAAACCCTAACAATTTACGCACATATTTTTGCTGAATCGGAGTGAGAATTACTTGTTGCATAAGCTCTTTAATACTCCTATGATCGGTCCGAATAACAAACCGAGGCCCAAGCAAGTAGTGTCGCCATTTAAAGACCGCTTCCACAATGGCAAACAATTCCTTCTGGTATGTGGCCGCGGCTCTCATACGTGGTCCTAACCGTCTGCTAAAGTAACACATGGGACAACCATTTTGTAGCAACACCGCCCCAATGCCTTCAGCAGCGACATCCGTCTCAACAACAAAATTTTAAGCAAAGTCGGGCAAACTTAACACTGGAGTAGTTGTTAAGTGGAGTTTGAGTGTTTCAAAAGCTGTCATTTCAAAATCACCCCATGTAAACCCTTCCTTGCGTAACAAGTTAGTCAACCGAGGAGCCCTAGTTGCATAACCCTTGATAAGTCGTCAATAATACCCGACCAACCCCAAAAATCCACGCACCTGTCGTTGCGTCCGCGGTACCGGCCAATCGCGAACAACACCCACTTTCTTTGAGTCTACTTCCACGCCTAGCCATGAAATTATGTGACCAAGATATTCCAACGAGGAGGCCCCGAAGGCACACTTAGATTTCTTCACATAAAACTGGTGCTCCTGAAAACAAGACGAAACACATTCCAAATGCTCCACATGGGCTGTAAGAGACGTGCTATAAACTAAGATATCGTCAAAGAAAACGATTACAAATTTATGCAAGTAGGGAGAAAACAACCGGTTCATTGTAGCTTGAAAAGTAGAAGGGGCGTTGGTGAGCCCGAATGGGATAACCGAACATTTGTAGTGTCCCTCCTGTATGCGGAAAGCCGTTTTGTAAATATCCGGTTCGTGAACACGTATCTGGTGGTATCCCGCTCGCAAATCCAATTTAGTAAAGATAACCGCTCCCCAAGTTCATCGAACATCTCATCCGCATTCGCAATGGGAAACTTATCTTTAACTGTCGCCGCATCAAGCGCCCGATAGTCCACACAAAAACAGTAACTCCCATCCTTTTTCTTAGCAAGCAGTACATGTGATGAGAAGGGACTTTGACTAAACCGTATAATTCCTTGGTCCAACATCTTATTAACAAGTTTTTCCATTTCTCCTTTTTGATAGTGAGGATAGCGATAAGGTCGTACATTTATGGGCTTTGTATTAGGAAGCAAATGGATTCGATGATCAATGATAGGATGGGGAGGTAAAGTCATTGGTACCTGAAATAAGGAATCAAACCGATCCAAGAGTTGCTCGATCTCAGGTGGTGTCGAATCCGTTCCCAATGATGACGTGTCCACTTCTTCCGCATCTTTCGTTACGGTGTATAATTCATATATGCCATACACATAATTGGTTTCGAGTAATGCACGCATGTGATGAAGACTAATCTTTTTCATTCGCAGGGACTCGTCGCCCTTCAAAATATACGTGGTATTAACAAGTGTGAATTCCATGGTCGGGTGCGCATAATCATGCATAACCTTGCCAAGAGTTTGCAACCACTAAATTCCCAAGACCACTTCCAGCCCTTTCATTGGAATAGCGTATAAGTCGACTTCCACTGTTAAACCTTGCATGCTTAACGTAACCTTTGTACAAAGCTTCTCACAAAGTAACATCTCCCTACTCCCTATATAAACCTTGAAAGCTCTGGTTGTTCAAACCGGTAACCGCATTCTTTCAACAACGTCAGGCCTAACAAAATTATGGGTACTACCATTGTCAATTAAAACGTGCACCTTACCTGACCCAATCGAACCCCGAAGCTGGAGAGACCAAGGGCTGCCTTGCCCTATTAAAGAATTCAAGATGGATATATCGCCGCTTTCCACCGCATCAGGTTTCTGTCTCGGGTTCCGCGTCTTCCCCCTCATCTGACATCATTAGTAAGAACTTACCCGGACACTTATGCCCGCGCACCCACTTGTTGTCACAATTAAAACACAGACCTTTGTTCAAACATTCCTCACATTCTGCCGGCGAAATCCATTTAATAGCAAATGGCTTAGAATTTGTATTAGCAATGGACTGAGATGGTGTTGGCAACAGTGCTGATGTAGTAGTGCGGACCGATAGTGCAAGGGCCCCAAACGACTATTGGTATGGCGTTGTCCCCAAGAACTCGTCACTGTTTTACTTGCTGCAACAAGTGTTGTAAAAATCGCTAGGCGCTAGTGAGGCGGTCGGGTAGGGCCTAGCGACTAATCGGTTAGGCAGGGATTAATCGGATTGTAATTTTTATGCACAAAATTGTAGATATTATATTATATTATATTTATGAGATAAGCACAATGCATCAAAGTTCAAATATAAACATAATACATAATTCTTCAAAATTCAAAGTCAAACATAGATATTACTCGGTTTGTTGACCATTTTTAAGCGATCTTTGACCGATTAATTAGTTTGTTGACCAATTTTTAAGCGAGTTTTTCCCATTTTTAAGTGATTTTGTTGACCTATTTTTAAGCGATTTTGTTTGATTAATCAGATTAGACCGATTTTGTTTGATTTTGTCTGATTAATCGGTTTGTTGACCGATTTTTAAGCGATATTTGACCAAACCGATTAAATAGGCCGATTATGATAAATCAAGGTGCTTAGTGAGCGATCAACGATTATGCGGGGATTAATCGGCCGCCAGGACCATTTTTTCAACTGAGGCTGCAACAGACACCGAGGTAACTCGATCGTCCAAACGAGCTTCGGTAATACGCGCCAGCCACCTAACGTTGTTGGCTTGGATACTAACAACTCGCGCTGAAGATGAAGCTTAAGCCAGAAGATGTAAAAAGAGATGAGCAACGTTTCCGGTATATCCGTAACCCGATTCATTAATTTCTCAAATTCACGTTGATATTCCTCAACTGTACCTAGTTGTAGAAGCTTCGACAAAGCGCCTTATGGATCTTCATACTTTGAAGGTCCAAATCTGCTTTTGACGCTCTCCACAAACCGATCCCAATCGGTGATCAACCCATTCTTCGGCATCCACCGAACCCATTCTGCCACTGCACCTTGGAGGTTAAAACCCACAATCCGCAAACGTTGATTCGCGGGTATGTTAAGTAAAGAAAAATATTCCGTAATGGCGAAAATCCATCGATCTGGATCATCCCCGGTAAATTTGGGAACATCCAAACGCATCGATCGTGGAAATAACCCTTGATCGCCACCACCACCCGGACGAGTCTGAAGTAACGCTCGTGTGGCCTGCAATTCAGTACGCAAGGCATTGAGCTGCTCCTAAAAACCCATAGCTTGTTTTTGTGGAATCTGTTGAACTGTGTCGGCTTGCTCTTTGAGCAACAACCGAATAGTGTTTTCATCGATGCTCATGATAGCAATGAAAGCACCAATTGATACGACCCGGAATGGGTAATATCGATAATTAGCACAACTTTTAGCGGGTGCTTGCTCCTAAGAAATAAGAAGAAGAAGAGAAGATTAATTGACTCGAAAAGCTAATTGATTTCATTCATAATTAGGCTTAAATAGCCTACATGACATGTGGGTAATCCCAATCAAACACAAAGACGTTTCCTACTTCAACAATGACTCATAATGACTCTTATCCTAACTTGACTCAATGACATATCCTAACAAAACATAAACATAAAGATAGTAGTTATCCTAATGCAACACAAAGTCCTTGTGCCACACCGGAGCCATTGACGTCCTGGTACTTCGCCTCGGTTCAGCAACATCCCTCGGCGTATCAATCAACCTACAAAAGACTGACCTATCTGATTTGGTCTCAGTTTCAAGTTTTGGATGTCTATTCCCAGAAACAATCGAAACTTGTATGTAACTTAACATGATGCATTTATAAATAGTGTCATCCTATTCAAAGACAACAAACACAGGAACAACCTTGCTCCATTAACTTACATATGAACTGCTGCTCTGATCATCTGCAGATGATTCTTTTTCTGCAACCAACCATCTGTCAGGCACTGTGCATTAATGCGGACATATTAAGTTCAACTAAGTGCTAATTAACATTTAAAAGGATATGCGCATGCTAGATATATAACATGTTTTAAGCTACCGAAAGCTGCAACAATGAGTATAATTATAAACTAAAAGCCAAAAATGCCCAGTTACGCTTGATCAAGTGGCGTAGTCTTTCACAATAGCCTAAAGGTGGCAAAATGAGCGGGTATATGTGGTGGCCCGGGGGGTCCGGGTCGGGTCAAGCCGTGAACATTTTCATTACAATATTTACAGTATTAATTTCCTGAAGTAAACGACTAAGATTGTGGAAATCATTAAGAACACTTTGATTATCTTTCAACCCGTCGACCATTTTGACCCATTTCCATTTTAGCTAGATTTTCATGTGACCCATTAGGGACAAACCATAACAAGTATACCAAAATCAACACCCTCATAAGCAAGGGAACTATATGCTATTTGCCAGTGATGAGCCAAAAGTTTCAGCATCATGGGTATGATTTCCAGGACTTGTGCAAGAATTAATACATCTGCAAAGTTCCTCTTGGTTTTCCATAAATGTCTGATATTTGTCGAAGAACTTGAGATCCAATTAACACGTCTGCTATATAATCGAAAATTCGCTCAATGGGAAGGTTCTTCCTAGAGAGAACATTAGAAAACAATAGCCAACCTGTTGATTCTTCCCTCCTTCAATTACAGTACGTGGATCAACGACCTTACCAAAAGATCTACTCATTTTAAGACCCCTATCATCTAGCACAAATCCATGGGGGTTATACTCCAGCATATGGAGGTTTTCCTGCAATATTTATCAAAATGATAATTTTTCAACAGATTAGTAATACAGAGTAATTAAAATGCAGTCAGTTCTAGATACCTTTGATTGCAATGCTGGTCAATAAAGAGCTTTGAAACCAACCCCGATGCCGATCGGTACCTTTAACACATAAAACTGAAGGCCATCTCTACTTTCTAAAACAGCAGCCCATGAAGATCCAAAAGTGTATGTATGTTTAATAGGTCAATACACATGTCCAAATGAACTTAACTGATTTAAGAACTGTTCAAATTTAACATGTAATCAACAGACCTGAATAGAACCAACGTTCATCGTATCACTTCCCATCATAAAATCTGATGCTGTATCAAAATAATTTTCAGGAACCAATTTGTTTACTGACATGTACCACCATGAATTGTTACAGGTAGACATTTTACCAAACAGTGGGTGTGTAAATTGTTTCAATTTGTCAGCAGCACACAATCAGTAGCAAGACGCACAGCCAAACAACTAGACACTATCACGTACTCACATGTAATGACTGATAAGACCGTACAACTCCACAGAAAAATAACATGATCAATTTACAGCACTATTGAAACAGACATTTCGTCAAACAGTAGCTGCGCAACTCAATTTATTTATTATTATCAAACAGTAGCTGCGCAACTCAATTTAGTCCTCGGTCTGCAAATACACTGAGTATCCCTACAACTGGTAAAAGCCATACCAGCATCAATATTGAATATAAATTCACACATAATTTTCTAATTATCTGAATGCAACAATAAGATCGTTTTTTTTTTCTTCTGATACACTAAGTAAAACAAAACATAAATACTTCTTTTACAGAGGCCGAAACTCGAGGCCACATATAATGAGGCCAGACATAGTTCCTTCAGGACTTGTAAATTTCATATCAATAGAAAGAGAGTCATCCTTAAATTCATGAGTTGAGTTAAACTTCCAAACTTGAATCTCCATCCATCCATCTTCCCTTTGTTTTGGAACCCGAGTAATATCATTTATATTCGATGGGCTCGGGGTAATAAAATAGAAAAAATCGGCCTCATTGTTTTCTTGATGGAGTAAATCTCGTACTTTCACCGGACAATGAAGTCCCTGATATTTTTCTGAAAGCTTGAACAAAAGATAACAAGTGTATTCTGTATCTGATGACAGCATTTGACTTTTAATCGTGCATTTGAGATAAAATACTTGTTGTGGCAAAAGCTCAATCACCTCTTGAAATCTGCATGTACAGTATATAACATGATAACATACTTCATAGAAACAAAGTAAAATTTGAAGACACAAAAACAAATCCATGAGAAACTATTCTCAACAACATGTTCACGAATCTTAATTCGGTATTTTTAATATACAACAAAGAAGATTAGGACCTAGAAGGCTAAAATTATCAAACCTAGTTTTTCATGACACATTAAAATATTAAAATAAGCGTAGATTAGCAAATTGTGCATGTACCAGTAGACAGAGCCTAACGGTTAAAGAAAAGCAAACCTGGACTGGGCTGACGGTTTTGAAGTAAAAAGATCCACATTAGAAGATTTGTATAATGCTTCCTTTGCCGAAAGCACAAGAAGTTTCTTTCCATTTAATTCGCCCAACCAGAATAAATCATCATGATTTTTGTGTATTTTAGATTTTTCTTCCGTTGGCAATTGTTGCACCTGATCCACATTGAAGTTTGATTTCAAGACTTGTTGGACTTCCTTCAACTCTCTAAATTCTTCAGATTTCACCTGTATACAAATCATGTTAAACCCTTTATACAATATGAACAAAAGAATATTAAACGGAGCCAAGGGATATTTATAACTTACTTTGTCAAAGGCTCGAAATTCAATTCCTTCAACATAAATAGCACTATCTCCGCAAATGTACGATGAAAAGCTCTCTAGTAGAAACTCAAAATCGACATCTTCGTTCTGATTCAAGAATTGGTACAGCTCAATCATCATCCAATCTTTGTCTCTCAGTGTTGCAAAATATGCATGTAGTCTTTCGCGACCCACTCTATACTTTAGGTTAACATACACCGGTCGTGCTGTAAGGTTTGTTGAATTACAGAGTTTGAAGACTAAATAGACCCCATAAACAACATTTGGAGATAAAAACCGGGTGTCTATTTTAGTTTCGATGTTCAAGTTGGAAATGTCCGACATCTCTACTACTGTCTCAAACCTGCACACATTATAAATATTAATCAATTTTAAGTAATAAGATCATAAAAACTGAGTTTCTTGACATCGTTTCTATTGTTATGAATTTTATATGATATGATGATAATAGTGAGATATATGGACATCCTCATTGACTGTAATAATGTCATATACATGGTGTTGGTTATATATCTTCACATTTAAAAAAATTAAAATAAAATAAAAAAATAAATAAGTAAATACATGGAATTATGATTTTTAACTTTGGATACATATTGTTGAGCTTTGGAAGGATATATATATGCAATTCTTCCAACAGAGGAGCAAGTCACCAAATGACCAAAATACCCTTAGCCAAATTTATGATTCATGGCCGTGAGAACAGAGGACCGAAAACAGGGGCATACCAAATTTATGAAACTCATGCATTTGATTAAAAAAAATGTACTCATTAGATCGGTTTATGAAACTCAGTTTGTTTACGGTTTTATATTTTTAAGTTGTGTGTCATTGTAGCTTGTAAATTTAAGCAGAAATATTTACATATAACAACAATGCATGTGCACACATATCTAAGAGAGGTAGAGAGAAAGACAGAGGAACCTTGATTCCATAAGAGACTGCCACTTATGTGCACAACTGTTTAAGTATGTAAACGTTGTTGCTGATACCAATTCATTTCTTTTTCCATCAGCATCAAATGACAACTATTATACAACAAAACAGAAAACAATTCAGCCACATTTTCAATGATTAGTTAATGCATGTGTGATTTTGAACTATCCCTCAAAAAGCAGAAGATACAAACAATAAAGGAAACACAAAATAACTGAGAGATGAGAATGAACTGTTACCACTTTGTCCTGTTGAAGAAGTATTCCCTTAGTAAAAGTGTTGTAAAGATCCTCTTTCTTGATGGTAGAATAATCTTCAGGGCACTTTGACATCTGGATTATTTCTTTATAGTCTGTGGGCAATTTGGGCTCCCATATCTCATAATCCTCCTGTGCATTAATTAAAAAAACTTAATAAACTCACATTTCATGCACTTACACTTTTAACGTTAAAGAAACTACTAAAGACCTTATATTAAACATGGATCACAATCCAACATGTTCATTCTGGTTGTTAGCTTGTTGTCTTTTTCGTTTTGACACATTAAATAAAAATTGTCTTCTAGTGTCATATTTTCTTACATTAATTTTTTTATGATTTAACAAAACATGTTAAAACTGTACAACTTCTTCGTTTATACATTTCTTGATACACATGAATTATTACATAATATAGTTTAGATATGTATATGAAACGAATGGTAGCCAATTCTTTAATAATTAACGAAAAAAAAGACTTACTTGGAATTTCAATGCTTCCTTAAGTTGTATTATTATTTCACCTGCCGTTGGCCGTCTTTCTCTCCTGTGATGTAAGCATTGAAAGGCAATCCTTGTAAATATGATTAATGACCGTGGCACAATTTGTTCTTTTATACCCTCAAACACTAACTCATCAAGTTTTCCTACTTGATAGTGGTGTTTAGCCAAAAAGGGTAAAAATTGATATTCATCATCCAATTTTACAGATGATAATTTCCCGCACAATATGTCAAATAAAACTGCACCAAGTGAAAATATATCAGATTCTTTTGTTAAGAAGCGTGTTGTCGAGTATAGTGGGTCACAATATCCGATTGTGCCGGTAACATCGTCGATGACGTAGTCCACATCCTGATCTATTGGACATACTAAGGAAATCCCAAAATCAGTAATTTTTGCTTTCCAATCATCAAATAGCAGAATGTTACTGCTGCTGATGTCTCTATGTATCACCACTTGTTGACTTGAAGCACTTGCATGGAGGAACTCCAACCCTTTTGCAATATCGATGCATATTTTGAGCCGCATCACCCACGTAAGATTAACATCGCTCAAGCACCTATCAAGACTTCCTCTAGATGCAAACTCATAGACAACAATTTTTTCTTCTTCTTCATCACAATAGCCTACAAGACCAATGACATTGTCATGTTTATACTCCGAAAGAATATCTAGCTCTGTCAAAAATTTAGCTTCATCTTGACCAGACTCCCTATCCAACCGCTTGACAGCAATGATGTTATGTCCATGAGTGTCAGTTCCTCTATATACATTCCCAGAATCTCCAATGAGACTGTCATCCTTGAAGTTCTGTGTGGCCTGTTTGATGTATTCAATTGAAATTTTGAGGTTGTCCTTGTGGTTCATCTGTGAATCATGGGAGAGTCAATCGATTTGATAAGTCAAAAACAAATTTTAACATCTTGCCATCTAAAATTAGAAATCAAGGTTAGTTGTAGCATTATAAAATTAAAGAAAAAGTTACGTGTATTGATATACATCATGACGAGGCGGAAGTGAGGAGGTTAATTTACGGCGAATCGGTAGCATGTCATAAAATGGTTCAATCACTAATTAATAAAGTTTAGAGATAACGTATATGGAGGTCATCCAAGTTTTTAACTTTTAACATATAGGCCACCTATTTATAAAAATGAATTTATAAGTGGCCAAACTATATGTTTGTTTTCATTTACACCAATTTTTGCTAAATTTATGCCTAAAAATAAATAAGAAAACCAACCTCTAACTTATCCAAGCAAGATGAGTTTGATGTAAAATACCGATTATACCCTTATTTTAAGTGTGACTATATATTAATGGGGTATTTTAGAAGGATAAAATTGAAATTTCGTGACTTTTTTTTTATTCGTATTAGTTTAGTACGTTAGTGTTAGTTTCATATTGTCATTTGATGATTATCCGGATTAAAGTGGATCGGAATTGATGTAAACGAAAATAAATACATAATTTAAATGGCTTGTAAGCTACTTTCAAAATATGAGTGACATATATGAGAAAAACTTAAAAATTTGATGCCCTCCTAATATATTATCCCTAAAAGACTAAAAGTATAAGACAAATCTCCAAAATTATTTATCAAGAGTAAGTTTCAAACTAAAATCTATCATTACATTTTTTTTTTTTTATATTTCAAATAACATACAAACATAATGTTTATTCAGTTTTTTTATTAGAGACTAGAGAGTAGTAAATCTTTTTGTTCTATTTATTGTCCAAAGTAGTATAGGATTCAAATTAGTAGAACAATACCATATTAACAAGTGTCACACATAAGGAAATCATAAGCTTTTTGAAACAATTTTAGATAATTTTAGGTTTTGATCGGAGATGAGTACTAATTTACTATGTAAAGTGGGTTGAAGATGATTGATGAGTTTTTCTTTAACCAAAAAAATAATAATAATAAAAACGAAAAAACGAAAGGAAAAAAAAAGAAAAAAAAAAGAAGACAATTATGCCTTTAATTTAACAACCAAATTAATGAAGTTAACAGCGGAGCGGATGGACTAGATCCGTAATGAGATAAAACCACAAAGGACATGACCCGACGAAAAAAAAGTACGGAACTCGTAAAACCCGGCAAACCTCAGTGACCATTTATGTAATTAACACTATCTAAAATGAGTGGCTAGAAATTCTTATGGGTTAAACTAAGGGTGCGTCGGGTTAGTTGTTGGTTTTTGAATAGAATTTGATATTTTGATGTATAATTGTAATAAAAAGTGTTTATTATATGGTTTGGTATACAAATTGGATTTGAAGATATATTACTCCCTTTGTCTTAAAATTATTGTCCCCTATTGACATTTTTAGTCTTTTTTCTTGAACTTTGATCATAATTATTTTTGTTTATGTTATACAATACTTGATGAAAATATATGAATGTATTGGGTTTTAAATGTATTTTCATTGGTATAATTATCATCAAGTATTATATAACACAAATAAATATATTAATGGGCAAAGTTGAACAAGAAAGACCGGTCAAAATTAAAATGGACAATAAAAATAGGACGGAAGGAGTATTATTTTATAACTAAAAGGTGAGTTGTTGAGGTGGGGACCTAACTTAATATGTAGTAAAACCAACACAATTAAAAGAAAACTGCTAAAAATATGTGGGCACGAAATGTTGTAGCTAAAAATTCATAAAAATGATTCGTTTTAATTTTGATTCTTATCCCCAGGTTGGGGTTTATTAAAACCCTTACCGTGTGTGTTATGACTACTTTGAAAAACCATTACTGTCTGTGGACGTATAGTCCGGATTGGGCCAGGAATGGGTCAGGCCCGGCAGACAGCGGCTCACTCTAAGCCTAAACCCTAATCCATGCCCTATAAATATATGGCTGGATCTCCTTCTTGAGGACATAACATGACAGGTTACACTAACCATAACTCTTGTAGGCTACATCGCATCGATACTAACTTGACCGTCGGAGGTGGACCCCGGGGCTACGGCCTCGGGTCCACTCCTAACGGGTTCTCTTTGTTGACAGGTCTACTTAGGGCTCGAGAAGACGACGAACGGCCCAGGGAGAGTCGTCGAATCCAGCCCGCGCCAGATTATGTATCAACAAGTTGGCGCCATCCGTGGGACTCGAACCCACGACCACGTTAAGTTCTGAGGGCCCTATCATGTTTTTAATTGGCTATCGTTTCAATTGATAATCGTGTATGGCCCATTCATCAAGTCTGCTCGCTACTGTTCAATTGTAATTACTAATTCATTGGTCTCGCAACATGATGGTCACGTGACGTGGGTCTCTATTCCTACCGGTCATAATATTTTGATTGGTGGTCATTGGTAAAACGAAGAGGTCACGTAGGTATGATGTTATTATTTTTTAATTGGCTTATAATGTGTTTCATTCCTACTGATATAACGTGATGTAGCAAAGAATACTAGTTTTATTGTCACCAACTGACTTACGGTATGAATACACTCATTAAGGTTAGCAGACAGCTTATCGAATCATTTATAAATACACTCATTCAGGTCAGTAGACTTCGGCTTATCAAATCGTGTTTCACCCATGTGATTTGGCTAAATGTTAAAACATGACAAATCGTATATAGTATTGTCCAAGCTTAAACCATGACATATTGTTTATTAATTAATTAAGGCCATCCAAGTTGTTACACGGTACCCAATTTGGAAAATAACAAGTATAAGAATCATAATATTTCTTTACATGAGATACAAGAAAGTGTATAATAGTCTATTCTTTTACAAAGACAGATAAAAGAAAAAGTCCGCACGATCGGACCTATTTTATCTTTTAGCGAATTAATTGTGCAGAATCTGTTTTTACGGTTGGTATGCTGTTCGCGCTTGTTTGTAACGATCGAACAACGGTCACGATAAATCTACCGGGTTAGGCCGTGCGTTGGACATCTTCGCAGATTAGCTACGAGCAAACACCACGATGCTAGTCAATCGCCATGAGGGCACCGGACAAAGGCGGGTCATGTTATGTTCATCTGCGATCATCCACAAACGTTCGAGTCTATGCGGTCACGATATATCCATCTGCGTCTATTAGTCGCGGACACGGTACGTCCATCCGGGTTTTTTTATATATTAAAAAAAAAAACAATTAATTATTTATGTAGTTTGTAAAACCTCGCGATAGGGGTAATTCGCGACCGCCACTTCTCTTATGTGTTAAGTTCACATGCTATGTGCTATATATTGCTTCACTTCATTAGGTTTTATATGTTTCGATTCGTGGCATATACTTTTAATATTTGCATTAAGTGTTTTTTGTTGAATAAATAAGTATAATGCTCCTACACGAGTAGCACCATCAAACTTGGGGGCTACCAGGGTATATAATACCACTGTTTTCGTACGCTTCACGCAGGCATCTTGCCGTAGGGGAGACGTCCTTTTGCTACAGAAGCACGTCTTCTGTCGCGCACAACGTGCACTTTTGCTACAGAAGCACGTCTTTTGTCGCACTTCTTTGTCGCGCACAGCGCGCACTTCTGCTATAGAAGCACGTCTTCTGTCGCACTTCTTTGTCATGCACAACGCGCACTTTTGCTACAGAAGCACGTCTTCTGTCGCACTTCTTTGTCGCGCACAGAGCGCACTTTTGCTACAGAAGCACGTCTTCTGTCGCACTTCTTTGTCGCGCACAACACGCACTTTTGCTACAGAAGCACGTATTTTGTCGCACTTCTTTCTCGCACACAAGCACACTTCTACGAAGCGTCTTCGCACCATGCTTCGCGTCTATCTTTGGTACAAAAGGTACGCCTTACCTAGGATGCGGCATACGGGATCCACTTTCACCATTGTGAGACTCTCACAATTGCAATGTCACTGTTACCCCAACTATAGAACTATGTGTTCTTCTTACGGGTCTTTTGTCACACTTTGTGGCGGGAAACCTAGCATATGCACATTCCTCCCCGTCATGTAGGAACGGGTGTTACTCAGGATGAAACATGGTCACCACGGACGCGCCTACAAGGTCGCGGATTCAGATATAGTCTAATGGGCTAAACAGACGCGCCATTGGTCAAGTGCGCACTGTCGCATTTGGGCTACGCAGTATGGTCCGTCCCATGTGCACACTTGAGTTGCGCACACATGGGCCATGCCGTCATGATTGATTGGGCCTACGCGCCATGAAGAACTTAAGTCTAGCATAACATAGCCATGTACTATCTCATACTAGACTTGGGGGCTTGTGGACGTATAGTCCGGACTGGGCCAGGAATGGGTCAGGCCCGGCAGACAGCGGACCACTCTACGCCTAAACCCTAATCCATGCCCTATAAATATATGGTTGGATCTCCTTCTTGAGGACATAACATAACAGGTTACACTAACCCTAACTCTTGTAGGCTACATCGCATCGATACTAACTTGACCGTCGATACTAACTTGACCGTCGGAGGTGGACCCCGGGGCTACGGCCTCGGGTCCACTCCTAACGGGTTCTCTTTGTTGACAGGTCTACTTAGGGCTCGAGAAGACGACGAACGGCCCAGGGAGAGTCGTCGAATCCAGCCCGCGCCAGATTATGTATCAACACTGTCATTCAAATAAAGTAATGCATTTGCATACCAAACACACCTTAAGATAACATTAGTGTAACTTTTTTTGTTATTAGTGAATAGTCAAAGGTTAAAACTAGATACAATAAAACTTAGTCGTTGTTCGTTATGTGCGTTTTAACCTAAAAGAATGGAATGGGCCCAGATAAAACAAGTTTAGTATAGGTAATCAAGTAATGAAATGATTGCAAAAACTCGATCCGGGCACATGTGGTGGGTTTTAAGAAAAACACTTGGTGTTCGTGACAACTTTGTACTATCTTGCATTTTCAAACTAGTTCTAGCCACATATTTCATTTTTATATTTTAAAAGTAATAAATTTTAATCATATTTTAGATCTCAATAAATTAAACCAAACAACTTTTATTACAATCATACATTTTATTTTTCCTTCACGCCTTTCTCAAATCCTAATTACATTCTAAACTCGTTAACAAAACAAACGGACTTACTTGATCAGTCAACATATTGTAGCGTTTTTTATATTTTTATGTGAATTATAAATCGTAGAGATATCATTAGCATTGTGATTTGATTGTATTTTAATAATCTCTTCGTTAGTAGACTTTTAAAAAACTAAATAATTTGTTTTATTTTTAACAGTTAAATTAAATTTATACCTGTAATATCTTTGTCATTACCATGGCATGGTAATTTGTAAATTTGTATATTGACTGAAAGTTTTTGTGTGAAAATTATGTGGTTGTAATATTTGTTATTTTGCAACCCCAGTTTTGTTCTTCCCTTTTTAGCCACTAATTAGTTAACGGCTTAATTTTTATAATTCTTTTGTAATGAACTTTAATGTTGACCCTATAGTTATAATTATATTTATATACAATATAGTATATTTTATATGCGAAAACAATATTGCTTATCCCCAACTTCACAACTAATCATGTGACACGTCGTAGGGTACGATAAATGTATTAATATAGAATAGAATAGAATATTAGGATGAAGAGTATGAAGAAACTGTAAAGTTTTATATCGAATAAATTACTTACCTGACAGGATAACGCTTTTTCAAGTTCGTTGATGACAACATCTATTGATGGGCGTTCAGCTTGAGTCATTGCTAGACATTGAAATGCGATTTCTGTAAATATGTCCAAAGACTCTTTATTGGGTCCTTTACTCAGAGAAAAGACATGTTCATCTGTTTCTTCCATTATCTTGTGATCAACAATTTTCGTTACTGTTCTCTTCTCATAATGATCTCGTGCAATGGGTGCAATGCCCATCTCATCCTTGTCGGTGAAAAAACGATCATAGGCTACCCTCCCAGTCAAGATCTCGAATAACACCACTCCAAATGAGTGAATGTCTGATTTTTTATTTAATATCCCAAACTTCTCATATTCTGGATCCCGATACATATGTGTACCTACAATATTATTGGTTTCGAAAGTGCTTTGATTTGTTGGGTCAGATTTTGAAAGCCCAAAATCAGCAATCTTTGCCTCCCAATTATCGCCCAACAGAATATTCTCGCTCTTGATGTCACAGTGTATCATCCTTGTTTTGCCATGATCTGTGTTGTTGTGAATGTATTTCAAGCCATGTGCGATACCAAGACATATTTTCAAGCGTCTCATCCAAGTAAGATTGATCATTTTGTCACTGTCTTCTAAATAATCTGCAAGACTTCCTTTAGAGGCATGCTCGTAGACAAGGATCATGTGATCAGAACCTTGATAACAAAAACCAAGAAGAGGGATTATATTTTTATGTTCACAACTCGTCAACGTTTCAATTTCTACATTGAACCCTTGTTCTCCTTTTGGACTCTTGATGCGTTTTATGGCTACAATGCTTTCTTTCTTGGGAAAACCACATTTATTTTCCCCGTCTATCGACGATGAATTTCTGCTATCAAAATGTTCGAGTTGTGCCTTGTATACCATACCATATCCGCCTTCCCCAATGCAATATGTTTCGGCAAAATTCTCGGTTGCCAACTCGATATCATCAAGTGCAATCTTCAAGTGTTCCAAGTTCTTCCACTGCAATATTGTGGACAACGTAATGAAATTGAATTAGAAAAGTTTCAGAATCCTGTACTAAATGTGATGTTAATAGAACGTACAAAGTAATACAACAAACCCGAAATCCCCAATTATTTATTTTCAGCCAATTGGTTCCGTAAGCTTGATCCGTGTGCAGGTCCATGATAGTTGGCACTAGGGTGTTATCGGGTTTATCAGGTCGGGTTAAATCGGGTTTTGAATTTTTAAAAAGTGACCCGCAACCCGACCCGATTAGGAATCGGGTTATCGGGTTCGGGTTATTGTCGGGTCTGGTGATTCGGGTTTCTTGGGTTACCATAATCCACCCGTAAAGAGGTACAATACCCAAAAGCTAACGCCAACAAAAGAAAAGGATTAATAAGTGTTGATGCAAAAATGCCTCACACAAACTAAAAGAAGTACCAGTAAGCTCGAGTATTATTGCATGGTTCTTTTTGGCCAGTAAGATATGATAAAATAAAACAACAAAAAGTGTATGTGTTACTGTTTTATATTTAAAACAAGAAACCTATCAAAAATTATGTCATTATGCATTACAAGTTTTTTCAAAAAAAATTACTATAATATGAATTAAGATATACATGTAATATTCATTTTTGACCGATCAAGTAATCAACATATGCAGGTGTACAACATTTAAGTCCGTGTGGAAAACTAATAAAGAATTGATGGACTCAATTGTGAGGGTTTAGCTTTACTGAGACATAAATGGATCGACTAAACTATGAAATATGCAGTAAAAGCAAAGCAAAACAATATTCTCGGGTCTTATCGGGTTGACCCGATAACCCGATAACATAAATAATTCAGCCCGAGCCGGACCTTATAACAATATCGGGTTATCAGGTTACCCGACAAGATTTTTTAACCCGATTTAACCCGCCCCGATAAGCCTTATCTGGTTCGGGTTCGGTTCGGGTCAACCCGACCCTACTGACACCCCTAGTTGGCACGGATGTTGTTTACTTGTTTTAATTTCTGATTTTTGGATGGTCATCTCAATAAATTTATTAATTTAACCACCGGATAAAAAGCTGACCCCATATTCAACAAACTTGTTAACGGTCGTTATCATTTTAGAATGCTAGGGTTATGAATATGAGACATCAGACATGCCTTGTGTAATTTACTCTTTTGTTTTATTAATTAGAACAAATGGCCTCAAACTAAGAGTTTATGAAATCATGAATTACCTTCGAGTGACTGGATGATGCACTGTCAATTGCATTTCTTGGAACATCCTAAAAATAAAAATTTCAATAGAATAGGAAACGAGTTAATAATATACCAACAGGTACTCCGTATTACAGTATATTACATTGAGTTGATAAGCAATTAAGTTAATATTCTTACCCGATTTTCATATATTGATTGAAGTTTCAACGCTTTCTCAAGTCTTTTGACAACCTGATCTATATATGGACGATCTGCTCTTTCCTTTTTTATGCAGCAATTTGCTGTCTTTGCGAAGACTTTTAATGATTTTGCGTCCATCTGATCTTTTAAATGCGGATAGATCATATCATCCAATTGAGACTTTGTCAGTTGACTTAATAACCCTTCTCCCATCTCATCTTCATCTCGAAGAACTGCACTCCTACCACACAAGACTTCGAATAATACAACACCGAATGAATACACATCTGACTTGTGGGTCACACCACCAGTCATTTTGCATTTTGGGTCCATGTATATATTGTTAATAATATCACGAGTAAGAAGGAGACGATGCCTCCGATCTACTGTATTTGTCAACGAAAGTTCAAAACCAGATAACTTGGGTTCCCATTTGTCATCTAGTAAAATTTTCGAGCTCTTGATGTTGCAATGTACGACACTAAAATCGCGTCCATCATCATAATGAATGTAACTCAATGCCTTCGCAACACCAACACATATCTTCAACCTTTGCATCCATGTGAGGGTCGGGTCACTTAGATGTTTTGAAAGACTTTCATTGGCCTCCCTCTTGTATATGATAACCTTCATGCCCTCCTCATCATAAAACCCAACAAGAGACACAAGATTCTCAGTTTTCAGACTAGAAAGCATCGAAATCTCCTTCCAAAACGTTTTGCTCTCATCTTTTACAGAATCAGAAAGGAGAACCTTTCCAATAATATCAATTAACTGTTCAGATTGCAAGAGACGGCCTTTGTAAATTATTCTACTACTAGACTCTCTGATGATATTTTCAGGAGTAAATCCTTTGATTGTGGATGACATATCTTGCATGCTGAGTTTTAAGTGAGAAAGATCTAGGGAAGACATTGTCTTTTTTCCAGATACCACGCGTGTGGATACGATGTTCGCTGATCCCTATATGTATCAAACAAGAAAAAATTACCATGTGTGCAGATTCACGGGGTGAAACACTTCAGTGAGTTTAGTTACACAATTTTAACATTTATCAAAAAGAATATAAATGATATGTTCTCCTACTTGGTAAAATGTTTGTTCCAAACTCCTGGTGACGTCTGTATAAAAAATTTCAGTGACTTGCAACAAGAGTTAAAAGAAATTACTCCCTCCGTCCCTAAATAAATGTCCACTTTTGACTTTTAAAGTCTTTCTTGTACAACTTTGACCTTAAATATTTTTATTTGTGTTATATAATACTTGATAAAAATTATACCAACTTAAAGTACATTTAAAACACAATTCATTCATATATTTTGTATCAAGTATTATATAAGATAAACACAAATATTTAAGGTCAAAGTTGAATAAGTAAGACTTTGAAAGTCAAACGTGGACATTTATTTAGGGACGGAGGTAGTAATTACCTTGTCATGACTGGATGATGTACCTTCAACTTCGGCTGCAGCTCTGGAGTGTTCCTTTAACATCATAACCATAAATACACTAATAAGTAATTATTATTAATCAAGAATAATAAATATAGAGTACTTGTTATGATAAAAAGATTACAAAGAACAACCGTCTTACCCTTTTTTGACATTCCAGTTGAAGTTTCAACGCGTTCTCAAGTCTTGTAACTATCTCATCTATATTCGAGCGTTGAGATGGTTCTTCATTCAGACACACATACGCTGTTTCAGCAAAAACATTGAGTGATTGCGGATCCATTTGTTTCCGTAACCCCAGATCAATTATATCATCGAGTATTTTCTCTTTATAATGGAAAGTGGCCACCGGAGCTATATACTTATTATCGACGTAGTCGGATACTGATTTCCTACTACACAGCAGTTCAAACAATACTATCCCAAATGAGTACAAATCCGACTTATGGCTCACACTATGAGTCTTTATATATGCTGGGTCTGTATACCCCTGCGTACCACAAAGAGTACTATTGAATGAATGGTGCCTTTGAGATGAACTAATCTTCATGGAAAGTAGAAAATCACATAACTTGGGCTTCCATTTATCATTTAATAGAACTGAGTAGCTGTTGATGTCCCGATGTATTAAGCTAAATTCGCGTGGCTCATCATAATGTATGTAGCTCAATGCATGTGCAAGACCGACAGATATCTCCAATCTTCGCACCCATGTCAGCATCGGGTCACTTAGATAGTTTTCAAGACTTCCCTTGGTCTGATGCTTGTTAACTATGATCTTCTCACCATTTTCATCACAGAACCCAACTAAGGAAACCAGGTTTTTATGCTTGAGATTATATAGCATGGAAATTTCTGTCCAAAACTGTTGTTCTCCTCCATCCCATTCTTTATTTTTTTTCCGAGCAGCGATATTAATCAACTCACCGGACCACGAGAGTTGTCCCTTGTATTCATTTGCAAATTTATCTTTGCGGGTGAGATTTTCTTCATCAAAGTTGTTGGTGGCGGCTAGTATATTTACAAGGGGGATTTTTAAGTGACCAAAGTCATTGCTGGACAAAGACATTATCTGTTAATCATCAAGTAAAACGTGAGTACAGAAAGGAAGTTTGGGCTACAAAAGGATGCATAAACGGCAATTGAATAAGATTATTGAGAGAGCCAAATGATAATATATCATCTAGTTTGGGAGGACCAAACCTGTGTGCTTTTAAGAGCACCCGCAATGGGTCAAATTGGCAAAAGCTTTTTCCTATTCTAAAACGCCTTTTAGAAGTGTTTTTTGCATTGCATCAACAAACATCAAGTTTTTCTCAAAAGCTTTAGGTAATAAATAGAGTATGCATTAAATGCATTAATTGCTTCAAGTCATTGAAGACTTGGAGCATTGTGGATGCTCTAAGATAGGGGGTCGGGGTGTGTCTCCCATCTCCCATAAAGTCCATCTATAAAAGGATGTGAGACGATATCGAACTAATACATAAGAAAAATGATTTGCCTAAATTTATACCTAAAAATTTGATTGGTGCATTTCAAAAAATGATTCATGAAAAATGATATGAGAGAACAAGTGTAATGAAATGAAGAGATTAGGTGTAACTTTAAGTCTTCTTGTTAGGCATAAATATCAATGCTCAATACATAAATAATAGTCGCAATTCTCTAAAAAGTGCTAATAAAATGAAAAGTGCAAAAAGTTATATCAACCGTCCGATCTATCAAACCTTCATCTAGCGGCCACAGAACAACAAATTTTTGTTCAAATGAGCAATTTGGTCATTGCTATTTTTTTTTTATTTCACCTTCAAACTTCAAATTGTCATAACTTTCAAACGACAAGCTTTTATAAGAAAGCGATTTTACATAATTTTCAGGGTTTAATTCTCTTTAATTTTCTATTAATTTTATAAATCAAAACTTTTCCTAGATTTTAAGTGGGTATTGATTTTCTTGAAATTTTTGGCATTTTCCACCCAAATTTTGTTTAACTTAAAGATCGAATTACGCAAAACCTAAAACACAAAAGTTTTGGCCGTTCTTTACCCTGAAAAATGAATCACTCAATTCCAAAATGATAAGAATGAGATATCACATTTTGAAAATAATGTTTAAAACGTATTTAGCGCACACAAAGTATTTGATAAAATGCTTGAGAGCAATTTACTTTATAGAAGTACATTTGAATGCACTAATTGGTGTACCACAATATATTTTTAGGTATTGCTAATAAAAACAGATGAACAAGACTAATGAACAAGACGAACAAATGACCAATACTAATTGATGAATAAGGGGATGCTTGGTTGGAGGTTATGAGACATGAGTAATGGGAAAGATAATGAAATATCTGATAAGAACCTTTTTGAGAATTTCCTTATTAATATTTAATTAATTTCCTTTATTATATTTTCATAGTGAACAAGTTAAGATTGGGAATATTTTATTATAAATAGGGTATTAGGATTGTAATTGTGATTATGTGGAATATTATTAATGGTTTAGTGATTTGATATCATTATTGGGAGAGAGATCGGCCTCTCGAAAGTTGATCACCTATCTTTATTTATCGTTATTGTTCTTTTTATCTCTTAATCGAATATGGTTCGTATCAATTGGTATTAAAGCTGTTTCGATTCTAGTGTTTAATCAAAAAAATAACTAATAAACTGTTCATCATAACACTATTCATCTGAATCACTATTTACATCCAAAAATTACTGTTCATCCGAATCACTTTTCACCACCAGAAAACACTGCTCATCCTGTTCATAAAAAAAGTTAAATCTTCTTTTGATCTCGGGTATCAATGGCACACTTATGGCAAGCTATAATGGAAGAGCATCGAACAAGTATGGAGGCTTACAGAAAGGTCCATAAGGAGACAGTGAGATCTGCACTAAGGATGGCAATTGTGCAGCAAGGTATGGAGATGGATATATGGGATATCAAAGAAAAACTTGCTGAGAGACGGTAATTAATGAAGGTGAGACCAGGGAATTACGGTAACAAAAATAACAGCATGGCAGAAATTCACTGCGTCAAGGATTCAACCAAACCTGTGATAACTGGAAAAGGTAGTGAAGAGGATGGTAATTTGGAGGAGCTTATGGTTACATCAGCCGTAGAGAAAGCATATTTTACGAGGCCAATTTTAGCAACAAAAGAAGATTTAGGACATAAGTTAGATAACTTGGATGAGCCTCTTATGGTTCTCGAATCAGATGGGAAGAACAACCATCGGGAACAAATAGGTAATAAAGCTTACCGAGTGAAAGAGGATCATAGGCGTGAAGAACTAAATCAAAATATTGAAGAGCTGAAGAATCTAATTCAGTTTTTCATTGGGAATCCCATCTCGCCTGTTAAAACGCCTCAACGAGTGACAACCAAGGTACCTTCAAAACCGATTCAAAATACCCGATGCTTTGAAGAAAATAGTGGGAAAAGTTTCGTTAGCAACGAGGTGAAAGAAGGCGTTCATGTCATAGGTTTAGAATATGGTAATGGTGATGCTAGGGTGAATATTGAGGAGCATGAGGATCCTTATAGTGGGCTATTGATTTGTGGACATCACCAGGAATCTATGAGTATAAAGGATCTAAAAAGGTTATGGTATATTCTAAATTAGGGTTACCAATGGCGAGAAGATTTCTCGGGCTATTTGTGGAAGTTGACTTGCTTGTTGTACACAAATCAACTTATGTTTCTCTTTCGGGAATTTACTATGATCCTCAAGAAACTGATTTACAAGTTAAAACATGGGATCCCGGGATTAGTCAAGGTGACATTTTAAAACAACACCTTGAGGACAAGGTGTTTTTGGGGGCGGGAGTATTGATAAGAACGTTCTTAATAGTTTCCTTATTAATATTTAATTAATTTCCTTTGTTATATTATCTTAGTGAACAAGTTAAGATTAAGCATCTTTTATTATAAATAGGGTATTCGGATTCTAATTGTGATTATGTGGAATATTATTAATGGTTTAGTAATTTGAATCATTGTTGAGAGAGAGATCCGTCTCTCGAAAGTTGATCACCTATCTTTATTTATCGTTATTGTTCTTTTTATCTCTTAATCGAATCCGGTTCGTATCAATATCATGCTTTGTTAACTATAATGCAATTAATCATTCCCTAGTATTGGACCATACTCCATTCTCTCTAAAACTGGGGGTAATTAATTTTCATTACCCACTTTCTTATATAAAACTTCTTAACTGTCATTGCACGTCTTTGCCCTCCAATTTATGTTCATGGCATTCATTTTCTATAGCAATGAAGTTACCATCATTGATTTTGAAATGTGTGATTTTTATTGTTTCATGACATAATTTCAATTCTATCATACACGTTCATCAAATTTCTTAAAATTTACCTGCAGCAAATACTTTCTGCCGCGAACATATCTACTAAAAGTTCAAATTCAACTATGTTGCTGCTAGTAACCTAATTAATTATATTTGATCAAGATCAAAGAACACTGCACGTACTCTTGGATTGTGTTATTGTAGTGCGTTTATGGGCTTATAACAGCTTTTACATATACTAATATTTGAATTGATAAACTGAACAACCAATAGTAGCTAGTATGTACCAAGCACTATTAATGAAATAAGGAATAGTAAGGAATGATCATTATATTCCTTTATATTCCCTTTGCTTTTCCATTACCATTCCATACTTTGAAACAAGCACACCCTAAGAGGAAACAAGACTGATGAACAAGACAAACTGATTAACAAGAGTTGTGAAAAAATCAATGGCCAAATAAAAGTTTGTGAAAATATGTTCATAGTGTAGATGCAAGTTGATGATTAAAAATATTGATGAACAGAGTATTTATGAAGAACATTGATGAACAGTATCGATTAGGATGAACACATATGAACAACATGTAGGTTGAGGTTGTCTTGTAGTCTTGTTCATGTTTTTTTTTTTGTGAATAGTAACTAAAAATGTATTGTGGTACACCAATTAGTGCATTCAAATGTACTTTCTATCTTAAGAATTTTATCAAACACAATGTGTGCACTAAATATGTTTAAAACGTCATTTTCGAGATGAGATATCTCACTCATAACATATCGGATTTGAGTGATTTAAATTTCTAAGTCAAAAAGTTGCTTTACGTAAATCAACCTCTAAGTTATACAAAACTAGGGCCTAAGATACTAAAAATTTCAAGAAAATCAATACCCTCTTAAAAAAATATATATTCGATTGGTATATTAAAATTCATACCAAATTAAAGAGAATTAAATTATGAAAATTGTGATGAAATCTCTTTTTCATAAAAATTTGTCGTTTAAGAGTTAGGATAATTTTAAGTTCGAGAGTGAAATATTATTTCTAAATTTGAAATATTATTTGATTTGACTGCTACAATTACTTTTTAGATTTTATAATTTGGTTTCACTTTTTAATTGAGACCAGGGGCGAAGCAACCTGTATATCAGCAAGGGCGGCGCCCCCAATGAAAGTTTGAAGGACACACAAACTATGTAAGAAAAAAAGACAAATTAGTAGAAAAATGTGTGGTGCCCTTATGAAATAACTTGTGTGCCCTCATCTTTCTCTCAAGTTTTTAAAAATGATACTTTTTTTCAATGTGAATCTCATCTCCAGTGAATTGGTTCATTGGAAAAAAAAAATAGGAGAAGAGCAGCTTTTTTAATTTATTTATTTTTTAACAAAAAGAAGAGTTAAATATGGGAAAGTGAAATATAGGAGGGACGTGGGGTTGTGATTAATGGCATGACTAGAGGACAAAAATAGTTTAATTAGTAGAATTGATTATTTACTGTATAATAGTAGATATAATACTAAGTATTTTTTCCGTCCTTAAATAAGTGTCAAATTTGACTTTTCAGAGTTAAACTGGTTCAACTTTGACTGTAAATATTTTTTTTTTGTTATATAATACTTGATGAAAACTATATCAATGAAAAATACACTTAAAACTCAATCAATTCATATATTTTGCATCAAGTATTATATAACACTGACAAAAATAGATATGGTCAAAGTTGATCCAGTTTGACTTTGAAAAGTCAAACTGGACACTTATTTAGGGACGGAGAGAGTACGATTTTAGTATACAAAGTGGTATTTAACAACAATGTGCCTCCTTCATGTATTTCTTTAATTCTCTTTTATCTTCACATGACAAAATTTTGTCTTGCTCAAATAATTCTTAATAAATTATGTAAAATTTTAACATGTTAGTTGTACAATGTTTAATGTAATTTAGTAATTTAAGGTTTTAAGAATCAGTAAAATTTATAGTTTACTAATTAGTGTCATGGGGTGAGATTAATAAAGAGCACATAAAAAACTAAAGATCAAATATATCAATCTTAACCATCCATTTTTTATCAAATTAATTAAATTCATGTTCACCATTATATTTAAAAATTAAATATCTCACAAACCGTTAATAGTTACATAAAACTAATTACACCAGTGCGATAAAAATAAAATTATCTTTCTATAGAGATCCAATACTCTATACTTTCGACGAACTTATTTTTTATCATTTTTTGCGGGTTTTGATATATTACACTGTCAATAAAAATTTTAAAAATACTTTTTTGTGTTAACACAACCCCTAAACTACAAACCCTAAACCCTAAAAACCCTAACACCTAACCCCTAAAAAACCCTAACCCCTAAACCCTAAAAACCCTAAACCCTAAACCTCTAAAACCTTAAAATCCCTAAAATCCCTAAACCCCTAAAACCTTAATCGCTAAACCAAAAAAACCTAAACCGTATCCGCTAAACCTTAAGAAACCTAAACCTTTAACACCTAAAAACTTAATCCAAAAAGTCAAACCTCTAAACCCTAAAAACCTAGACCCTAACTGTAAACCCTAAACCCACAAAAAAAAGTCGGAAAAAAAATTTCGTCGGAAGTATATAATATGGGATATCAAATTAAAGGTAATTTTATGCTTGTCGTGATGGTATGATTAGTTTTATCTAACAATCAATGATTTGTGAGATATTTAGTTTTTAAAAATTAAAGTGAAAGTTTATTTTATTGTATTAATGAAAAAATGAATTGTTGAGAATGGTTTATTTGATTTTGATTTTTAGTTTTTCTTTGATCTTTATTGAACCAAACTCTTAGTGAAATATCCATGAAAATAGGACTTTTGTTGCGATTAACTGAATGCGACCCGATTTATTCAAGTCACACTAAAGATCATTTTATCGACCGATGCCCTCTCCAATCAAAATTTGTGGTTCTGCCACTGATTCAGACAATACCTGGGGAGGTGAGAAGGGAGGTAATAGCTAGACTTAACAATTTATGGCATGAATTAGAGTTGAAGAAGAAAGACATGAGTAAGAGCAAGGGACTTTAAGTAAGTGAAAGGGTTCACCCCATAAGCTATACTAAACTAGTGTAATACCCGTGCGTTGCACGGGTCACGCGTAAAAAGTCAACTCAGTGTTTTCTTTACGACAACCTAAGTATGATGAGGATGAGAAATTTAAGGGGGATGCATCTATTTTTTAGATGCATCTGAAATGTGCGGCTATGGTTTCTTCTCACATTTATCATTTTAATTTTAATTCTTATTTGATCCTTACTCTATGTAAACAACATATATTATCTATCAACACAAATATAAAAAACCAACATAAATAAACAAAGTAAACATATGAGTTGATATCAGAGAACCATAAGATATAATCATAGAAGATCATTGAAGTTCAATGTAGCCAGCCTACGTACGTTGATAAAATTAAACATGCAAATAAATAATTGAGCGAAATTCTCGTTGCTGAAAACCGTATTAGATCATACGATGGGAAGGTTCAAATAAGAAATGACAATAGATGCGCGTTGAATATCATTTCTTGTTATATGCAACTGCCTCAACAATCGGAAGGTTAATGGAGTTATATTGTGTTGACACGGTCGTCGTTAGTTGCGGTGCACCTGAGATTTTAGAATATTTGTATACGGTTGAATATAAGTCATGTTACTGTATTTAGGATTTTCATATTTGCCCTAATATAATCATCCCTAGACTTGACAATCTTTTATCTACACATGTATCAACAAAATAAGACATGTTACACTGCGTAAGTTTTATAAAAGCTGGAAACAAAATGACGCTTATGATTTAGACCAGGTGTAAATAAGGCTTATGATAATGCAAAATTTCAAACCTAAAAGACATAGAAAGCCATGTTACTTTTTGTTGAATATAAAGATGACAAGTAGTCCGTAACTTTTTGTTGAATATTCAACCTTCAATAAACAAGTATAAGGATGACAAGTCGCTCTCGTTGATACCTGTTCTATTTGATATTGTTACTGTATATATTAGGATTTTCAAATTCTAAACCCTCAAAGACATAAAAAGCATACTATAATCATTGCAACTATTGATTTCTTTTTATGAGATAATACCACAAAAATGACAAAATGCACTTAATGGTCTCTAAAATAAGAGACTTGTAACCCAAAATAAGAGACTCGGGAGAACAGGGTGAGCATGTGAAGAAAATGCCTTATATCCATCTTAGCCATTTTTTCCTTATATGCTATTACATTGCTGCATGTTCATTTAACCTATGCATGATTTCCTCCATCGATGAGCTTGTATGTGGATGTAACTTCTTTTCTGTAGCAACGCTCTACAAATGCAAGCCTATTCGGACTTACCTCTTTAGGTTTTGTGTATGTTTATTGGATTCTATATTTTCATCTCTAGTAGTTTTGTTTAAAAGTGACACAGTTTATAATCATTAAGTCATTGTTTTGATGCTTAATGGAGAGCCGTGACATCTAAATGTCTTCTAACCAGCTACTAAACTCGGGGTTGGGTGGTAGTCCTCAGCAGTAAGCTGCAGCAGGTGTAGCTGAACACATGATTTGGCTTTTGACCATCATGAAGTCTCTTTTACTTTTTCATAACTATTTTCGAATGTAGTGAAAGTGTTTGCTTAAGATAGTGTGCGTACCAACCCCCTAAACTTCATATATATACTCATTGTACATCATTTTCATTACCATTAGAGGTGGCAAAATAGGCGGGCCGTGCGGGCACGGTCAACAGGCCAAAAGGGTATGGGCTTAAACGGGCACGGGCCAAACGGACTCATTTATATTTAAGTAACTATATCCATAAATTTTTCATTAAAAACAATTTGATGTTCTCGAATTGAGAGAAAAACATGTGCCATTAATGCCAATTTAACTTCTAAATAAGCAACATATGCCCATTTAAAAAAAAAGGCCAAAATGTTCCCAAATCTTTTGAAAATTTGCTCATTGATAAGGTTTTAAAATGTACCTTTTTGAGGGGTCGTTTAAGCCCTTATTTGATCACTTTTGTATCCGTTATTACTTAATATCGTTCCTTTTCACTTTTTAGGTATCTTGAAGGCAAAATGCTGGAAGGACACTTATTCGGACGAAAAGGCGCGAATATACGAAGAAAATGGCCAAAGTCAAGAATCGAGACACTCAGGCTGCTGGAACTGAAGGGGACGGCGTCAGGTTCTACAAGTGACGGCGTCAGGTTCTACTAGAGACGCCATCGGACAAGTTTTGTGACGACTCAGTAGCCAAATTGCTCATTTACAAGTGACGGCTTCAGGTTTTAAAGGAGTAGGGCGTCGCAGCTCAGACGGTCTAGATTTGATCCAGACGACGTCAGAGACTGAAGGGGAAGGCGTCACAAGCATAAGGTGACGCCGTCGCAATACTAACGTGGCCAAGACGAAACCCTAATAACGGCGACCCGACGGCGTCACAAATTAAAGGGTGACGCCGTCGCATTTGTAATCTTATATATAGAATCCGAATTTTTCAGTTTTCAGTGTGTAGTCTTTTGGAGTAAAAACCTAAACCGAACCAAGGCTGTCTTGTATAGTATTTTAGGGTTTCATACCCTAACTTACATCAAGATAAGTGTTTTACTTCATTAATTTAATTATGTCTTCCTTTGATTGTGTGTATGCTTGCATGTTCCCCATGTCCGGCTAATTTACTTGTGTGTTTGCTTAGGTAATATGAAACTTAGTTATTGAATATTGATTGGTTGTCTCTTATCTTAATTGTTATTGACCTAGTATTGCGATAGGTCATTCGTTGTGCTTGTAATGCTTAATTAATCTTTGTTGAACCTTAGTTTATAATCACCTAGAGTAATTGTAGGCTATACATCCAAAGAATACCTTAGAGTTAAAGTTTATAAATCCTAGAGATTTTGTAGTCAAAAACCTTTGGTAGCTTCAAAAAGTTAGGGATAAACGCATACCCTACGACCTTAGAGACACAACGCGATTAAGAATAAGGACGTGACAATTCAACCATCAATAGGAGATAACTAGGGAGTAATAAAGCATAAGCAAATACATTTTTAATCATCATACGAGCACACAACAATAGACATAGACTACATACACCTTAGATTAGATAATTAGATAAGTAAAAGTAATCGGTAGAAATACCAACCCCCCAAATTCAAACCCCGAGATTCGTACCTTTCCATTTCTTATAAAACATAAAAAAGATAAAAAAAAATAATCTTCGTCAACCCCAACCTTAGCGTAGTAAATTCTCACTAGCATTCCTATTCCCCTAGAGAACGATATCAATTCCCGTGGCTTACCCTAATACTACACTGCAACAATTAGGTTCACTGCCTAGGGTGTTGAAAAACTTGCTCGACGAAAAGGAAGTTCCTTTGACCCCGAACGACGCGTGTAGCGTCATCACTCATTTAGCCCATTTTTTATTTTGGACGCAAATTGCTTCCTCTAATTACCATTTTTAATATGTATATGTTGAAAAAAGACATATTAATATGATAAGGTGAGATCAATAGAAAACACATCTAATCTAAAAAACAAATCATAAGATTTCAACCATCCATCTTCTTTTTATCTAACGGATGAGATGAAAACAAAAATTAACAAAGGAATGGTATAAATGTAATTCTATAAAAACCCACTTTCCACATTTTTTTAAAAAAACAACATATCATTTAAACGGTAAATCTTCAAACTATAAAAAATACACCGTCGCGACGAGAAAAAAAATCATCTTTCTATAGATATGCACTTTTATATACTTTCGACGAACTTTTTTTTTTTTAATTTCCGTCCAAAAAAATCACACGTGATTATTTGATGGATCACATGTGATTTGTTATTTTTAAAAAATCACAAGTGATCCACCAAAAAATCACAAGTGATCCAACAAAAGAATCACATGTGATCCACCAAAGAATCACATGTGATTTTACAAGTCACATTCGATTTTTAGAGTAATAAATTACATGTGATCTTTAATTTCAAATTAACTTATTCCTTCATTTTATAAAACAAATTCCTGAAATCACGTGTGATTCTGTTATTTATTTTTTTGCTCTGTTATGAAAAAATGTAAATTACATGTGATTCAGTTTTAATTTAAAAATGAGTAAATCACATGTGATTCACTTTCAAAAAATAATTTAATTTAAAATCACATGTGATTCTGTTTTTTGTTGTAATTCGTGTGTAAATCATATGTGATTCTGTTTTAATCTAAAAATGAGTGGATCACGTGTGATTCTGTTATTTAATTTTTTTATCTGTTATGAAAAAATGTACATTATGTGTGATTTAGTCTTTACTGTTATAAACTGGAACACATGTGATTCCGTTTTAATCTAAAAAAGAGTGATTTACTTTTAAAAAAATAATATGTGATTCGTGTGTAATCACATGTAATTTACTTTCAAAAATAATTTACGGTAAAATCATATGTGATTTGTGGTAAATCATATGTGATTCGTGTGTAAATCACATATGATTTATAAAAAAAATTAAGGAAAAATCATACTTACCAAAACAAAAATCCCTATAAATATCTACATCTCCTTCAAACCAACTTTTTCTTATTTATCTATGGAAACGAGTAGAGCTTGATCTAACACAAACGTTATTCTCTATTTTAAAAAAACCCTAAACAAAAACTCTCTGGCGACTAAAAGCGATCGACCTTCGATTCCGTAAAAACAATTGATCAAATAATCTTTTAATCATTACTAACGTGGGTGCTACCATTGTTTAGTTTTATTAAATTGGTTTCCTACATCGTGGGTCGGTTCGTATCTTCGCTTTTGGTGATTATTTGTGTTGGTTAAGTTATTACGATTACAAGTTCCATTATTATTATATTTAACCAATTACTAGGGCCTACTAGTATTGCATGCATATTGTTTTTGTTCGATTGCTACATGTAGTTTATTAGGGTTTAATGCTCGATGCACCCTTCTATTTAGTTGTGGATCGATTACGGTGGGGATTATTAAAAGCGGTAACCCTAGCGATTAGGGTTTTTGTTTGTGATCTTGGCGTTGGTCTGTATGCAGTTTTGAGGGTCTTATTGCTGTGATTTATTCATGATGGGGGTTACGAGAGAGAGGGATAAAGGTGGGGGAACGTTGGAACATGATTTTGGTGGTGCTTTGATAACTAAGCATCATTGAATAAGACTACTCAGGAAAAGGCTCGGTGTCGCACTCCATGGAGTTGAGAGTCTTAGCATGGACACTAACAGCACTAGTGTTAATTCTCTTAATCGCACCTACGATCGTACTACTTTGGCTAGTAATCTTGATGATATGGCTGGAAGTAAATCCTTTAAAACTTCTATGCCTAAGGTGGCTTTGTTTGGTAATCCGAATGTGACTAAGGAAGGGGATGAGCAGGTCAACGATGGATTGAAAGCTCCTACATTTGCAAGTAAGGTGGGATCTACTTCTACTACCCGCAAAGTTAATTTCCGCGCTCTTGATACGGGCAAGCCTCTTAATGAGAAGGCCGAGGTAAACATTCCTTTGTCATCTGTATTGGAAGCTAATTCTAAGTTTGATAATACTCTTTTCGGGTATTTTATTGGCAAGAGGGTTGCATTTCCCGTAGTTGATAACTACGTGAAGAACGCATGGAAGAAGTTTGGTGTGGTACGTTCTATGATGAATTCTAAGGGTTTATTTTTCTTCAAATTTGCCTCTATTGAGGGATTAAATGGAGTGTTAGAGAATGGACCTTGGTTTATTCGTTCCATTCCTATTATTTTGAAGAAGTGGACCCTCAGGACGAGTTTTATTAAAGAGGATTTAGGTTCGATCCCTGTCTGGGTGAAACTGCATGATATTCCTATTGCGGCTTTTACTGAAGATGGATTGAGTGCCATGGCTACAAAACTCGGTACCCCTATTATGCTTGATGCATACACGAGCTCTATGTGTTTGCAGTCATGGGGGCGTTTTGATTATGCTCGAGCTTTGATTGACATCAAGGCGGATCGAGAGCTTAAGGGGATAATGGTTATTGCTGTGCCAAGTTGGGATGGTGAAGGGGAGGTATTGCATACTGTTAGAGTGGAATATGAGTGGAAACCACCTCGTTGTGGTGTTTGTATGGTTTTTGGCCATGATGAGACCCAATGTCCCAAACGCGTGCCTGTTGACCTTAAACATCAAGCACAAAAGAATGATGGGTTCCAAATGCCTCAAAGGAAGGCGTTTCGTGGTATTGAGGTGGGAAAAGGGGCTAAATTTATCCCTTCTAAAAATAAGAAGCGGTGTATCACCAGGTGCGAAGAAGCCGAATGCTACAAAGAAGAAGATTACTGAAGTGGCTAGTACAATTGGGACGAATATTGATACATCAAATCCGTTTGATGCTCTTAATATGGTTGATACTGATGAGGCTGATATTCCTAGTATTACTGTTGACTTGACCAAAGATGGTAGCTCTGTTAAGGGTGGAAATGGTAGCACTAATACTACTCCTATTGTTGGAAAAATTGAGGAGCTTGAAAAGCTAATTATTGAGGGGAAAGTTACTCTTGTGGATGATGATGGTAAACCTCTTTAAAAGGTTGATTTGAAAGAAAATGCGCATGATACGGCTACTAAGCCTAGTTCTTCTTCCTCTCCATATTCTATGGTGGGTAACCCATTCTCTAAAGTGGGGGATGTGATTGTTTTTGACAGTGATGATGAGGAGGTGCTTGAGCCGGATAATCCTATGGCTAAATTTCTCGCATCAAATGGCGGCGGTCATGAGCTTGAAGATTATTATGATGATTATGCGAATCAGGTCTATGATTTACTGGGCAATTGGATGCTTTGTCTGACATGTATGATATCAAACTCCAAGGTCGTGGTAGTAAGCAATCTAGGCGTTAGGTTATGCTTGGTTTTGTGTCAAATGTAATCTAGTGAGTAGTGGTTGTTTTACTATTTTAAGGATAGGAAGTGTCTTGTTATGTTAGCTTTACCGCCATGTAGCGGTGAGATATGAAACTTCACTCATATCCTTTGTACTTAAATGTTTTTTGAAGTAATATATTTACCGGGGAAACCCTTTACCCAAAAAAAAAACTTTTTCTTATTTATATTATTTACATCTTCCTCTTAGTAACTAAACAAAATTTTCTTAATCATGATAAGAAACACTTATACCCCACTTGTACCCCCTGTCTCTCTCTAAAAAAGAATATAAGACCCATTTCATATACATCTATTTCATACACGTGTTTTGTGTATGTGTTTTTGTACCAAGTAAATCACTTCTCAACCTCACAAGCTTGTATAAATTTGTTACTATGTTAAATAAACTCAAATGAGAATCTAGAATTTTCCACATTAATATACAGTACACCAATGTTTCACATCGATGAACAAAACTAATCATACAAGACTTCCATCACCAAAAGAAAATTACTTTTTACTTTTCCCAGCTCTATCTTTTCATTCATCAACTCACACTCCCTCAAAACAAAAAAACCTTTCATTTCTTCTTTTTCATCAAAAACAAAAAAGTTTTTGCAAACTGTATCAAACAAAAAAAGTTATTAAACATCATGTTAACTAAAGTGATAACATCTCACATCTCATTACAGTTTCCATCAATCATCAAAGAACCCTTATATTACAAAAGAAAGTGACCATTGCATTTATGTGATTACCATTTAGCCCAGAAAAACCAAAAGCAAAAGACGGTGTGGCCTACAGTCCGAAACGAGCAATGGCGGAGCTCCGCCACAACAGCTGACCGGCGAGCAAACACTGTCACTTCACCTTTATCATCATCATCTGACAACACTCATCTAGACCACGATGATGACGGCGGTCGATATCGGCACCATAGAGATCTGATCATTTGATCTAAAACCACTTTCCTTGTGAATACTCACACGTGGCAGATGATGATTCGTTGTCGTTTTCCGGTTGCTGGTGGTGTTGTGGCGAGTGGTGGTGGTGACGTGGAGGTGGTTAGATAGATAGTGTGAGGGTAAAAAGAAGAGTGATGTGAAGGTGATGATGACGTGGAAGGCTGTTATTGGTGGGTGGCTTGGCTGTTTGCTATGGTGGCTTGACAAAATTTGTTGTGGCGTTTTATGATGGCACTGTGGTGGTGGCGGTTAAAGACGCCACTGTGGTGGTGGGTGGTCAGTTATGTTAATTTGCGTATTTTGTTTGAAAGGGTTTGTGAGTATCAAATGGGATGGATGGAAAAGATCTAATGGTCAGATTGGAATTAGTGACCAGGATGCGATGGTTTGTTTTTTTTTTATTTGTTTTATATTGAATTTCCTCTTAATGTGATAAACTTTGTTTCATAGCTAAAAATATATTTTTGCACCACCGTAAGTCATGAAAATAAATAAATACTAAAGGTGAATTTTTGGTGTAAATACATAAAAATTTGATAATAAACGAAAAGTTTTTTTTATTTGTGTCTCACTGTGGGGCACAAGTTTTTAGGTGAAAAAAATATGTTCCGACCTGGAAGAATTTAATTTGTTTTGAGTTTTACTCATAAAATGTTTCAAACTTTATACAAATAAATTATAAGTGACTAGCAGGTATCAGCGGATTGCGGCGGCGGATATCTTGTAATTACAATTTGGACGAATAATGTTTTATGTTTATGAGAAAGATGACATGTAAAACGATAAAAAGAAAAGTTGAGAAAACCGAAATTTGTAACTAAAAAGTGTAATACATTAAGTTAGTTAGAGGGTCATTGGTTATAATATATATGATTATAAGATTATAAAACATATAGTTAGTTTGTATCATGTCAAATAATTGATAGCTTTTATTGTTTATACCAAGCGTTATATTAATTGTGAAGCTTTGTGTTTAATTAGTTTGTATAATAAGAATAATAATATGTTATACATGATGCTTAATTAGTAGTATTTGCTTAAATTCAATATATGAGAGTATTAAATTTTTTGAAGAAAAAGTAAAGCATGGTTAATATGTGTGTGTAGATAAACAAATAATACTGATGGAGTTACCAATGATCTTGGAGGAGCATTTTTGTTTGTTTATATAAGAAGAAGAGACTTCGATTAGAGAATAAAAATGCAAAGTTTTACTCTCATATGAAAGAAACAGGACGTAGTCAGTCTTGTGTTCAACTCGGAAGGTTTGCTTTCCCTTCTTTCTTTAGATATCTCTTTCGCTTTCCTTTCTCTATTGCTTTGACTGATCGGACTACATGCAATGCTTTTGTGGAATAGTTTGAAGATATTTATCAAGTCCTTGTTGCTGGAGTTTGAAAACAAAGACCTCCAAATCCGTGAGCTCAAGCTATTAAGTTAATAGGGTTTTTATAAGAATATATAATAATTTATGGTTACAATATTTATGTACGCGCGAGTTTTACATAAAGATTTCATTATATATTAATATTGATAATTATTTTGTATATATTTTTTCGACGGAGTATTTGATTTTATTTGATTAACATGAAGTTGACATTGATTTTAATTAAATTTAGTTATTGATGTCATGTTTTATGCATTATGTATGTAATGACCTTTGAAGACAAAATGATTTTTCAGCCATCTTTATTTAAACTTTTAATTACATGTGTTGCTACTATATGGATAATCTCTTGTATTTATTTTCATTTCATAGTAACCCATTGAGTCGTGTACTAGTGCCTTCAATTTGATATTTATATTCATGTCAATAATTATATTAGCCGATTTAATTTTTAAATTCGTGCACGTGCGGGTTAAACTTAGAAAAAGAAATAACATGAGTCATTATCGAACGCCATTAGTAAAAAATACTTGTATCTCCTTACTTAATTTTATAAAGAGTAATAACCTTGTTTGTTCGTATATAAACAATTTTGTGTATTCATCTATATATCATAAGAGAGCTCTTCAACGAGCTAGTTCTCACTTTGTCTTGGGGACCTGCAAGACAATCTATTCGTGCTTTTATTTTGATATTAATAATTCCCTACATATAAATTAACTAATATATAATGATAGTAATGTTTACTAATAATAACAATGTACATGTTAAAAAGGAAATATAAAGTCTAGGAGAGTATTTATTAAATTTATAAAGTTAAAAAATTAAAATTGATAAGTTTACTTAAATCCTTAAATTTATTTAAAATTTAATAAACTACATTGTTAATCATTCCCTTTTTTTTTTTTTAAATTGACACATGTATTTTGAGATAAAACTTACATAGATTTGACCAAATTAAAGTTAATTTTGATTTTTAAATATCCGGACTCGATTTTAAAATTGAGCTCTTTCATTGATCAATTGAAAATTTTGTTTGTCCAATTTGTATATGCTCTTATTTTATAAGAGATATTTTGAGGTCAATTTTACCCGGTTGGGTGAGTGGTAAAATCATTTTTCATTTTATACTTGAGTTAACTCTAAACCAAATGTTACTTAACTTTACTAATATGCAAACATGGTCGGGGAAGGAAAGTGGCTGGAAAAGTGTAAGAATGATGCTTACGGCGGTCATAAAAAAGGGAATCTATATATCTAAAGGCTACAATTAAAGGAAGGGGAAGAAAATGAATACTCTGCGTATATTACTCTAAGTCCAAGAATTAAAGAATTGACTTACCTGACATTTTAGCGCTTTTTTGAGTTCTTTGATGACTCTTTTTATTTCTGGACGTTGCGCTTGAGTTTCTGCCACACATCGAATTGCAATTTCTACAAATATGTCCAAAGACTCTTTATTGGGTCCTTTGCTTATAGAAATGACATGTCCAACTGTTTCTTCCTTTATCTTGTGATCGACAATTTGCATAAGTGTCCCCTTCTCAAAATGATCTCGTGCAATAGGTGCAATGCCCTTGTTGTCGATGCCGATGAAAATATGATCATATGCCAACCTCCCAGTCAAGATCTCAAGCAACACTACTCCAAACGAGTAAATGTCTGATTTCTTATTTAGTTTACCATCCTTCTTATATTCTGGATCCATATACACATATGTACCTGCAATCTCATAGGTTTCGAGATCGTCAGTGTCGTGATCTGCTGAGTGGAATTTTGAGAGCCCAAAGTCAGAAATCTTCGCCTCCCAGTTATCGCCCAATAGAATATTCGCACTCTTGATGTCACGGTGTATCATCTTTTGTTTGCCATCATCTGTGTTGTTGTGAATGTAATTCAAACCATATGCGATATCAAGACATATTTTCAAGAGTTGCATCCAAGTAAGATTAGTCATTTTATCACCATTTCCAATATAATCTTCAAGACTTCCTTTAGCAGCAAGCTCATAGACAAGGATCAGGTGATCACGATCTTCATCACAAAAACCAAGAAGAGAGATTATATTCTCATGTTTACTGCTACTCAGAATTTCAATTTCTGCAATGAACCCTTCTTCTCCATAATTATTGTTAATAATGCGTTTTATCGCTACCGTGCTGCGTTTCATGGGAAGATCACATTTATCCTTCGCTTGGATGGATGATGAATTACTGCTATCAAAATACTCGAGTTGTGCCTTGTATACCATACCATATCCACCTGACCCAATGCGATATTTGTCGGAAAAATTCTCGGTTGCCAACTCGATATCATTAAGTCCAATCTTCAAGTGTTCCAAGTTATGTTTAAAAAAGTTTTCCAATTTCTTTCCCTGCAACATTTTGGAGCTATGCTGCACCCAATAAAAACTAGTAAGATACACGAAAAGTAACAAAGTACTGACATGGTGACATAAATGATTCAGAATCTGTATTTAATATGATGTTAATACACACATTAAAATAAAGTCATCATATGGCTTACAAAGTGATACAACAAACTCAAAATCCCAAAATTATTCTTGGATATCAGTTATGGTTTTTTATGCTTGAAAATGATTTCTAAGTGTAGACGTGGCAATTTGAGACCCTATGGTTAAACATGAGTCTAGTTGGGTAAATATCTATTAAAAGATGGTTAACTGGGTCTCTTTAAATATCATAGATGGGTCTAATTGGTTATTTGACAGAAAGTGCAATTATATAACAATTAACCAATAAGGCTAGGCGGGTCTAGCGAGTGAACAAATATTATTTTGCTTTTTATAGACTTTTTTCATCTTTTTACCGAAAAAAGAAAACATTTTATTCTTTTTGAAAATAGGTTTATCAACACAACCAAAGCCCATCTAGATCCAGACCCATCCATCTAAGCCCATGCCATTTAGACTCAAATGTTGTCTGATTTCTTTTTTATAAGGACACGAAAGGTTTTTTTATTTTATTTTTTTTGGATGACCAGCGTCAAACTAAAACTTTAAAGAAATTAATTATCGTTAGGTGATTGTAAGTGGACGATGTACCGTCAACTGCATTCATTGGAAGTTCCTAAAATAAATTTGCAAACGACTAGGAATTGAGTTGATAAATATAACAATTATTAGCACCTAAAGTTGATAAGCAAGTTCATTAGCTTACTGGATTTTCATATATCGACTGGAGTCTCGACGCCATATCAAATCTTTTGGCAACCTGACTTGTAAATGGACGATCCAAATGAGATTTTTTCAGTTGACTTGATAACCCTCCTCCCAACTTTTGATCTGGAACAACTGCGCTCCTTCCGCTCATGGCTGCGGATAATACAACACGAAAAGAAGACACATTTGACTTGTGGGTCACACCACCGGTCTTTTTATATTTTGTGTCTACTCTTTTTATATTTTTGGTGACATGGGCATCAACGACTGCGGATATGAAGCTCACTGATCCCTATCAAATGTTTAGAATCACAGGATGAAACACTTTAGTCAAGTTAATTAATTTCTCATGTGGTATGTCCCTTAGAATCTAATCATTATTTTTTTCACATGAAGAGTTGTAAACATGAAAACAAAGTTTCTTAGAATCTATTCGTGTGGTATCTTTCTTAGGCGAGACATATGTAAAAACTTATAGTCTATGTAGTTACCCCCTTTTAAGAATCTAATCATAAATCTTTCTTTATCCTTGAATTTTCTCTGGTTTTGATCAATATTTTTTTTGTGTTTAATGAGCAGGTAGTTAAAAAAATAATAATAATAATAAATAAATTAAATAAACAATAAATGTATTTACTCTTGCACACTAAAATAAAATTGTTTGTTCCAAATTCCATATGTGACGTTATGCTCTCTTTTAAAACTATATCGAATGACAAGCTACCACAAGAGTCACAAAATTCCCATTATTAATGGGATAAAAAGACCGAAAAAGAACAATAATAAGTAATTGGGTTCATGCCATAAATAGCAATTTTAAAGTCATGTTTTAGCATGAGTACCACAAAATGTTCCATTCCATTAACGGTGCGTTTGGTACTCGGGAATGGAAATTCAAGTGTTTGTTTAAAAGGTAAATCTATCAAATATTAGAATGAAAGATGGAAATATTCCAAATACCTTAAATAGGCCGGGTATGGATTTTACGTAAGTGGGGACCACCACTATTATCAAACTCATACCTATTGTGATTCACGTCAGCATACCAAAAAATATTACAAACTTTCAAAAAATATTCAAAACACATTTTGTTAACTTGTCATACTATAAAATTTGACACGTGTCACTAATTTTAAATGCCAACTCACTATTTTAAAAATAAAATTTATACTTCCTCCGTCTCATAATTATTCTTCACTGTTTTGAGTTTTTAAATATTTATTTTTTAACTTTGACTTTAAATATTTGTATTTGTATAATATGATACTTGATGAAAGTTATGTTAATAAAAATACATCAAATACTTAATCCATTCATATATTTTTTGCATAAAGTATTATATATAAAACTAATAAATATATTTAAAGTCAAAATTAAAAGGTAAAGAATTCAGAATTTAACAGTTGATAATAGTTATGAGAGGGAGAGATTAACATTTAATGAGACTTTTTAAAGTTCCCGTTTCAAATCATACTTTAGAAAAATAAATTTGTCACTTATGGCCTAAATCGTAAGTAATTTGATACAGTATAGGGTATCTGTTAGGATAAAAAGATGAAAGAGTGAAAAAAATAATAATAAAATGATAGTCTTACACGTTCCAATTGAAGTCTCAAAGCTTTCTCAAGTCTAATGACAATCTCATCAATATTTGGCCGTTGAGATCGTTCTTCATTCAGGCAACCATACGCTGTTTCTGCGAAAATGTTGAAAGATCGGGGATCCATTTGTTTCCAAAGATTTGGATCAATTATATCATATAATGTTTTCTCTCTATAATGGTCAATGGCCACCCGAACCAAATACTTATTATCCTGGTCGTCGATTATTGATCTCCTGCCACACAGTAGTTCAAACAACACTATCCCAAAGGAATACATATCTGACTTGTGGCTCACACTTTTAGTCTCAATATATGTCGGGTCTTCATACCCATCCCTATACTGAAGTGTTTCATTATGGAAAGAATGGTACCTTTGAGATACTTGAATCTTCATGGAATGTTCAAAACTAGATAACTTGGGTTCCCAGTCATCACTCAATTTAACTGAGCCACTGTTGATTCTCCGGTGTATTACGCTGAAATCGCGTGGCTCGTCATAATGGATGTAGCTCAATGCATGCGCAAGACCGACAGATATCTCCAATCTTCGCACCCATGTCAACAACATCGGGTCACTTAGATAGTTGCTGAGACTTTCCCTGGTCGCACGCCTGATAATGATGATTTTCTCATTATTCTCATCACAAAACCCAACAAGAGAAACCACATTTTGATGCTTGAGACCAGAAAGCATCGTAACCTCCGTCCAAAACAGTTCATCTCTATCCTTGCGTCCTTCAGTAAACCTCCTAGCAGTGATTTCAATCAACTCACCGGACCACAAAATTTGTCCCCGGTATCTCTTTTGATATCCACTTTCTCCAGTAATATTTTCTTCATCAAAGTTGTTGGTGGCGGAAAGTATACTTTCAAGGGGGATTTTTAGGTGAGCAAAATCATCGTGATTGGGAGAAGACATGATGCTTTTGTTTATCAAGTAATAACGTAAAAAAACAAAAGGTTGTTTGGGTTACAAAAGGAGGCGAATGAGTGGTTGTGGCGTGGTGGTAGTATAGACAACGAGTGTGAGTAGATATGTTTTGCAAAAGGAGGCGAATGGATGGATATGATACATCTGGTTGTTGCAATATTAAATAAATAGTGATAATATCTAGGCCAAAATGCATATTAGTACCCCGGATTTGGTTAAACGGGTCCTCTAGTACCCTAAACTCTAAAGGGTGTAGAATAGTACCCTCAATTTGACAAGTTGGATACCTCAATACCCTGACTCAGTTTCACTCGGTCACATGTTTTTCACGTGACTTTTTGTGTTAGTTTTTTTAAAGAGAATAATTAAAGGAAGTTATTAAAAAACTAAAATCAAAATAAAAGGGCATAACCAAAAGACGCCATACCCCTTCCAGTTCGTAGTCTCAACTAGTCTCAACTAACAACTTGTGAATCAATTTTGATCTGGTGAAAGGTAAGTTTTGTCTTGAGATTTGATTACTTTTCTTGTAAAATTCCACAAAAATATTCTTTATGTCCAATTCCTTTGTAAAACAATTAACATAAGGCCTTTTAGTAATTAAATATAGGATTTTTACACCTTGCTTTATATTTGAACAAAATGGTCACACACGCTCGCGTTTGGGTTTTTTTTTCATAGATTTTTTTTTCTTGAATTTAATTATTCTATATGTGTATACTTTTTTTTTGCAAAATGGATAGTAATAACAAAGGATGATTGTGAAGCTGAACTTGATGAAATAACTGAGACACTAGATCCCCATCGAGATATAGAGGTTGCTGTTGGTATAGAGGCAGTAATAGAGCATTATAGTATGGCGAACCAAAAAAGAAGAATGGCCCCTATCAAGAACCCAGAGAAAGTATTAGAGCAACATGACGATGGTGAGGAACTCAACATGACGATGAAGATCAAATGAAGCCTACAACAATCCAATTAAAATTATGGGAAGTGAAGAGTTTTGGCCAAATAGCGGTCGCGAGGAATTGTCTCCACCTCTCCCAAAACCAATGCCTGGTAGGCCAAAGAAAGCAAGAAGCGTAAGAAACGAGTCAAGACAGCTGTTTAGTAGAAAAGGTGAATCAGAACATGGAACTATGCATAACCTTGTTTGAACAGTCCAATAACTTTTTTTGATCATTTAATGTTGGATATGTATTGACTTTGGAATTATGCTAAACTATGGATGTTATCATGGATGTATTTTGAGAATTTGGATTTTTGCAAGTGTTCTGTTTACACTGATGCTTTTTTCTTTTATAAAGATTTGGTATGTATGTTGCATTTCTATATATCAAAAGTCACATGAAAAGCATGTAACCGAGTGAAACTGAGTCAGGGTATTGAGGCATCCAGTTTGTCAAATTGAGGGTACTATTCTACACCATTAAGAGTTCAGGGTACTAGAGGACCCGTTTAACCAAATTCGGGGTACTAATATGCATTTTGGCCTAATAACTATTCAAAAAATTAAATTAATTAATAATAAGGAATATGTCACCCAATAGTAATCAAGTTTCATGAGTGTTCTAATTTGATACCTCAAACTTTCTACTAATCACAAAAACCATCAAAGTTTCAAAAGTGTTTCATTCTTATGTAATTTTCTAAAATTATTGTGCTTAAAGTACCAATTTATGCATTAACATGTTGTACATTAATTTTAAACACCCACCCCTAAATTCAACTAATTTTAACCAACTTTATGTACAACCCATTAATGCATGACTAAACATAAACAATAACCACAAAATAATAACCAAGTTTGAAAAGTGTCCATTCAGGTCACTCTAACATAAAATTTACATAAGAATGAAACAGTTTTGAAACTTTGATGATTTTTATAGTTGATATGAAGTTTGAGGTACCAAATTGGAACAAATCTCAAACTTGGTTACTATTTGATGATTTTCACCCATAATAATATTAATAGACTTGACTTTTCATCAAGACTATTGACTTTTCATCAAGTTTCTAGATAATGTGAGGCGTGCCGTCACGGCATAGTGAAGTCTCATGTTTTAGGACCTATGATGAATCCTTAGCATTATTTAAGATTTGACTTAAAGCGGCAAAAAATATGAAAATGTTTATAAATTTACATATTATATATTATAAATCATATTTTATATATATCGAGTTTACAAAAAGTGTTATACATAACAAACTAAGTTATTAAACTATCCTTAAATGTAATTTTCTTAATTTTTTTTCATAAAAACATTTTCATCGTAGTTGAATTCGAAAAAGATGTGCTTTGTCTATTGCGTAGCGTAGAGGTCACGCCTCGCGCTTTTGCGGTGTCTTTGCTCCGCCATGACACGCCTTTTAGAACCATACTTTTAATCATTAAGACTACACAAATTGTATCTAGCGTATGTGAAACTTTCTTTTCATTAAACAATTCGAAGTTTGAAAATAAGAGCTCTAGGTACCATGGCTCCATTTTTTAGTCATCTGAGCCTCACTGGTTACCTCATTATTTTAACACTCGCACCTCAAAATACTTCTTCGCTCATAATTAACTTCAATTTAGTCATTTGAGCCCCACCCACCCCTAATTTTATTTTACTTTCTATTTTTTCAGAAAAATTAAATTCATTTCATTAAAATAAAATTATAATACGAAACAAACATATAATACAAAGAAAAAAAACATACAAAAAAAACGTAAGAAAAAAGAAAAAACATACAAAACTTAAGAAATACATAATTGCCCTGTAAGTTTTGAGGATGCCCTGCCATTATTTTCTCTTGTTTCTTTCGGATGAGGGCGGCTTTGCATTCCGGCAAGTGTTCGGTATCAATCATAAGAAACTCCAACTCTTTACACTAGTATCCCTAGTTTTTTTTCAGTTTCTTCATCGCGGATGCACGCCTAATGCAAGGTCTATAGTTGGAAGATAAAGTCTTCGTTAAAGACTCTGACTGACTCCCTCGGTGCCCGACTCCCCATCGAATTGGCTTTTTTTAGGGTTCAAGGTTTGCTGGCGGGACAAAGTCTCGCATCAGGGCATAATAGTTCAGCGAGATTAGCCATATCAATCGGCTCCACCGTGTCCCATTTGGGATATTTTTTCAACACGTTCCACGCGTGAACCAAAGTAAACCTTCTTCCCTTGTCGGTGTTGTCACTAAATACAATCTTTGCGCGTTCAATATGATCAGCTTCATTTTCATCGCTTTTACACTATAAATGTTTGTAAATACTTTTGAACTTTTGGCAATCACCGTTAATCCTAGTTCCAATTCCCCGAGATCATATTCTTGGTACGAGGAACACCTTTTGTAGCTCCGTAATCTGCCACTAAAATGAGTCCTCGGATAGGTCATTTCGGATCTTGGCATCTTGGGAAACTTCAATCCAAGTCTCGGCTAGTAACGTTTCTTCATCACTTGTCCAACGGCTCACCGTTCGTGTCTGTTCCTCCTCGCATTCTCCTCGTCCGCGTCCAAATTCACCATGGTGTGGTTGGTTTTTTTGAAAGTTTTGCGGGTCGTTTCCTCTAAGTCGTTGTTCACGGGTTTCTTTTGGTGGTAGTTGTTTGTTGTGATTGTTGTGATTCAAAGAATTGTTGTTGTGATTCTCGTGGCTAAAAGAATTGTGGCGCATTTTGTTGGTGGTGTAAATTTTAGAATTGGTTGTTGAATTACGAAAGTTGTTGTTGATAAATTTGCCCGGGTGTCATTTGGTTCATATTATATTGCGTACCACACAGAGGAAACAGTTGCAAGGAAGAAATTGAGTTTTGTGACGATGGGGTTGACGAGTTTAAGGACAACGAGTGTTGTTTTGGGTTAGTGGTATTGAGAAACGAAGTAAAAACTTCGTCGGTTCAACCATAAGTACAATTTTTTTTTTTTTTTTAATAGAGATGTTGAAAGTAATGTGTGTTTTTTTTGTAGAGAAGTGTGTAAATATTTTTATTGAAATCGGGGTATTATTTATAGAGTGTAAAAAGGATTGAATGTAAAAAGGGTTGTATCTCAAACGGTATCAATTTCCAAAAAAAAAAAAAAAAAAGTTCAAAAAGTGATTTTGTCGTATGTGTGTCGAGGAACTGCCTAAAGGCGTTTTGGAGAGCGTTTGTGGTGTCGTGGCTAGCCTTCGACGGCACCGAAACCATGCCACATGTGTTTCGTCGATCATTTTCACTATGGTACCTAATCGTCTTAAAAAACAAAACATCAAACACATAGTAATTTGAATTTGTAATGGGAACATCATTAATATGATATGCAGCTTCGCATCAACTACTATTAACAATACGAAAATTGACTTTATGGGATGCTAGTGGTTTAAAAATACAAATCAAGCTGCAAAAAGTTTAATCTTCAAAATGTTGGAGATTAAGGATTTAAGATTAATGGATAGGAGATAGAAGTTTGTAAAAAGTTTGTACATGTTCCAAAATTAACTACGTATGATAATGAGGAAACAACCTAGGATTTCTTTTCGGGCATATAACTAGAAGGCAAAAGTTCAATATAGATCCAAAATTTACCATAGATCCAATGAACCAATAATAGTCATTCATTTTTTTATTATGATAAACTTTCACCTTTTTTTTAAAAATTAAATATCTCGCAAACCGTTAACCGTTACGCGATAAAAATTATACCATCGCGACGAGAATTAAATTATCTTTCTATAGATATGCACTACTATATATTTTTAACAACTCTTTTTTTCAAAATTTCGGTCAACAAAAATCATATATGATTTGTGAAAATCATATATGATTCGATTTTTACGAATCACATATGATTTTTTGAGAATCATATATGATTGTAAAAATCATATATGATTCAGAAAATCGAATCATACATGATATTTTAAAATCATATATGATTCGTAAAAATCATATATGATTTTTTCGGACGGAATTTTTGGAAAAAAATGTTTGTCGAAAATATATAAAAGTGCATATCTATAGAAAGATAATTTAATTCTCGTCACGATGGTGTATATTTTATATTTTGAAGATTTACCGTTTGTAAGATATGTTGTTTTAAAAAAAATGGAAAATGATTTTCTATTAATTTAGATAAAAAATAGAGGGTTATGATTGGTTCATTTGTTTTATGACAAATATGAGTTCTATATTGATCTCAACTCATAACTATAATTGGTTGAAATAAACATAACAAAAATTGAGAACTACAATGCAAGAACACATGATCAGGAAGCGATTTTTAAGCTTATCTGACCGCCTTGTTGGCTTATGGAACTTCTTATAAACTACTACCATTGTTATTTTGTGTTATGAACTTGTTACATTTTTATTTTGTGTTTTTTTTTTTTGAACGGCGGCTTTATATAAAAACTAGCAAAAGCTAGACATCATTACAAAGAGGTTATAGTAGCAATAGGGTTTTGCAACCAACCTAACCAACTAATCTTAACTTTAGGAGATCTAGACGAAATCCATAAAAAAGATTGAGAAACAACATTATCCCATATCATAGCCTTCTTAGGAGGATGAATAGAGAAAACAAGCTCGTTGCGATAACACCATATAGACCATAGAAGAACCCCTCCCACACCTTCGAGAAAAATACGGACCTTAGAGGATATAGAAGAGGAGTCTAGCCATGTAAACCAATCCTCCAAGTTCGCACATAGAGGAATATCAATCGCCCACCAATTAGCCAACATAGCCCACATATGAGAAGCCATATCACATGTGAAGAAAAGGTGATTAACCGTTTCAACATCTTCTAAGCAAACGGCAAAGAACCGAATGAACATCAATACCTCTCCTATCCAAATTCACCCTAGAAGGAAGCTTGTTGAGCGACATCCTCCATAAAAAAACATTAACTTTGATGGGAATGATACGATTCCAACGAGTAGCAATAGAAGAAACCACAATAATGCGATAATCAATATACGACCGAACCAAAGCAACTGAGAAACCCTTAGAGACATTAGGAGCCCAAGACCAAGAGTCATTTTGATCCGATAACACCACATCAGCAATAAAAGATTGTGAGTCTGTCAATTGAGACGCTTCTACACCACCCCTCGGGACCCTTCTAAGCACTCGACTCCAATCATGAAGACCAACCCGATTAGCAACAGAACTGCTCCTCTCGGTATCAAGAAGATACACCCGCGGGAAACGAGATTTAAGGCACGTATCACCCCACCAAACATCCTCCCAGAAACGAATGGAAACACCATTTCCAAGCTTACGGGAACATAAAGAAAGAAGATCAATCCCTTTATTTTTGAGATCCTTGATCGAAGAAAGAATACCACACCAAGGACTAACACTGGAACGTTGCATATTTTCATCAAAGATACCTCCATGAAATCCATACATCTCCTTAATCACTTTAATCCAAAGATCAGTAGAATTACAAAGAAACCTCCATATCCACTTGAAGAGCAACCCAACATTGAGAGCGAAAATACTTCCAATGCCAAGCCCTCCCATATTCTTACTAGCGAGGCACTTTTTCCACCTAACCCACGTCATTTTTTTCTCTCCCATGTCAGCCCCGATAAAGAAATGATTACGCATTGATTCCATATTATTACAAACAGAGATCGGCACCTTGTATAACGACATGAAGTAGAGAGGAAGGCTTCCAAGAACCGATTTAATTAAAGTGAGACGTCCTCCCACTGAAAGAAGACGCGTCTTCCAAAGAGAAAGCCTAGACGAAAATTTATTAATAACGGGCTCCCAATAAGAACATCTAGACATATTGCACCCAACTGGAACTCCAAGGTATTTGAACAGAAGCGTGGCAGCACCGCATCCAATAACATTTGCCATGGCTTGAATATCATCATTAGACATCCCAACACCTGATATATTGCTTTTGTGCACATTGATTTTAAGACCCGATACCAAAAAGAAGCACCTAAGGATACAAAGCAAATTGCGTGCGTTCGTAGACGACCATTCACCCGTAAAGATAACATCATCAGCATACATGAGATGCGAAATACGGAGATTATTGTCACCAATGGAGATACTCTTATAGATACCCAGGTTCATAGCTTTACAGATAAAGGCGTGAAGACCTTCCATAGCTAAAATGAATAGGAAAGGGGACAATGGGTCACCTTGTCTAAGACCTCTAAAAATCTCAAATTCCTTTGTGGGGGATCCATTAACCAAGACGGAAGCACGAGCATTACGGAGGCAACCTTTGATCCAAGAGCGCCATCTATAACCGAAACCCATCTTGTCCATAACTAGATCTAGAAAGTCCCATTTTAAAGAATCAAAGGCTTTTTCAAAATCCACTTTAAAAACCATCATTTTCTTCTTGTTTTTACGGTGCCACGCCATCATTTCACTTAAAACAAGAGGACCGTCAAGGATGTTTCTATCCTTGATAAAAGCGGATTGCTCGAGACTTATGCAGCTACCAATCACCATACTAAGTCTATTTGCTAGAATTTTCCCAATGATTTTATATTGGCACCCGATTAAGCTGATGGGACGAAAGTCCATAACAAGAGTGGCATTAGAGACTTTAGGGATTAAAGCAATGAATGAGGAGTTGCACCCTTTTGGAAAAGCTCCTGTAGAAAAAAATTCATTCACAAAATGACACACATCAGCTTCAATTAAATCCCAAAAGGAAGTAAAGAATTTGAAAGTGAACCCATCCGGTCCCGGAGCACGGTCGCCACCACAGTCCCACACAGCCCTCTTAATTTCATCCCTAGAGATGTCACGTTCCAAGAACTATGATTGGTCTTGAGGAAGACAATTAACCATGTCGACGACAGATGTGGAGGGAAAACCATCGGGAAGTTGAAACCTTTTTTGAAAGTGATTCACAAACTCTCCTTTAACAAGGTCTGGATTTTCAATCTATTCACCATCACATCGGATACCTTTGATAGAGTGATGTCGCCTTCTTTTCTTTAAGGAAGCGTGAAAGAAGTTTGAGTTTTCATCTCCTTCCAAAGCCCATTTAATTCTGGATTTTTGAGTTATATCGTAAGCCTCCCGCTTATCCAATTCTCCAAGAATACGAATGGATTCACGACGATCACATAAATCCATCTCACTTGCAAGACCTTGATCAATTTTGGTGTCAACGGAAGAAAGACGCAATAAGAGATCTTTCTTAAGAGTAAGAGAGATTGACCTTTGTAGAGCAACCCATTCTCGCATAACACGCTTAAGGTTTTGAAGTTTTTTCTTGAAGGAGATAAGGCCATTAGCTTCAACAATGCCATCATTCTTCCAAGTATCAACAACCATACTATGGAATCCCTTAATCTCGAACCAGGAATGAAAAAACCGAAATGGAGTCGGACCAAAATCAACCACATAATCTTTAATAAGGATAGGACGATGATCCGGGATACCTTTCTCCAAAATAACTCCAGAAATATTAGGGAATATCTCATAAAACAGCTCTGATACTAGGAACCGATCAATCTTGCTCATTTTGGATCCCTACTTATCAGTCCACGTAAACTTATAGCCACCCAAAGGAACATCAAGAGAGAAGCGTTAGAGATGAAGTTATTAAAGAATTCAGCTTGCCTCTCATTATAAGAAGACCCAAATCGCTCACCAGCATCCCTAACTTCGTTAAAATCTCCCATAGTAACTGAAATCCCGTCCTAATTATTAATTAAATTTGCAAGAGAGTCCCATAAAACAATTTTACTCAACATATTCTGAGGAGCATATACCGCAACCCACATTATTCTAACATTAGTAGGAATCCACAAACCTTCAATAGCTACATAATTCTCATTACATAATATTTAAGACTTTTTAAAGACTAAATCATTACAAATACAAACAATACCACCTGACATACCTCTAGCAGACGTAGAGGCAAAATCAAAATTATTATTACCCCAAACTTGACGCAACACCCAAAGATCAACATGAACCATTTTTGTTTCTTGTAATGCTAAGAAATTAACCTTATGTTTGTTACATAAATCTCGAACCCGCCTCCTCTTATTTAGGTCTCCAAAACCCTGAACATTGATGGATAGGGAATTCATTTATCCACCATAAGTTCTCCATTATTAGCAATTAGAGAAGCAAGTGTACACTCACATCCCTCCATATTAAGACCCAACGCCAATCCGACCTTAATCGTCTCTTCCAATCTTTCTACCACTAAAAACCCGACACTCTTATGGGAACCACCAAGTGAGTTAGAGTCTGAAGCCAATGAGTCATTCAAAGAACGAACAACGGGAGCATGATCTTGCTGCATTTTAGTTGAGAAGCCAGGTGGAATGTCATTAACCAACGAATGGTCATCAACACATGATGGCAAAAAACCAGGTGGAAAAACAGGAGTCTCCGAGCATGCTAATTCATGAACAACTTTACAAGCTTTCCTATTAATGAGAGGTTCTAATCTGAATGGATCAGAATCATGTGCATCAACACCATGTACACCGACTTGTGGGTCAGCATCCTCCTTTTCGAAATTAACAACATCTGCATTAAAAAATTCTTCTCCATTGTCGGCTAGAATGTCTCTAAACGGATCATCAACATTCTTCTCAGTCGCACTCTTGTCAACTTGAGTATGAGTATCCATATAATTCTCATCATCAGAATCTGAATCGTCCTGAGTGAAACTAGGCGTCCAACTACAAAGCTCTCGGACCCGAATAGCATAAGTAATTTTCCTCATAGTCACAAAGATAGTAGCAAAAATCAGTTGTGAATGTTTAGATTTAATGCATAGACGCTTACTTAGCCGATTACTCATATCAGAATCATCACTAAAAAGCATGTCACCCCACTTATTACATATAGATCGAAAGATAGCATTGTCCCATGCATGAATAGGGACACCTTCGACTTCTAACCAAACAAGCCTTTCCTCCACTAGAAAGTCATCATGCCACGGTTTCAAAGAGGAAAACCATGTCTGAATTCCACAATGGTTAAGGAATTTATCTCGTGCCCCTAACGAATGAAAATCAAAAAGAGTCCATAGCCTACCCAAGTATTTGATGTCTACTTCCAAAAAACCTTCAGATCGGCATAAAGAGCGAGAATTGACAATTGAACGAAAGTCCTTATAACAGCCAAGAACAGCAAAAGGAAATTCGATGGCACCATCATGGGATAATTCAATCTCCGGATTGTGATCCCCACTATCCTCTCTAACCGAATAAGACCCCTTCATGTTATCAACACAAGGTGTCTTAGCAACGAACGCATAAGAATTAGTTTTGGTATTATAGGAACGGTCAGGAATATCAGCCTTGATGTTCCCATTCACACCTACACGAGGAGTAGTAGCAACATTGTTCCTATGAAACCAAGCCACATTAGCATGCATTCTCAGCTTTCCAATCCACGTATTAGCCAATGAATCAATTATGGTTTTAGAATTGGACACCTTGATATAACGACAAAAGGCGAACATCTGACCTAATTTATTCTTACGCTTAGCTATATAGACATCCACAAGAGTTCCCATCTTACCACAGATATTCCACAGCTCGCGTACCGTAAGATATGAAGGGAAATTAGAAACATACAGGGATAAAGAGATCTTCACCAAATCATCAACATTGTATTTATGTGAAAGAGAGGGTTTCAGCCTATCAAAAACCGATCGACGATTCTTACGACTAACCTCCTGCCAATCGTTATCTCCCATTGAAGCAGATGGAGAAAATATGAAAGCCCACTCGATTAATAAAAGTCCTTAAGCTGAAACGAACACCTAATCCTTATGAAACACGTCGAACCAAATAAAAGGAGATTAGAGATCAATAATCAGAGATAAATCACCCTAACCAAACGATATTGAGTGAATGGTGATCAAACAGGATAAGGATTAACGATCGAAATCATAACCTTAAGCTAATGACACGTCGAACCCAATACCGAGAGATTAAAGGATGCAACTCAGAGATTAACCTCGATAATCAAATGTTATTTAGTGATTGGTGATCAAACAGGAAAAAAATCAACGATCAAAGGTGCAGGGATTTGAAGAATCGACATGTCTGGTGGTGTGATAGGGGTGTTTGGGAAAAAATATTGTTTATTTGTTTTTTTATTTTGTGTTATAATATTGTTAAACTTGTTAATTGAATTATTTTGAGGGGGAACTCGGTCTCTTTTGAATAAAAAAAAGGATCAACAGGTTATCGTCACAGGTTAGGTCACAGTTTGAAACCTGGTCGCCATGGGTGACTTTTGAAAATCTTGTCAAACTATTGGTTGGGTTGGGATGAATTTAAAATACATTGATGACCCGTACGATCCACCACATTCATTCATTACCATTTTTCAAATTTATAACCTCAAAAGGTATGACGAAAATAATAGCTGATAGATATGGCCTAATTCTGGTTGTGTGCTTATGGCTAATTAGGGTTTTCATATTCATTGTAACTAGTTATAAAACACGCGCACGCGCGGGGTTGTATATATTGTATATTTTTAAGAATTGATTTCTAATTTATTTATATCATATATGATATTGTAATATTTTCATCAAAGCCATCTACGTTTGCGTGTTTCAATATAAATTCAAGTAACAACCAATCTAGCATTTGAACGTAAATAAGTAAGAAATAGTGTTATAAAGTAACAGATGCGTAACTAATACAAATTAAAGTAACAAAAAATTTTAACGTTTGAAACCAATTACATCATAGAAGTCTCACATGCCTTGCAGCTCTTTTTGAAATGAAGTAACAACCAACTTATTTAATTGAAATAATCACTCACGGTTACTACTTACTTCCAACTAATAGAGTCCAGTAAAGTTAAATATACCCACATATGTTTTTTTCAACATTGGTGCATCTACGAACAAATTTCATCGACTAAACTAAAATGACTATATGCATTATGAAAATGTTAGACATGTGATGATGGACTTGATGACAACTACTTTTTGCATCTTATATAGAAACTTCATTGCAGTATGTTGCATACCGAATCTCAAATCCCCCATTTCACCATTTGTTAAATCAGCATTTCTCTCGCAAAAAATAATCAAGTTCTGTGTACTCTATTACAACATATAAGTAATCAAGTGAAGTCCCTCATACAAATTTATTCACTTTTTATCCATTTCTATTACTCAATGTGTCCCACCCATCCTTGTTCATGTATTAAAAAGGTTGATCTTGGATCACCAAAATATAACACCATTTCACGCTACATACAGCCAAGGTAAAATATAGCGCGAGGTGTGGCAGCATTATACATTCATATAAAAAAAACTTACAAAGCATCATACAACACATAAAGATACGGTTGTAAAAGAACCATATACCTAATAATAGTTTACTGCAGCTATATAACTTTTTTCGTTAGTTTAACCATCGACATATGCCCAATCAAATCCACAACTATCAAGTTTTAGAGATTGGTCAATTAAGTGTGCTGTAGAGTGTAGATTGAACCATATGCTAGGGGCTCATGACTTATCAACTTGAGCATATGGAGTTTCGGACCACACACTCGCAGCTTCTTGAACCTCTCCTTCTCTGTCTTCTTACCTTTCTTGCTTTTGTAGAACACTGTCATAAAGTTCCCCACAGCTTTATACTTTCTTCGACACTTTTCATAAAGCTTGCCATCAAACATCTTTCATAAATCTTTCTCACTAAGTTCACTGACAGCATACGGTGTCGTCCCAAACCCATGGTTCTTGATCAGCCACTGCTGCATTCGACTAACTGCACCAGACCCATCAAATACTTCACGTCTTAAAACTGATCCAGGTGAATAGTAGAGTCCAAAATCCATGTACATCTCGGCATATGTAGTGTCACCCTGCCTGCACTGTTGCTCTAACCTTGGTTCCGGATACACCATGGTCTTTGTGGACAAACCCAAATGGGATACACCTGTTTAGACATTAACACACATGTAATTGCAACTTCCCAAAAAATATACTGTTTTATTTCTCATAATTACATCATTTACATGTGAAACGTACCTCCATTTCACGATCCTGGGCAAACCAAACTTGGATCCACAGAAACACAATTTTGAGCTTCTTCATCTTTGCTGGTTACACTCTCCTCCATAACCACAACATCAACCTCCTCAGAACCAGGATTCATTATGGTCAATGGCTCTGAAATCTTTGAGGTATCTAACGCTTCATTTTATTTTTCAATATTTTCATTTACCACTTCGTCTCCATCAGTTACTTCTTGATCACATACCATAGGTTGTTCCATGACTTCCGGCTTTTCTATCAAAGCGCTTTCCCCTCCGAGACACTGAGGGTTTGAGGTAGTCAACTCAACAACTTCATTTCCTTGAGCATCATCTTTTAAAACTTCACTCGTCCCTGCATCGACCTTCGACCATGTCAGTTGCAAAACTTTGATTATTAGCACAAACTATACTCGGATCCATAAAAATAACATCATCTTTTCAAAACTCTCTTCCACAACTACCATCTCCACTTCCTTTGAACCAAGATCAGCTGTTGTAAACGATGTCTCTGCAATCTTTCCGCCAGCCACTTCTACAACAGATTCCACATGCATCTCCACAACCTCCTCGGTTACCTCCTTGTTATCTATAACAGTTATATCACTATTCGGCCCACTTGCTTGAACGTCTTTACTAACCTCCACAAAATTCAATCCCTTCCGCATTCACCGTCATCTCAATTTTTTCCGATTTTAAAACCTTGGTTTCACCCGCAACTTGTTCCACAACCATATCCGAACCGGTGTTATGATTCAATTTTACACCACAATCATTCACAACATCATTAGCACCAACAACATTAACCATCATATCATCCTCATCTTCTTCCATACTTGACACATTGTAACCTAATTAACCAATAAATTAATTTAAAAACTTCAAATTAATCCATTAAAGTGCTAATTTCCATTCCTCACACACCTACAAAAGTTAGGATTTTTAAGATTACTATAAGAGGTGTAACAAAGTATTAGAAATCAAAAAGTGCATACACACATGCATATTATTCCAACCACTACAAAGGTATTGTCCTTGTTTGAAAAAATTCCATCTAATTATTGCAGACTTGCACTCTATTTATACAAAATGCAAATCAACAATAAAACATATGTCATCTATATAAAATGGGAAATGAAACATAAAGAACCTCGGTAACCTGGATTCCAATGGATTGGAACTTGTGAGCATACTATTTACTTGACTTCATTGAATTGTTGGTCACAGAAACCAACTTCTTCCTCTGTATTGGAATCTCAGAAGGAAATGCATTGATCAATATCATTATCATAAATTTAAAGGGGTGTTTGGGATTGCATTGACAAATTGTTCTCGCATTGTTTCAGAAAAACTTATGAGTGTTCTGATGAAGGAAACACAATTCTAGTTATTTGATAATTCCAAGGCCAAATAACAGGTTTTGGATACTCATTTTGGGAGCAACTTATCCGAAACATATTATTCAAGCAATAAGTTTTCGTTTTCGGTTACATTAGTTATTAAGTCCTTGAGAATTCAGAACTTGCCAAAAGATCATACAACTGATTAGTCATTTAATCCTTAAAAACAACATATATATCCGGATAATCAAACAACAAATTAATTGTTTACTCATTATAGCATCAGAACTTGCCAAAGGACCAAACCAATCTGTTTATCCAAAAAATGATTTGTTTATGGTGTAATAAAGCAAATAGTCCACTCTTAAATTTCCAGTTTGTTTATATACAAATTTCTGCTTTCAATATGCTTTAGTCAGGTTGTTTATCAATATCTGTAAATGATCAGCTCCCTATGAAAGGTGCCAAATCCTTATGGAACAATGGAGAGTAATGTAAAAAAAAGCTTTAAATGTAATTTACCTTGGCATGTGAACGTTGTAAGGTGCTGTGAATCTGTTTCATTGTTATGTATTCACCGGATCTCTGTAGCCATAAAAATATATAGGATGAGCCAAAACATGACAATAGAAAATCAGCAAAATACCAAAGAATACACATCTGTACATAAATAAACTTTTTAGGCCTGCATTTTCTTCAGTAACCGTGTCTCAGCCCTTAATTAAAAATATTAAATGTTATTGACTGTCATGATTGGCAGACATCTTTTGTTGTATGGATGATCAGTTTTTTATCTATTTATATTTTTTAATTAATAGTTATCCTAATATTTTATAAATTAACTCCCCAAAGACATTGATGATCTAATTTGTTTGGAAGAGAACCTTAGTAAGGCACATATAATACGGGGTATAAGTCAACTTGAATCAACCAGCCTAAAAAAAACTTGTAGCAATTGCTTGATGCTCAACAATCATATCTACCAATGATGATGGATGTGGGCAACCTAACAGAATTCTAACTATCTCCAACTCTCTCCAACTCTCTATCCTTAGGTTCATAAATATGTGATATGTGATGGCTACTACCATAACAGGTGTGGCATAGGGTTCATGTAAACGGTACAAACTCCAAAACTACCATAAATTTAGCAAGACATGTCAACTTAAAAAAAAATAATAAATAAAAATAAAATAAAATGAAAAAAACCTCCAGTTTTGACCCATTACCCACTGTAGCAGCAGTTTTCGGATATAACAACCTTTTCCGGGCATAAACTCGCTACCAGGTGTGTATTTTAATTTTAGAAAATATAAGTATCAAATTATATTCGCGAAGCACCATAGGTCACTAAAGATCATGCGGAACACTTTCGTGTACCTTTACATCAGATGAGAAATTTGTCATTGTTTTCTTGTAATCTGTCTTCGTTAGATGAAATTTCATCCTTGCTATGCACATTTACATATCACGTTGTTCAAACATGAAAGCAACGATTTCTATGGTAACAGAAACTTAGAATTCTCGTATTTCAGAACCATTGGAGGAGTCTATTGAAAGAGGCATATCCTTAGGTAGATATGTGAAAGAATGTTCCATTACCTGGTTATCACAAACCAATTCAACCATTTGAGGAGTCTTTTCCGAATCGAGGTCTGCCAACAATTATATTTGTAGGAATGCAGTGCAAATGGTTTAGCAATCAAAATCTCAGAGAATCAATACATATACATTTCTTTTGTGTGTTTTAATGTGTAAGGTTTCAACTATATCTCCCTGATTAGGAACTCAAAAACTTAACCCAAAAAAAGATTATTACAAAAGGAGGCGTACATTACCGTTATCAATTTTTCCAAAACCGTGCATCACCAATAGCTTACTCGAGTTTTTAAATCTGACTTGGGGAGATTATACTGAATTTAGATCGGGTAGCATAAATATGTCAATATTTCCACATCGGGTGTCGACATATTGCCATGTATGCTTCTAGTTTCGTCGTCAATCACAAATGTGAGCCGAGACCAATACATGCATAACTTAAAAGTTTGATCCTAAAACGTATCAGGTATTTTAGTAAGTTGGGAGCCTAAGATATATGGGGCCCAAAAGGCAATGCTAAATAATATATTTGACGATTTTATACATAACGGTGCCTTAGAAAATCAGAGGCCCTAAAATTTTAGGGCCAAAGGCGATAGCTTTAGTAGCTTTACCTTTGAGTAGCCCCTGCATCGGATCCGTCATATTGCTAATAAAAAGTTCCAACAGCCGTGTTTCAAATAATGTGAAACATAATAAACACACAAAGCACAACAACTTCTATTGTTACAAAATCACTAAATTCAGTAATGTATGGTCACAATCTCAAATTTAATGAATGTTGTACATTTGATTTATGATGTCATAATTTGAAATTGAAACTATAAACATTTTTAAAGGTTCATAAAGTTGTCATGCTCAATCATATCAAGTCCTATTTAAATAGAAACAGAGAGACATGTTACTCATAATAAACAGCTAAAAGTGCAGTATACTCTGAGGAAAACAATAATATGTCCTATTTTGGCATCTAAGTATTCAGAACGATAAGAACCGTAATTAGTTTAAAAAAAGGAAAAAGGACATTCAAACACCCCTCTCTTGTTGCATCATTTCAGGGTCACTCCTTTATTCCATTTAAAGACAACAAAACCAGTTGATATTGAATGTGGTTTAATTGCAGAAACTACGACATCAAATGTGTATACAGTTGTAATTAAGACTTCTTAAACTCGTTACCGATTAAATTATTATAAGTTTATAACCAATATGTCACTTATCCTCTTCAAGTTTCATATCCACTTTTATATGAATAAACCTGATGATAACAAAAATGTTCGCTCGATTACTACACTAAAACTCAAGAGAACTACAGTCCATAACCGTGTCATCAGTTCATAATCATTAATAAAAATCCAACCTTTTTCTACTTAAACCCTACGTCATAAATTGACTTCTACTTAAACCCCACTTCATCAATTCACTCATATAATGTATGTTCCAATAACAGAACAATGACATTCATTCACTATTAGATCACAAATTAACATACACATCTCTGAATCTTTTCATCACTATAAACAACAACAATACACAAAGTCAATATAAATCCACTATAAAAATCATAATTAACAAATTAACTACGGGCCAGAAAAGCGACTAATATAATAATCGAAAACATTAAATTTATTGAAGTAGAAGTAGAAAAATAGACATGGAACCCAAAATCTTACCAAAATTAAGGATTGTATCTTATTCTTTCAACTATTTTGAGGTATAAACTGACTGATAAATTGAATGAATTGTAATTAATTTTGCGAATCTACGTGATTGTGATATTGGACTTTGGTTCTTCAATGATTTAGGGTTAGGTTCTTCAATGATTTAGGTCCACATCAAAAAAGTAAATTTGTGTTTGATTGAATGCGTTGATGTGGTGTGATGGGGTGTTTTTAGGTTGAGTGAATCTGTGTTTGCTAATTCTTTTTCTTTTCCTTGTTGAGTGGATATGGAAGAACTCCAGTTTCTTTTTAGTTTTACACTTTGCAACCAAAACTATAAAGTATTAAATCTCTAACCCATGTGTATTTTTGACTTTTTTTCCACTTATGAGGAAAAAACGAATTTTTGATATTTTTGGTTATATAAGGAAATATTTAAGGTTTTTTATTTAAAATAATTATTTTAAAAGAAAATAATTAATTTAATTATTACTTAATACGGTATGGTCTGATTTTTTTAAAATAAAAAATTCTCACTAGAGGTTTTGTTTTATTATATAAAAGATGGGTTATATACAAAGAAGTCACTAAAGTTTGCATGAAATTTGCTCTAAGAAACTAAAGTTTCAAAGTTGTCATCCAGGTTACTCAACTTCTTGCGACCGGTTATATTTGTTACTATGTTTTTGGTAACCGGATATAACCGGTAAAAATACTATGTGGCTAATATTTTAAGTGCAAAACGGTCCTTGTGGTTTGTCGAGTATCACGGATTTAGTCCCTTGACCACTATGTATGTTAGTTTGTCCGTTTTTATACGTTTTCATACGTTTTTATCCGGTTTTATACGTTTCATACGTTTCTATCCGTTTTTATATGTTTTCGTCTGTTTTTATCCGTTTTCATCCGTTTTTATACATTTTTGTTCGTTTTTTTACGTTTTCGTTCGTTTTTATCCGTTTTCATCCTTTTTATATGTTTTCATCCGTTTTATACATTTTTGTATGTTTTTCTCTTTTCGCCCATTTTCATGTGTTTTAGTATGTTTTTATACGTTTTTGTCCGTCTTTATACATTTTTGTTCTTTTTTATATGTTTTTTGTTCGTTTTTATACGTTTTCGCCCGTTTATATGTTTTCATCCATTTTTATACGTTTTCGTCCATTTTTAAATGTTTTCACTCGTTTTTATACGTTTTCATCCGTTTTTATACGTTTTCATTTATTTTTATACGTTTTCATCATTTTTATCCATTTCCGTCTGTTTTATACGTTTTTGCCCATTTCATACGCTTTTTTCTATTTTTATACATTATCATATGTTTTTATACGTTTTCGTCTATTTTTAAACGTTTTTATCGTTTTATCCGTTTTCATTTACTTTTATACGTTTTTGTCTGTTTTTATACGTATAAAATCATATGAAAATACATAAAAATGGATAAAAACGTATGAAAACATATAAAAACATATGAAAATAGTAAAAACGGATAAAAAATTATGAAAACGCACGAAGACCTAATAAAAATGGACGAAAACATATAAAGACAAACGAAAACGTATATAAATAGATAAAAACGGTAAAACATATGAAAACAGATAAAAACAAATAACAATATATGAAAACGTAAAAAAACATATGAAAACGGACCTAAACGTATAATGGCAGATGAAAACGTATAAAAACGGGTGAAAATGTATAAAAACGGATGAAAACGGATAAAAGAAAGTAAGAAAGCGTATAAAAAAGGACCTTGCTAACGTATTAATAATTAAATATATAATAAAAAAGTTATGGACTAAATTCGTGATAACCCACAAACCCCAGGGACCCAACATGCAATGTTGAAAAGTGAAAGTGCTAACAACATGTTGCCCACCCTGGGAGTGACCTGAGTGTACTGTTTTAAAAGGTTCAGTAAAACATAAAATAAACCCATGATATTGAGTAACCTAGATGACAACTTTGAAACTTTAGTGCCTTAGGACAAATTTCACGCAAACTTTTGTGACTTTTTTTGTATAATAACCCATTGTAATCTATAAATATCCATAAGGTTGAATATTATTAATTTTTATGTGCTTATGGCTAGTTAGGGCTATGGCTAATTAGCCATAGGCACATAACCAGACTTGGGCCATATCTGGTTATGTGCTAATTAGGCTAATTAGGGATATGGCTATGGCTAGTATTATCCAAAAGTCTGGTTATGTGCTTATGGCTAATTAGGCTAATTAGGGTGTTTGAATTAGCTTATTTTGGTCTTACAAGCTTATTTGTAACCGGAAAAGCTCGCCAGCCTCATTTGTTTTGGCTTACGCGCTTATCAACTTGAAATTATGGACTTATCAAGTCCATATGCTCAACTTCATAAGCCGAAGAAAACTAAGCTTATGAGTTTTTCCAATATCCAATAAGCTCATAAGCCTGAAAGACAAGATAATCAAACACATCCCCTTAACCCCTTAAAAATCATACATCAAAAACATTAAAAAAAAAAAAACACTCTTTCAAATATAATAAAAACAATCAAGATTTACGTATATACTGTATATACCTCATCTTGAAAACGATTATAAACATTATCACGTTGAGCAGCACAAGTAGTGTAAAAACAAACACTGTTATTACATTTCCACCGTTTCAATACTGATAATGATTTCAAACGCTGCATTTTTTTATTTTTATTTTTGCTTAAACCCTAATATTTTCTTGATTCTTGAAATTGAATTGGGGAAATGAAAGTTTAATCAAATTGGGTCATACGTATTTCAAGATTCTTCTAGGTATTTATTAATTCGTTAAAAAAATGATTTGCACACTCTCATAATTAATTGACACACTCAAATTTAGAATGCCTTGACATTTATACTTTTCATGTGAGCTCTTATAATTGATTAACACACTGAAATTTATAATGTCTTGACATATATATCCTTTATACCCTTAAAGCGAGGGTATAAATGTCAAGACATTTAAAATTTAAGTATGCTAATTAATTATGGGAGTGTACATGGCAAAAGATATGCCTAACTCTAAAATGATGACACATGGCAAGATTAATGGTGCGGATCATGAAAGAGAAAATATACATTCCACATGTCATATGATGAATTGTTTAGGCATAAATTTAGTCATGTGAGTTAAGTCTCCTTATCATTACTCTTTGTTAAATTGATCATAAAGGTGATTGTTTTTTGGGTTTCTTTTTTCAAGATTTTTGGTACATAAAACTTAGTTTTATTAGCCCATTTTATTTGGCCCAACAATTATTCAGTGTAACAGAGTATATTTTATTTGGGTCAGTTCACAAATCGGGTAATACTCGGGAACCGAAAACCAATATTGAACCGAGTTTTGAATTATAATAAAACTTATAAGGCATCAAGGTAATAAGGAATTACCCGTTGCGATAAAAATATACTAATTTATGCGTAAAATTTTATTCATATAAGATTAATTGAAAAAAAGAAAAGTTAGAAAGATGTATAAAGTGTTAAAAAGTGAAAATATTAAGTAAAAAGTTTATTTATAACTCAAACTTGTTGAGTTATTAAACCAGGCTTCACGCTAAAGCTTGAATCGACTCGTAACCATATGGTATTTGCTCAAAATGGCCCAAGTGAACGTGTTGATTTTTTCAAAAATGAACTATGTGAGAGAGAAAGTTAGGTTTAGTAATTTCCATGAGAGAGAGAGAGGTTCTACGAGAAACTTTGAGAGTGTGAGAACAAGGCACGACGGGAGGGCAATACAATGGCAAGCACCTAGGGACTAATTATGTCATTGGGAAACGTAACTCGACGATTTCGTTCATGTTTTTCAATTTTCCAGAGGAGTGGGGGATGAGAAAGTTATGGATGTTATTTAAGAAATACGGTACGGTGTTCGACATGTTCATGGCGCAAAGGAGACTCTGTAACAGAATGAGGTTTGGGTTCGTTGATAATGCGGAAAACCTGTTGAGCCAGCTACAGAAAATAAAGATACAAGAGGAGTGGTAAGAGTGCATGTGGCCTATGATAGAAAAGGAAGTGGAAATGTAGGTCTGGGACGCTCATGAGGTCGTGAATAAAGGTACTTACAGCAGTTCGAACAACAGGGGTAGGGTATGGGACGAAGCTATGGTGGATAATAGGGTGAAACGAAACTTTGTGGATGTGGTAAACGGAGGTAATAAAAGAGGCGAGGATACCAATAAGGAAGAAAGGGTGTACGATGATCAACCAACTAAGAGCATCTACAATGCATTTAATGCATAATGTATTTAATCACTAAAGCTTGGAGGAAAGACTTGAGGTCTTTCATGAAAAGCTTTACAAAAAGCCTTTGATGCAATGCAAAAAACACACTAAAATGACTTGTTGGAATAGTGAAAAGCTTTTAACAACTTGACCGATTGTGGATGCTCTAAGGTGGAAAGGGGGTTTACACGTACGGAAAAACAATTGAGGGGAAGGACTGTTGAAGCCGAATGTAATGAGATTAATTACTACAACAATCGGATGGATGGGCGAGGAGCCTTTCGCTGGGGACACCATGTCCCCGGCGAAAGTCACTAAATGAAAAAATCAATCTGACGTGGCACATAAATACGCTGACTTGTTATGAAAAATTCAACGGATACTTTCTGTGGGGACATGTCCCCGGCGAAAGTAAGTTTGATTTTTATCAAACTTTGACCGCATAGTCAAAATTCAACGTAAAGTTTCTCCGGGGACATGTCCCTGTCAAAAGTATATCCACTTTTACCAAAGTTTGACCAAAGTCAAAAGCATGCTAATTGTTAGCGGCAAAAATTCCCGCCAAATCTTTTCCCGGGGACACGTCCTCGGTAAAACCTGCTATTTATAAAAAACACACTTTATTGCAACTATTAATACATAACTAAAACCCCGATGCTTGGATAGTCTTTTCATTACGTAAAAACCCTAATTTATTTTAAAATTAAACGCATATCTTTAGTTCCATCGTCATCGTTACAAAATATCCGGTCGAAAGAAACGAAGACTTGAATTTTGAGCAACTGGTTGTATCTCCGTGTTATCAAACGATTGGGATTTATTGATGAGACTTGACGAAACAGAGTAGATATATAGCTATGGGAAAAACAAAAATATTAAATTTATAATGAATTAATATGGTTCTTAATTCGTGTTTTTTAAATGTGATATTGTTTCTTCAGTTTCATTCTTTGAGCATATGTAATTTAGTATTGGAAAAGGGGTGTTGGACACCATAATCTGGTTAACTAAGAACATGGTCAGGTTTACAAATTCAGCATGTGCTTTGATTTATAAAAATACTTGACAGATACATACTACAAGAACAACAACATCAACAACAACTACAAGAACAACTACTACTTTGATCAGCAACAACAACAACAACAACAACAACAACAACAACAACTACAAGAACAACAACTACTAGTACTACTACATACGAAGATATTCCATGTCACCTAACAAATTAAGTAATGCATCCGACTGACATGCGTGGTCGGTGAATCCTTGCCATTTGAAGTCTTGCCTCCAAAGAACCTTACTCTTGTCTCTAGCACATGTTTTTGTGATTCCAACAAGTTTATCCTAAGATCTTTTCATGGCAGCTCGAGCACTCGTTGGTGCGCATCCGTAACCTTGAGAAGAGGTTGTTCTTAAGTACTCGTCAAATGCATCATTCCACATAAAATATCCGCACCCATTATCTTTTCTGGGCTGTTACATAATAAGAAAATTATAAGAGATTACAACCCAATTATTTGTATATTTACATAAATAAGAAATGTATGATTGTTCACCTTTGACAGAGGACATGAATAATATTGTTGTCCAGATGAATGTTCTCTATGTGATGTTTTTAATTTTATATTTCGTGCTCCACAAGAACACATAAAAGGATTAAATGGCTCCATCTCAGGTTTTGAAATTTGTGTAAAGATAAGAGGTTGTGAGGTTGAGTGGTTTTGAGGATAAGATCTGGTAGCTTTTGGTGGGATAAGATCTCAAGTATTCTTTATTTGATATATAGAGCAGATCTGGTAGCTTTTGGTGGGAAATTTTTGGCGCCATGTTTTTGGTGGGAATTCTTGGCGCCATATTTTTTGTGGGAATTCTTAGCCACGTTTTTTTGGTGGGAAGTTGAGACAACTACAAAAATTTGGACCTATGTAATAATAATAATAATAATAATAATAATAATAATAATAATATACTTGGTCGTTTAACATGATACGTATATCATAACACCTATAGTTGGTCGTTTAACATGATACGTATACCATAGCACCTATACTCGCTCGTTTAACATGATACGTATACCATAGCACCTATAGTTGGTCGTTTAACATGATACGTATACCATAGCACCTATACTTGGAAGTTTAACATGAAACGTATACCAATGCACCTATACTCGGTCGTTTAACATGATACGTATACCATAGCACCTATAGTTGGTCGTTTAACATGATACGTATACCATAGCACCTATACTCGGCCGTTTAACATGATACGTATACCATAGCACCTATAGTTGGTCGTTTAATATGATACGTATACCATAGCACCTATACTTGGTAGTTTAACATGAAACGTATACCAATGCACCTATACTCGGTCGTTTAACATGATACGTATACCATAACACCTATAGTTGGTCGTTTAACATGATACGTATACCATAGCACCTATAGTAGGTCGTTTAACATGATACGTATACCATATCACCTATACTCGGCCGTTTAACATGATACGTATACCATAGCACCTATTCTCGGCCGTTTAACATGATACGTATACCATAGCACCTATTGTTGGTCATTTAACATGATACGTATACCATAGCACCTATACTCGGCCGTTTAACATGATACGTATATCATAGCACCTATACTTGGTTGTTTAACATGATACGTATACCAATGCATCTATACTTGGTTTTTTAACATGATACGTATACCATAGCACCTATAGTTGGTCGTTTAACATGATACGTATACCATAGAACCTATACTCGGCCGTTTAACATGATACGTATACTATAGCACCTATACTCGGCCGTTTAACATGATACGTATAACATAGCACCTATAGTTGGTCGTTTAACATGATACATATACCATAACACCTATACTTGGTAGTTTAACATGAAACGTATACCAATGCACCTATACTCGGTCGTTTAACATGATACGTATACCATAGCACCTATAGTTGTTCGTTTAACATGATACGTATACCATAGCACCTATACTCGGCCGTTTAACATGATACGTATACCAATGCACCTATACTCGGTCGTTTAACATGATACGTATACCATAGCACCTATAGTTGGTCGTTTAACATTCTATGTATACCTATACAAGATACGTCATATATTTTTAGACTTTGCCGTATCGCCGAGTTCGTGCAACCTAAGTTAAAAGTAATTAGATTAGTTTTATAATTTTTAGGTTAAATTTAATTATATAGTTTTATAATTTATTATTAAGTCTAATTATTTAAAATGATAATTTTAATTTTATAATTAAACCTTTTCCCGGGGACATGTCCCTCGGGAAAGTTTGGGGTAAATTTTCATTTTCCCTCCGCACTTTTACTTTATCCCGCCATCATTTTCCCCGGGGACCTGTCCCCGACAAAAGTGTCACTAGAAGACAAAGAATACTTTCTCCGGGGATTTTTCCCTGGCAAAAGTTGAAAGGAAATATTAACCTCAATTATTGACAGATCTAGTCTCACTCGGGAAAAAAAAACGAAAAACACAGTCTTCCTCCCTCTCACAGCACCACCACTCCCTCACCACCGGCAACACCACAGCACCACCACTCCCTCACCACTAATACTTCACCACCACCTCCACCACTACTCTCACCACTAATACTTCACCACCACCTCCACCGGCTACACTCGCACCACTGTGCACGATGCATCTCAACCCCTCTCATTGTTTAATTCTTTCCTGAAACCCTCTTATTGTTTGATTCTTTCTCTTCTCTTCTCATTTCTTACTCTCGACAGTGGTACCACATTACAACCGAGGTATTTTTTAAATTTTTGTAATTTCTTTTAATTGTTTATAATTTCTTTTAATCGACAGTGGTTACTAATAGCTGCTGCTGCTGCTGTTGTAATTTCGATTTTTTAGTAATTTTTTGGTTAATTTTGTTTTTTGGTTACTAATAGCTGCTGCTGTGAAGCTGAGAAGTGAAGCCGAGACCACAACGCACGTGCTCTCAAGACCCCACAACCGAGGTATTTTTTTTTGTCTTTATGTTTGTAGCGGGGACATGTCCCCGGCGAAAGTTTATATTTGAGCATTTTTGGCTATAACATAACTGCCCCTTTAGTTGTTTGTTGTTTATGGAGTAGCTTGTGCATTTAGTTGTTTGTTGAGTTTACAAGTTGGCTTAGGTTAAGATTGATAGTTAGTAGATTGTTTAGTGCTTATTAATAGCTTGTTGCCTAGCTTATTTTAGGAAACTTGAGAAGCTGAATGGTAGGAAACTTGAGAAGCTGCTACGGGTTATATGGCTGTTTTATAGGATAGTACTTGGTTATATGGTAGTCTTCGTGTTTCTATAATGCCCCATGATATCGTATATTATATTGAGTATCCTTTGCTTATATTGAGTATCCTTTGTTGCTTCATTAAAATGCAGTTATGCCAATTGATAAAAGTTGGGTCTCACTAGTACGTACTAGTAGAGAATTTTTAGTTGGTCTTAAAGCTTTCTGCAACTATTGCAAGCCCTTGGTGAATATTGATGGGAATATAAAATGTCCCTGTGCTCGTTGTTTAAACATAAACGGGATAAAGCATGAATTTTTGTTTGATCACATACACACAAATGGCTGGGACCATAGTTATACGAAATGGTATAATCATGGTGAGCCGGATGGCCAAACAGCCGTATACAACACAAGACACCCTGGGATGAGTGACATGGCTGAGTTCCTTCAAGATATTGGTCCGAATAACGAACCAGATGATCCAACTCAAGGAAATATTGGCGAGACAAGTAACGACGCAATTCCTCAACATAATGAGTATGAGGAGTTACTTGCCACTCTTGCGTCAACTCTTGCGTAGTCAACGGTGTGAAGTTTAGTGTACAAGACCGTGATTTACGTCGTTCAACTCAAAACAGTGGAATTTCAACGCCTAACCCTCATGGAGGAATCCATTATGGCCAGCTTGAAGAAATTCTCGAGTTTTCATATATTTCATTCAATGTTGTGTTGTTCAAAGTCAAATGGTTCGACACTAATTATAGTAATCGCCTAAAACGCTGTACCTATAGAAACAACATTACGCAAATTATGACCGATCGTGTATCGTTTCAAAATGAACCATTCATTCTTGCAACACAAGCAACACAAGTCTTTTACCTTGATTTCCCGGGTAAACGTGGTAATTGGAAGGCCGTCCAAGATTCTTATCATCGAAAGATTTGGAACCCGGATATCATTGTGGTAGAAGACAATCAGGATGTTGTACATGACAACAACTCATCACATATCACACTCTTTGCTGAGTTGGATCAGTTGGATTATAACATTATAAATATAGATGTTCAACCAACGGAAGTTGAGGCACCACCACCAATTATCACTATTGTGGAAGACGAAGATGATATTGATTATGATGATCACGTTCCTCATGATTTAGCATCTGATGAAGATGATGACCACTAGAATGAAGATGACAGTACTAATAATGTTGAATTTTATGTTGATGATGTGGGAGATTAATCTCGAATTGTAATTTGTAAAACAACACTTAATTATTTGAATGAAATTGTTATCGAGTGGTTAAATGTGTTTATTTTTTTGTTTATTTATTTATTTATTTATTTATTTATTTATTTATTTATTATAATTATCTTGTTGATATATACTGTTAAATGTGTTTATTTGTTTATTTATTTATTTATTTATTTAATTATTTAATTATTTATTTAATTATATATATGTTTCTTCACTAATTTCTATGTTCGTTTAACAGATGGCAGATGTTGTAGCTAGGTCTCACGGTGGCGATGGAGGTAATTCGCCACCTCGTGGTCCCTCGAGAAGGATAGGCACCAATTGTCACGTAAGAATTTCTCGAATTATTTTTCACTAAACTGTATTTGATTACATGTTATTTTAAATTGATAAAATGTTATTTTATGTCATCATCACTTGAATTTGATTACTTGTAGGCTCTAAATCCAAAGCTGCCAACCCAATCGCCAAAATTGGGAAAGGCGGGAAGGTGGTGCGTGGTCCCACTAAGAACACGACACTCAAGGCGAAGAGGGCACTGGATGGTCGTCCTGTGTCGATTGATTTTCGGGTCAACCAGGAGGGGTATTGGACACACGTGGGCCCTCACTCTTCTTTGTTCTCCAACTATGTTGGGGAGGTGTTACGGGACTCGATTCCCATGTTTTGCGATTCATGGGCTAAGGTTCCCGAAACGGCCAAGGCCCACATCCATGAGCATCTACACGTAAATTTTTTTAACCTTTATTTTTTAATTATTGTGTTTATTTATTCAAACTTGTTTGTTTATTTAAATTTGTATATTTTTTTTTATATTTTATTGCAAAGACTACTTTGATCTCGACAGCACACCTTGCCGGCCCGAATGGAGAGCGATTGTTGACAAGACGAGTTTTATCTCCAAAAACGATACGACGACAACAAATATAGATACAAAAAGATAACTTTACTACAGGTGGGGTGGAGAAAATTGAGGAGATCAAAAGAAAGCGTCCAGAGAACAAGACGCAAGAGGATTGGGATGCGTTGGTAAATTTCTGGATCGACACTTTATAATAATAATAGTTATCATTATTATTATTGTTGTTATTATTATTATTATTATTATTATTATTATTATTATTATTATTATTATTATTATTATTATAATAATAATAATAATAATAATAATAATAATAATAATAATAATAATAATAATAATAATAATAATAATAATAATAATAATTCATTTATTTAATAGTTTTTATAATTTAAAATACGCAGGTTAAGCTTTAAACATACGCCAAGAAGTAGAAGATCTCAGAGGTGAACCGACAAAACCGCATGGCGAATACGAGTTCTAGCCTTCACGGATCTGAGTCGTATGCTGCTATTCGCCATAACTTTGTAAGAAACTATTTAATCATTTTATTTATATATATACATGGTGTTGGGTGTGTCGTTATTGATTATATTTCTAAACAGTTGAGTGACCGAGGCGAAGCGGTTGGAGAAGACTTGATAGAGCTTTACCATCTTAACCATATGAGGGGCGATGTCTTTGAGTCCCCGGTGTCTGAGGCTAGATATGTAAGTATAATTTATTTTCAAAGTTACCCATTTTTGATGAAATATAATGCATCACGACCTATATATTACTTTTCTTGTTTTTTTTAACTAAACAGAACGAGATGATGCGGATGCGGGAAGAGAGCACCTCTGATGGGACCCGCATGACTGACCGTGAGATTCTTTGTACCATGATTGGTGGTAAGCAGCGCGGTCATATTCCTGGTATAGGTCAGGTCTTACCCGACGGTGGAGTGAAGAAGACCTTTAGCGCCTCCCGACCTCGTGATGCAGCGGATGTGTCCTCACTGCGGGAAACAGTGCAGAAACAGACCGAGGAGCTCGCCACACAGAGGAGTCAGATGGACCAGGTCATGGAGTTTGTGAGGACATTGACTGGTTGGCAGGAGCGAATACAGTCCGCCCCGGGATCAAGTGCTTTCCACCAGGTGGGTCGGGATCTGGAGAGGGTGGGTCGGGATTTGGTGCTACTCCATCCGGTGAGTCTAGAGATACCGGGGACGGTAATGGGGGTAGTGGGGTTTGAGATGCCGATTTATGTTACTTTAACACGTTTTGGATATGTTCGTAGAGAATAACATGGATTATTATGTCGTTTATGTGCATTATGTGCTAGGATTCCCGTAAATGGATTATACGTATAGTTTTGGACAATTTGCGGATAGGTAGTTTTGGATAGTTTTGTAGATGATCATGCATTAACGGTTTAGGAACCGTTTTGGCGATTTTGGAAAAGGATAACTATGTTAGCGATTGATGGGTATATATATGATATTATGTTTAGCAAATTTGTGTTATGATTGGCATATTAAAACAGGTTGTGACATTGGTAAAACAGGTTGTAGAATTTTTCTGGAAAATTTCCGGAAAAAAATCTGGAAATTACCCATTTTGCAGCAATATTCTGCATAATGGGTCAGCTAGTTTTGCCGGGGACATGTCCCCGGCGAAGGTTCAAAAGCATATTTCAATTTACAACTTTCCCCTGGGACATGTCCCCGGAGAAAGAGTTTAACTCAACAGTGGATACATACTTCCCCGGGGACATGTCCCCGGAGAAAGAGTTTAACTCAACAGTCGATACATACTCCCCCGGGGACACGTCTCCGGCGAAAGAGTTTAACTCAACAGTGGTTTCTTACTTCATCGGGGACATGTCCCCGGCAAAACGTGTGCCACGTCGGACTAATAACGTAATTACGGTACTTAAATTATAGTCCAAAAATAGTTTCCCTGGGGACGCGTCCCCGGCAAAAATAGATGCCACGTCAGACATGTTTGACCTAGGGATGGCACCCATGGGTAATGGGCACGGGTACCTCTAACCCGTCACCCACCCACGTAGTTTTTTTCTCACCCGTCACCCGTCAATGGGTACAATTTTCTACCCATGCCCATACCCGCGGGTATTTATTGCCCACGGGTAAACCCATGGGTTAATATAATGCAACAAAACTACAAAACCATGATATGAAAACTAACTATGAAATTGCATAACAAGACACCAATCAATTTTCCAAATACCAATTAAACATCATTATACGAAATCACATGTATACAACTTTGATTATTTGATCTTTCATATTCTTTATTTAGTCTTGAAACTCAAACAAACTTTTAGTTTAATTTTTTTTCTTGAGACTTGGTAACTATTAAATGTATACCAACAATATCATAAATATTTTAATTAGTATAACTAATTTTAACATAGGTTTATGGGTACACCCAAGGGTATTTTAAAGGGTATACCTGTGGGTATTTTAAATGGGTGTCATGGGTTTACCCGCGATGGGTATGCCTCACCCGTCACCCACCCGCCACCCACTGATGGGTACAAATTTTCACCCACGACCCACCCGTGGGTAAAAATTGACGATTTTACCCACCCATTGTGTGCGGGTACCCGCGGGTTGTGGGTTTTTTCTCGCCCATTTTGACCGGCGACAATTAGCTGCGGGGCCCACATGTCCCCGGTAAAAGGTGTAAACAGTCCCCGGGAAAAGTATTCCCGAGAGCGTATTGCTGGGGCACTTTCGCCGAGGACATGTCCCAGGTGAAGGGTTTCGCAGGGGACACTTCCCCGGCGAAAGCCATGAAATTTCGCCTGCGAAAGCGACGATTGTTGTAGTGAATGATGAGGTACTGGGAAGGAGTGTAGTAAAAGAAGTTAAAGTTATATGTTTTCTTACGAAATTACCGGTATTGTGTGAAGAGCAAGGACTTGGTAACATTGAAGTAAAGCTGTTAGGGGGCCTAGAAGTCTTGGTGGTGATGGAAAACGAAAAGACGGCGAGTAATAGATAGCGAACATGGTTTGAGAAGGTGGATGCACAAGCTAAGGAGTGGAGGTAGATTTCACAGGACATCGGGTAGGTTAACGTGGATAAACATTTTGGGGCTGCCCATTTCGTGTTGGGGGGAAGACATGTTCAAAAAGATTGCAGCCTTGCATTGAACAATACTTGGTTTGCATAACTGTAGACTTGAGGGTAACCAGAACTTGATATATGGTAGAGTGCATATTCATACTATTGACAAAGGATTAATAAAGGAAGAGCTTAGGGTTATCGTTAAAGGAAAAGTGCATGAAGTTAGTGTAGTGGAAGAAGTGAGAGACATCTCACACTGTTAGATATGCAAGATGGCAGTTTCAAAGGGGATGACGAGAGGGTCAAGATGGGAGAAAATGAAAATGATATGCAAGTTGATGATGAGGAGGGAGAGGACGATGCGAAATCTAATACTGTGGAGGAGGTTACAAGAGATGAAGAAGAGGAAGGTCGGGATGATGTTGAAGCTAATGGTTGTCATGGCGTGTTCAAAGATTTCGGCTTCCAGAATAATGGGGAAGACGAAGGATCAAAGTCTCGGGCGAAACAAAGGTAAGCGAGACTTTCAAGGATGACAGTGAAGTTATCAAGAAACTTTCGGCTATGGAAGAGAAAAGCGCATATGGGGAAGGTAAAGAAAAATGTATAGGAAATATTTATGATGATGGAGCCATAAATGAGGAATTACAAAAACGTGATGAGAATGAAGTTAATAAAAAAATGGATTTCAATGAAGGAAATACGGATGGTGGGCCTGTTAAGGGGGACGAAAAGGATAATGGGCCTAGTATGGGGATAGGTGGCGATAGAGGGAGTGAACTGAAAGGATTTAGAGAAAACAAGTAATTGGTACCCGTCGCGACGCGACGGGGTGTTCCGATAACAATGTGGTTCATATATATTTCATAATCGCTGCTTCAATAACAATGTGACAATTTACACGTCCAATATCTGCCTTGTTTCTGGAACATTAGGATTTAAGTAGCAGTGACTGGCTGGAGTGGATGAAAGTTGAAGCTCTCTTGTTACTGTAGAATGGTACAGAAATGATAAATATAAGGGAAAATTAGTCAAATTGACCGCGCGCCCTGAGGCTTATCACTTTACGGACCACGCCTTTTTGTAATTTGAAAATAAACCAGTTGCCCACCGATTTTCTTGGACCCAACCAGGGGCTGCCATGTGTCCGACAACTCATGACACAAGTACGTATTTTGAAGGTATATGTCATGTATTGTAACGTATTGTTTTTTGGGCAACTTGTATTGTTACTTGGGCATCTTTATGCTTTTTGGGCAACTTGTATTTATACACGAGGATAGTTTTGTCATTTGACATTAAAAAAAACAAACAAACAAACAAACGCCCACACAAAACATAGATTCACACATTCACACACCTCTCGTCCTCCACATAAACCATCACAACTAACACCACCACAACCATCCAACAACCGGACGCCACCATCATCCGGCCGCACCTCCACACACGGCACCACCATCCGGCGGAACCAATACACAACTGAACCTTCTTCTGCAGTGCCCTGTTCTTGTTACAGGTAATTCAAATCACCTGAAGAGTAAGTCAAAATTAGGGTTATCACCCCTAAATCGAAAATCAGGTTTTGTAAATTTATTAATTTGATGCAATAATGTTCTGCTAAAAAACATGTCAATTAGGCTCGGTATTGATTATTGTATCTTAATTATTATATCTTCTTTATTACTCTAGATATATTTAGGAGGAATGGTGTTCTGAATGTGTGACATTGATTTGCAAATGGAGCAACTATAGCTTGTTACGACTTATTTTCTATGATATTTAAGGTATTGTTTGAATTGATTTTGTCTAGCATACCAGTACTTCTAACCTTTAAGCTTTTATATCTTATCTTAAGCTTTTCAAGTACCTGTTGAAGTTTATATCTACTATTTTCAGTCTAAAAGGGCCGTTTGGATGTACTTTTTATATGTCCGCAGCACTTGGATGTATGGGTTGATTTGATGTGGCTGTTTAGTCCAGCCGATGCAGATTGGCCTTTAGCTTACCGTGAACGGATGCTTGAATACTTCTGAAACCACAAGTTTGAATACACAAATTGATAGCCGTCTTTCAAGGTACGGTCCTTAATGTCCGTTTGACCCATAATTATTGTCAAATGTTCACTTGTGAAGTATTTTTCATTCAACTTTTACTATATGTATTTTTACTTGTGTTATATATTAGTCGATTATTATAAATTTTTTTTAAATCAATGCCATTTCTTTTGTAAATACCCGTGCACATATAGAAAAACGGCTATGGTTTGCAAACCACTTCTATATTGGCTATGTATACTTTATTAATATTTGCTATATAGCAGAATATAAAATTGGTTGCCCAAAAGTACATCACGGTACATGTCCTTTAATGTCTTCTGTTCGCAATCACTTTCTTCAATACAATTTGTTTAACAAAATCTTTCTTTCTTTTTTTGGTCTATTGACTTCATATCTTTATCCCAATCTTTCTGCTTTTGTTTAAAAAATATGTCTAACAATATCCCACTGGATGTTCAACTAGATATCATCCGTAGGCTACCTCTTAAGTCTATACTCCAGCAACGTAGTGTTTGCAAGTTATGGAAGGCTAGCATAGATTGTGGAAGCTTCATCTTTAATTACGGTGTTCGTCTTAATGATCAGTGTTTATTTACGCTAACATTCGATCTGGGTGACCAAGGTTTTATGTTAGCTTTAGATGAACAGCTAATCGCTACGCCACTTAATACAGATTTAATGCTTTCATCTATGATTACAGTTGGCAATTCTAATGGTCTTTGGTGTTTTGTCTATGGTTCTAATCTAATGAATGTTATTTGGAACCCGGCAATCAAAAAATCACTTTCAGTATTTTTCCCGCTTTACACGCATCAAATCGAACGTCAAAAGATTTGTTTTGGTTTTGCCGTCCGTCCGGACACTCTTGACCCGACGATCGTGAAGGTCTCCAATCCTGTTTTCGAAAGTGGTTTGTGGTATGTATCTGTCTTCTCTTTGAACTCGTTAAGGTGGACAATCCTTGAAAATTTTCACCCCCTCGTGAAACTATCAAATTGAAATGTAAAAGTCATGCAGTTGTAGGTCGTTTTATCTATTGGACTGGGAGTGAAAAGTTAACTAATGAGGACGGTGTTATTTACAAGATTTATATGTTGATTTCTTTTGATTTGGTAACCAGCCAATTTAAAGTTATAGACCTACCGCAGATTTTAAAAAATGAACTCCCAGTTCCATTCAATGTTTCGAGCTTGGAACCTCTCTAGTGATTTCTGGGACGATCATTGGTGAAGATATTCCATTGTTTTGCGGATGGTTGTTGGATGTCAATGGTTCTTCCATAACATCATTTAGAAGCCTATTCACCATCCCTACCCTATATCCGGTTCGTTTGCTTGGGTTTACAAAGGATCAAGCTCCAATAGTGGAAGCGTACAGCGGCAATCATTTGGGTCAGTCGGTATCTGTTTACAACAAAGAACTTGAATTATTTGTCTGCAAGGGAATGTTAGGAGATGCGGGATCTTTCTACATTGCCCCATACAAAGAATCTCTTCTTTTGTTAAATCAGCCTAACCATGCTATTTATAGTATGTTTTATTTTTAACTTACCATTCTATTAATGTTTTATTTATAACTTACACCATTATATTCATGTTCAACAGGTTTGTTCGGCAGAAGTTATGGATCATGCTTAATGGGAATGAAGCATTGTGGTTTTAGTACGATGTCTGTATGTGAAGGAAGCATGGAGTTGTTAGCTTTTTCTGTGTACTTGGTGAATTTTATAAATCAAGTGGTTATATATTATGTAACCATTAAACTTATAATTATGTAGTAATCGTATTATGTAGTAATCGTAATATGTAGTAGGTTGTCGTCCGTATGAAACGTTGTATGTCGACGTATTTACTATTTCCTATGTTCTGTAATCCCATCATACATCTTTGTTTAATCTGGGGAACTAGCAGTTGTTTCCAATAAACAATGTGGCAACTAACTGTTGTACATAGGGCAACTTCTTTTCCTTATTGACTACTTTTATAAACCAAGGAGTCCTTCTAGTTGTTACAATTCGTATTCTACAATCAACTAATAACTACCAACTACTGACTATGCACACTTGAAAATAACAGATTTACCATTCAACACTAGGACAATTTAACTAGCACAATTTAACTAGCAGTTGTAAGTTTAATACTAGCAGCACTATGTGCCTATTCAGGCACAGAATAGTAAGAGCAACACCTACACAAAGGCACCAGAATGCTATCAGCAGCACCTACACACGGGCAACACAAACACAGCCATACACAACAGTATTAATGACTGTGGCATCATTTCGTTTATGTATTCTATCACAAGCAGTGGTTAAAATATCTAGCAGTAGTAACCAAATTACTGGCAGTTGTAAGTATACAACCAATTCAGTTTTACTAGCGGTAGTAAAAATAACTATAGCTATAGTAAAAAGAACTAGCAGTTGTACCGTTGTACGTATACAGCCAATTCATTTTATAAATTGAGATATCATAAAAGCAGTGTAGCATTTTTTTTACGGTTAGAAATGTCGCATATTGCTCAAAATAATCAACTCAAATGAATGTAACTCTACACATCTGATAACATGATGTCGTTATGTGCGTACGTCAAACTGAAGATGTCTACGTTTTTAGAATAAGTGATGGTCACAACACGTTGCTTGTGTAATAGATCCGCCATATTACCATGGCTTACTAAAATATACCATTTCGTAATATTTTACGGACCAAATTTGAAAAACTTGTATCTTGGCGCGCGAATCAATGAACCAACCCAACAACCACATTTAACGATCATAATAACACACCCTCGTTCTGAGTTCTGACCATCAATTGCAAATCAACACCCCTCATCCAAAGCCTCCTGTCGAACCAACAAAATTTCCTTGAAAACCATGTCGTTTTGCGCTAATGTTATCACCGGCATGAGAGATTATATTAGCAACATGCCAAATAAAAGAAGCGGTGAGCACCTCTATTTTATCTACAAAGTGGAGGTTTAAGTGGACCTTGCTCACCGAAGTCATAATTGATGAGGATTTCTTTTATTATTTAACATATAAGTTTGATGGGAGGCATGTTACTAGACATTTAAATCAGCTTACGGGTCCCATTAAAAAGTTTGTCTTCTCTGTAGATCCTAAACCATTGTCTGGAATGGAAGACTTGAATTATGAAGAGATTCGTGATTGGGTTATGTTTTTGGCACTGCAAGGAATTGAGGACCTGACAATTAGAAAATGGTATGGATATCCAGTTACATTGCCAACCCAACTTTATGCGCGTATTGAATTGAAACATCTTGAAATTCATTGTTGTGATTTTCCTAGTTTGGTGTTTTTCACTACTTTTCCAAATTTACTGAGCTTAGAATTGTGTTTAGTCAAATTTCTAACCGGTACAGTTTGGGATTTAATTGATGGTTGTCCCTTACTTGAGTCTCTTAGATTGGATGTTGAGAGTACAAACGGGATGAAACTATGGAATCTTGCAAGTCTTAGGAATTTGAAGAATTTACATTTGTCATTCGGTATTTCGAATGCTGTCACGACAATCATAGCATCCAATATCTTTCACCTGACAAGACTTCCATCTCTTGAAACACTAACATTGGATTTTGACTATTGCACGGTAAGACCGTTTTGAGATTTACACATCTAATTTTACAATGTTAAATACATGTGTAACTATAACGACATTTAATCTTTGAAACTAACCCAAAATTCGACCTTCTGTAGTTGATGCTTGATGGTAATTCCAGGATGAATGTCCCTTGCCGTTTGTATCCCTCGTTAATCTGAATCTAAAAGGAGTTGATTTTGGCGAGACTGTTATCGTGTCACTCATCGTCCAAATGTATCCTTCTGTAGTCGACCTTCTCCTGTTTTGGTATTTGGATACGCCTTAAACTGAACATTGTCCCCAATGTTCCCCGAAAGTATCAAAGTTGTGATAAAAGAAGGTAGTTAATAACGAAAGAAACTAGTACTCCCCTGATTAGCTCGGTAGGATCCGTGTAAAGTGGTGGTTACATTTTTCTTCAAAAAGAACGTTTGCATCAAAAGCTCCTTCTCATCTTATGTATCTTCTTCTTGGTAAATTAAACCTGCACACTTGAAGAAAACAAACAAAACCTTCGCGTAAAATCGGCGGTAACAATATATATAGGACTCTACTAAACTAGGATATAACGCTTGTGGAATGGATGTTTACAGAATTTTCTGGAAAATTAAGACTTGAAAAATTCCAAAAATTTTATAAGTAGCACAGAAAACGAGAAAAAGTAATCAGTTGTTTTTGCTCCTTCCTGACGCCGTCAGGTTACGATCCTGACGCCGTCAGGTTATCCTGACAAAAACTGGTCAGCGATTTTCTGGAAAATTTACATCTTTAGAATCCGGAAAAATTTCCTGCAAAACATCCATTATGACTCGATACAAGCATTTGACTCGAACAAACACACATATATATCTTTTAATCAATTGAAATTCACATGTTTACGTTTCTTTTGAAAACGTGTGTAATCCTCCCTACACTTATCCCTTATGTAAAATACCTTTATATGTGATTAAGACGAGGTTAAAAACAAAATAAAGCATTTTTACAAATTTAAACATGAGAATAAACAATCAATAAAAGATATATGACACAAACAAGCAAACAATTAAGCATGGGTTGCCTCCCACGAATCATTTTTCTTTATTTATGAGTCTTGTAGCTAGACTCGTAGTCGTTCTCCTACGTAACTTCACTTTGCATCCTCAATGAGAATTCTATCATATTGACAAAATTTTCATCGACTCTATACCTAGGTCCTAGGGTCAAACAATCCCGATAGTAAAGCCTCCTTCTTTCCCACATGAATTTAAAACCTTTTTCAACATCGTCCTTGCTTTTGTCCTCAAAAGCTCTAATGTTGTCTCGTTCAAAAAGGGGTAGATGGCCATATTCATTTGTCTTCCAAGGCATCCTATAAGTAATTTCCTCATTTCCTTCCTTAAACCTAACCGTTCCATCATACTTGTTATGGCTCATTTTAGATGTTTCAACAAACGGTTTTCTTAGCACAACTTGGGACAAACTATAGTCAATGACGCATCCTACATCTTCTAGGACCACAAAATCAACTAGGTAGGTGAAATTTCCTATAAAGACGTGTACATCCTTGACTCTTCCCACAAAGTTACAAACACCACCTGGATACTTAGGGTCTCTCCTAATCTTAAGTCGCTCATTCATAATGTCATTGTAAACGGCGGATGACATCACATTAATGGGAGATTCCATATCTATGTAAGCATGTTCGACATTCTTATATCCGATCATACAAGGAATTTTTAGGTTCCACGGATTTCCTCTCCCAATCTTTGGACATATCCTAATGATGGGTGATTGAGGATTGTCAACTATATATTGGTGGTATGCAACTTCTTCCTTAGTGGGGTAAAGATTAAAATAAGCACTATCCTCCTCATTCACAGTTACTACGCCATCATCCGAATTACTGTTGATCATGGAGCCAACTACAGAGGCGCTGACCACTTTCTCAACAGCTTCCCTAATTGTGCTATCGAATACCTTCTGCAAGTCCTGAAGGTCAGTGTTCCTACTCACATAACGGCTTCGGCGGTTGTGTTGGTCATTGGTTTGGGTTTTGAGAGAAAGTGATTGATTTGGTGGGTGGTTGTTGAGTGGTGGTGGGTTATCACCGTCCATGATGAAAAGTGATGGGGTTACTAACAAAGGTCACGAAGAAGGGGGATAGACTACGAGAAAGCTAAAAAAATGGGAAAAAAGCTTACTTGATAGGAATCAAGCAAGGAAACCTAAGTGAAGTGAACTCCTAACTAGCTATTCTATTCCCCGGCAGCGGCGCCAAAAACTTGATAACGTTACACGCGTCGTTCGGGGTCAAAGGAACTTCCTTTTCGTCGAGCAAGTTTTTCAACACCCTAGGCAGTGAACCTAATTGTTGTAGTGTAGTATTAGGGTAAGCCACGGGAATTGATATCGTTCTCTAGGGGAATAGGAATGCTAGTGAAAAGTTACTACGCTAAGGTTGGGGTTGAGGAAGATTATTTTTGTGCTTTTTATATTTTTTAAGAAATGGAAAGGTACGAATCTCGGGGTTTGGATTTGGGGGTTTTGGTACTTCTACCGATTACTCTACTTATCTAATCTAACTAGTGGGTAGTCTATGTCTAATTAATGTGTGCTCGTATGATAGTTTAAGAATGTATTTACTTAGGTTGTATTACTCCTTAATTATCTCCTATTGATGGTTGAATTGTCACGTCCTTATTCTTAATCGCGTTGTGTGTCTAAGGTCGTAGGGTATGCGTTTACCCCTAACTCTTTGAAACTACCTAAGGTTATCGCCTACAAAATCTCTAGGATTTATAAACTCAACTCTAAGGTACTCTTCGGATGGTTTAGCCTACAATGGCTCTAGGTATTATAAGCTAAGGTTCACAAAGATTAATCAAGCATTAACTACACAACAAATGATCTATCGTAATACTAGATCATTAACAACTAAGATAAGAGACAACCAATCAATATTCAATAACTAAGTTTCATATTCCCTAAGCAAACACACAAGTAAATTAGCCGGACATGGAGAACATGCAAGTACACACACAAATAATTGAAGACATAATTGAATTAATGAAGTAAACACTTATCTTGATGTAAGATAGGGTTTGGAACCCTAAAATACTGTACAAGACAGCCTTGGTTCGGTTTAGGCTTTTACTCCAAAAGACTACACACTGAATAATGAAAAATTCGGATTCTATATATAGGATTACAAATGCGACGGCGTCACCTTTTAGGTTGTGACGCCGTCGGGTCGTCGTCATTAGGGTTTCGTCTTGGCCATGTTAGTCTTGCGACGGCGTCACCTTATGCTTGTAAAGCCGTCCCCTTCAGTCTCTGACGTCGTCTGGATCAAATCTAGGCCGTCTGAGGTGTGACGACCTACTCTTTTAAAACTTGATACCGTCACTTGTATTTAACCAATTTGGCTACTGAGCCGTCACAGAATAGGCATGACGGCGTCGCCTTATAACTTCTGACGCCGTCACCTTCACTTTTAGCAGCCTGAGTGTCTCGATTCTTGACTTTGGCCATTTTATTCATATATTCGCGCCTTTTAGTCCGAATAAGTGTCATTCCAACAATTTGCCTTCAAGAGACCTAAAAAGTGAAAAGGAACGATATTAAGTAATAATGGATACAAAAGTGATCAAATAAGGGCTTAAACGACCCCTCAAAAAGGTACATTTTAAAACCTTATCAAGTCTTTCATTTCCTTGTGCACTATCCCCTTTTTTCTATGATCTCAAACCCTCTTTCAGCTTTTGTGATAGAAACACGCTTTGTTACCTTCCTTCTTTTGAAAGGTGTTGCACTACCGCACCGCATGCCAGCGTCCTCTTCCTGCCATACCATGTTTTTGAAATAAAATTGTGACAAAGCCTGTGGCTTGTGCACAATGTAGACGTCCATGGATCCATTCTCATCCACAAGGTCATACATTCGTCGAACGTCATTGTCTGTGTGCAACAATGTTAAACCATCTTCGAGTGCCTTATTTGGTGCACCATAAAATAAAGCCCATTTTCCCCCTCTAATATCATTGAAAACATGATCAAGCACCCTGGTAAATGCATCCCTGGTGGAGCTAAAACACCAGACATCAGCAAGGCGACCGCCTACAGAGCGGAGTGGCTGAAGGAATGTATACCAACGTCGTAAACAATTGCATAGATGATGCATATAAACCACTCCTTACATAACTAACGACATCTAAGGTATTATACCCTACATAATTATAAAACAGATAGACATAAAAAAAAAGCAATGGATTATAAAATGGAATGAACACGTATATAAAGCATAAATCGAATAGCAACAACGATTTATTATAACATAGAACCAATTGCAATTAAAGCACTTGTAATAAACAACGAGAAGAATATTTACATACCATATTTGATCAATCGAATGTGGTTTGCAATCAACACCGTAGCTTTCTAGACGGTGACATAACTGACGTTACAAGGAAGAGAGGGGCTGACGAAGAAGACGGGTTGGTTTGTGAAAACAGTCATTAAGAACACTTTTGTGCGAGAAGGAAAAACAGAGAAAAACGGTAACTATGGATGTTTTTGTAATTTTGTGCCAGTGGGTATTGGAATTTTGAATAGAAATTGTACTTTGACTATTCAAAGCGCATTTTTCGTTGCCCAAAAAACAATACCTTACACATACGGGACACTTGTCACAATGTCGATGAGTTGCCAAATGACAGCGGTTGCCCTCGGTCCATTTTCAAATTAAAAATAAAAGTGGTCCGGAAAGTGACTAGCCTCAGGGCGCGCGGTCTTTTTGCATCATTTTCCCTAAATATAATATCCTTATAACTTACATTTTGTTAACTGGATATGAATATACCTGCGTATCTCTTGACAAAGCACGAACTAACGGCCGTAACAATATGTTGTTGTAGTGTCATGTACATATCCATCTGGAAATCTGATGCCAGCTCATTCCAAAGGGTCAATCAAACAATGTTTCCACTACAGAAGGGAAATGAAAGTTCATAATAATTAGCATGTTGAATTAGATGACATATGTGATACTTGCTATCTGTTTTACCGGTTAATACAACAAACTGCATAGTAAAACAAAATGGCAAGCACGTTGTATTAAATGACTAAGAAAGTAGGTTTTAGATACGTATTAGTACATAGCATTTGTTGCCAGTTTACCGTAACGAAAACAAATAAATCAATAAATAAACTAATAATTAATGCAAATTTACCTGTATGCTGGCGATTGTTTCTCTATGAAGATTCTGAGTCGCTTACGTCGTTGTTGGTAGCACACGAATTCTTTACTACAGACAAAGGCCTAGAGAGCGAAAAACTATGCATGGTATTATCACTTTCGGATTTGGAACCATATGGATCTGTAGCACATAAAAAAGTAATGATGTAAACATATTTACAACTGTATACACCCAATAAAAAAATCAAATTACAAGGCGATGTGATACCTACGCCTGTGGTCGTGTGAATCGGCTAAAGGCTGCATAACGCGGCTCACAGATCTGCAACTCCAAACGCCTGTGATCAAAATCGTTTCCTAAAGTTAATTAAATTGCTTATCTCTCCCCCTTTTTTGTTGCACAAAACATAAAGATAACAAATAAGAAACCTTAAATCCCCCAAACCCTCTAACAACTAAAATGTTACCACACAATATAAACATCATTAATAAAATAGTTACATATATATCCTTTTAATGCAATAAAAGCATTGTATTTTATGCATAAAAAACTAGTACAAAGGATATATATGTAATTATTCATCTATGGAAGGATATATATGAAATTATGCCAATAAAATAAAGCGTACCTTATTTTGACAGCTTCAATATCACCAAACTTTAACAAATAACTGGACTGTCAGACCAATCAAGTTTCGTTAGTCAAAGACATAATTCAATTCAAAAATCAAAATCCCATAACGAAGATAACAAAAACTATAGCGACAAACCATCTTGGAGTCAAAGCCAAAGATCTTGATTCTTCTTTACTACACAACAACAACAACAACAAACCCAATCCCGCCGTGCCAGGGTATGGGAAAACGACACCTTTTTATATAAAAACTTTACCAACATTCACAGTTCAAAAACCTATCATTCACGCAAAATCCATATGACAGTCCAAAAATTCTAGCTTCTTACAAAAAAAAAAAAACCCAAAAGCCCAAAACCAACTTTTATAAAATTAAAGCTAACACAATTGTTAATCACTCGAAACCCAACCAACACACAGAGAATCACGCCTTTTAAACCAAAGCCCCGAAACAAAAATTAACAGAACGCGTACCGTATTGAAGCTGTGCATCAAACTCCGGTTATTGAAGCCATAAAACTCAAACCTTCATATGGACTTCCGACACCCACCAACCTCTCTACAACCCGACTTCACCACCAAGACCAGCAACCTTTATGTTGCCCTATTTGTCACGACTCCTTTTTAGAAGAGATCTAAAACTGCTACTTTTTTCCATGTCCATATTTTTTACTGATTTTTAATTTAATCTCATTCGTCTTTGTTTTCAAAATCAGATAAAAAACTATAATCTAAACAGGTTATCATTGATTATAATCATAATCTACGACAATCATATTTAAGCCTCCATACCTTATTTTTTGAACTTCCAATATCTTTGTCCAACGCAAAATCTACGACAATTGTTGGTTCCTGCATTGATGAAAAACATAATATAGCATTAGACTGAAGTTATACAAAAAAAGCAACCAATAATCTCTAATTACCTTATATGACATATTATCAATATCAAGCCACATATCCCTATGCCTGACATGAATATCTAGAATCCAAAAAGATACTGACCAGCTTGCACACAGATTCCTACCACGTTTTTTATGGAAATAGACAACTTATCAAACGCTTTATATGCATGACTTAAAATTAAACTGATTAACAAAAAAATTTATACCTCAGTGTAAGCATCAAGGAATTTCTAACCATTGTTGCATCTTTAACCATTGTCGCAAAGGTCAAATCACAAATGTCGAACAAATGTCGAAATCAGCAGAAATAGATAAGCTAACCAAAAGCTGGACAATTAACAAACCAAAAAAAATTAACAAACCCAAAAAAATTTAAGTTAGGCTCAGATTTATAACCGAGAATCATGGCACATAAACATTTGAACACGGACATTCCTGCAAACACACCCGGTTGTATAGTTATGATTAATACCATACCGTCCAGTGATTGCCCCGCCATGTTACATCCAAATCTTTACTAACCCGTTTCATTTAGCTCATACTATGAGAATCATCACAGCCAAAAATCATACACATGCTTCCTTGTTTCAGAACATCGAGGCCAAAGACAACGTCATAGATATAAGTATATAATCCTTAGAAGAACAACCCGTCCAAGAATGGGCCAAGTACAAAAAGGCTTCAAAGCTCGCCTAAGACGACGTAATTAGTTTAAGGCGGAATAAAATACAGTGGAATTTCATACCGCTCTCCCATTATATCCTAACCCGTCCAAGAATGACGGTCATATAAGTACTCACCCTAAAAACCGGACACGCCCGCAATGGCTGCAAACATAGCATGTTGCCCCGCCAAGATACGGGACGGTCTCAAGTTTTTCTGAGCCCGTCAACATTGATCGCGGCCTATCGGATAAAAAAACCGCAACAGCTGCATTAGAGCTCACTTACAATGCCGTTGAAAACTGCAATTAAACAAACACCAATAAATAAAAATATGAATGTTTCATAAGAACATATACTTTGAATCACGGAAACATCCATATAACCATAATTTCATTAAACGAACAATCTTTACCCAACAATTATATACATACAGTTGGTTTGTGGGAGTTATAAAACGACAAAACGACTAAGAGTGTGTGAGCCGATGGGGGCACACACGATAAACACGAGTATACGTGTCGAACGTAATTTAAACTTGAATTATACATATCCGATATGATGTAACTTGACCCGATCATTAAATTCGAACTATGGGCTGTTTTTTGGACATGACATGGGACGATTTGAGTCTTTGCCTTGGGCCTTGATAACTCACTGATTGGGCATAAGGAGGGAAAAAGATTGCATGGGCTTTGGCTTGGGTTTCAAGCTTGTCGACCAATCTACTGTTTCCATGTTGGAAGTCAGTTTGTTTGCTATATAAACAATCTCTCCTCAAAACAGGTACGAATAATATACCCTAAATCCTCTCCAAAACTGATCCAAGATTCTACCAAAATCCTAGTCGATTTTATTCAAAGTCGTTTAGGGTTTTTGTTAAGTTTACTTGATTCCTAAACTTGCTAAGTTCCAAGTGTTTAGGTGGTGATTACTTGAAGGTTTACTGCTCCTAAATTCCCTGTTGACATGTAGCAGCAAAGTGGTACAATTGTTTCTGGTCATGGTGATTATCTCGGACAAAACCTGTAAAGGATGGGCAAAAGAGAAAAAGCTGTTTTCTTGTTTTGTTTACTGTTTCCGTACAGTAATATCTTTTGCAGGAAAGTGACAAATTTGTTTGAAAGGTTTTCTTATACATATAATATTCAAGTTGTCAAAGGTTGATTGGGTTGTTTACGTTATTGACTAGCTTCTATATCGAACGTATACGTTTTCGGGTTTGTGTGTGATATACTCATTGAGGCATGTATTTTAGATGCTTAGTTTCGTTTTGGTTTCTTGTTCCGTTATTAAAGATCAATTGCCAAGCAAGGTTAGGGTTTCTTTTATCCCTTTTATTAATTAATAGTTATAATAATTAATTGTTTTTTAATTACATATTTTAACCTAATTGTGATTACTAGATCCTTATCCGATGCGTACTCGTAGAGGTTAATGGTTAACATATTTCTAAAATCCCAACAGTGGCATCACGAGTCATCTCGTTTTTGCGATTATGGGTTACACGTTTTAAAAGGCTGAAACCTAATTTAGTTATTTGTTTTATTTTGCTTTGACAACTATATGCAATACTTGTCAATTTTTAATAAAAAATAACTAGTCATACACAAATTAAAATTATATTGATAATTAGAATTAATTTGTTAATTAGAATTACTTGTTAATTAGAATTACATGATAATTAGAATTACATGTTAATTAGAATTACTTGCTAATTAGAATTAATTAATTGTTAATTAGAATTATAATGATAAGTAGAATTACATATTGTTTATTAAATACATAAAATTACGTAATTACTTGTTAATTGAGATTGCTATGCGTTTTTATGTGTTTTCCGGCCACAAGACCCACTCAATTGCTTTTTTGATGTATGGGGCGATCTAGGTATTGTATCCTAGTGACGGTTTTATGGTTCTTCTTTTGGGGAAGACTCGCAAGAGAACTCGGAACAATATGTGTTTTACATTGATGTTTATGATTATATGTTTGTGATTCCTATATATGCATTATTACTCGCTTTGACACCTAATAGTATGCAATATGGAATAATACATATCGTAACCATAACATTAATATTGGTCTTTATTTACACGCCAAAATAACATGCTCAATTGTGACCTGCTATTTGATTCGTGGAAAATCGTTTTTGTTAAATAAAGTGACCAAATATGATGAAACACGTTTTCAAGAATTTAAAAACTAGACGCTATGGACACTTGGGATGTACGGCTCACCCACTAGAACAAACTCAAAAGGGGGTTCAAAGAGGTGCGCACAGTCGCACCGAAAGGATGTCTAGTGTCTAGTTTATTGAAAAATAGAATATTTTGTGTAACTGGAAACATTGTGTTTAGAGCTACCAAAATAAATAACATCCTGCACTTGTCACGATGTATGAGTTTAAAGAGTAAATAAATTACTAGGATATTCGCTAGGTAATTTTCTTGGACTCTTGGTTATTCCTAAAGTGCTAAATACCCTTGGGGCTATGTAGACTGATTCGTCGGGAAATCAATTATAGAGATTTGTAGTATATGGGTAACTCAAACGTATTAGGTTTGAGCACCGAGATCGTTCCGAACGAGGGTTGAATGGAATTTTCAACTCACGTCGCGATTATCGGGATTTGAATATTTCAAAAGGGATTTTTGCGATTTCTACACTACGGGGCAAGGGAAAGTAAAGGGAAACATATAAAAGTACTAAATCTATAATGCAAATGAAAAATTATGCAAATTATAACTAAAACGCAAAATACAAATTAAATGAAACGCGAATTAAATGCAACTAATTCTAAACTAAGTCCTAAAAATGATCTAAAATTATTTTAAAGTGGAAAATGATATTTCAAAATAAACTAAGATTTAAAACTAATTTTTATGATTTTTCTTGAATATATTTGAATTAAAAACTAATTTCTAATTTTAAAAATGGAACTAAATAACTAAACATTATGAAAACAAGTGATAAAATTATGAAACCATTTTTCAAAAATCTAAAATGACTAAAAAGAATTTTCAAAATTGGATTTGTATTTTTATGAACTTTTTTCTATTTTATATGATTTAAAAACTATTTAAAGCTAATTTAATTGCTAAAAATTACTATTTGAACTAGGAAAATTATGGAAAAATATTTTTTTTGGCTTTTTATATTTTTATTAATATATTAATATTGAAAACATATTTTTTTGAACTTTTTCTGATTAATTTGTATTAAATGCTAATTAAAAAAATATTAAAACCTATTTTAAAATCAGAAAAATAGTAAACAGTGATAGGAAAATATGAAAATTTCAAGGAAAATCTAAAATATTATTTAGATTCTAGGAAAAATGACAAAAACTACTTTGCACTACTGGAAACGGGGTTGATGTGTAACTGCTTAGTATTAAGCTGCCTAAAATAAGCAAATGGCTACTATAATGAACTAAAGGCTACCAAATTCTAAATTATGCTAAAAATACTCTAAAACAACCAATTACAACTAATCTACACCTACAATTATCAAGCTATCATGATTTGGTTTGATTTCTCAAATAAGCTAAAACAGCTCTAACCCCCCACCTTTAAGCTTATGCAAAAGCTTATGGAACAAGCCAAAGTGAAATCCAGCACTTGGATACTAAATATTACCCACCATAGAGTGTTTAGACCAAATTTTAGCTCACAACAAGCTTTGGTGAACTTGTTGTGATCTCTGCAAGTTGACTGTTTAGCCAAAATCAGGTGTGCACAGGGTACCTTTTAAAAAAACATACCAAGTTTAAGAGCTTGTAAAGATGATTTAGAAAATTTATAAAATTTATCTAAAAATCACTTGATGAAAAAAGCCAAACAAACTCCTTAAATCCAGAGTTTCAACCAATTTGGTCTTAAATTGAGTCTTGTAAAAATCTAGAAAAATCAGTGCTGAGCAACATAAACTGCTCAATTGACTTTTTGAAACAGATTATTAAATTGACTTTTACCAATTTCAAAGCTTATAAAATGGAATGAGAATGATGTTAAAGACCTATTTATGACTAATGCAAGCTATAATATCTATATTAACACCTAAATGTAAGAAATGATCAGCTGAATCAAACAGAAATGGAAACTAGAACTAATTTTATGCGATTTTGACTTTTGATGTTCTAATATGTAAATGATTTACTAAAATGACTATAGTGAACCTAAATCAGACTTAAGCAACTGAGTCTAACCACTGATAAGCTATAAAACTCCAAATACCAGCTTATACCAAACACTGGTTTAAGACAGATTCTCAAGTTTTATTCAACAAAACTTCAAATCTAACCTAAACTATCCTTCAAACCAGATTCAATAAGCTGAATAACAACTATATTAAGCACACTTAACAGCTAACTAACACTAAAACTAATCTGCACTAATTGATGCAATATCAAGCAGATTTAATGCAAAACTAAAATGAATGACAAAGACTGATGAAATTAGCAAGAGAACAGTTAAGAGTAAGCTAAATTAGACTAGATTAATGCTAACTAACAATTTTAACAAGCGTCAGATTTAAAATGAGGATTTCGTACTCACATGAGGTCCAACCACTATGGCTTGCCAAAATGATCAATAATCCCTTATCTAATTCTATTCTCAACCCCAAAAATCACTATTATCAACCCATATCCATGACTGTAACAGCAATTCAGAACCAAATGATGTTGATAACTGCAGTTTGACCTTTTGTTGACCAGAATGATTTTTTAAAGTAAGATCAGAGTAGAGAATTATCAAGCACCTTGATACGCCTGGGCCCGAGCCCATGGCCTATTAAGGTCTTAGGGTTTTACCCTACTTTGTCTTATAAATACTCTTGTAATCATTTATGATATTCAATCAAAGTTTAAGATCAATAATTCTCTAGTTCTTCTCTTCTAATTCTTAAGGAGCTAGCACACGCTTGAAGTGGTGCCTTATCCCGATACAACCCCTAACCGGGTCGTATCAATTGGTGCTCTCGTTGAGAGCTCTCGTTGAGAGGGCTTACGATTAGGGTTCCAATTTAAAAAAAAAAAAAAAAAAAAAATTACTGTTCATCGGCACTATTCACGGGGTACTATTCATCGAAAAAAAAATTATTTTTTTCGAGTTATTAATCGCTTGAGTATTATTCATGGCATCAGCGGCGATCAAGACGCCTGAAATACGCGACTCTCTAAGCTCTTGCAAATGGGTACGGTGGCTGAATATGAGAGTGAGTTTGTGGTACTTGCAAATCGAGTAACAGGGATCTCTGAATCTTTACTTACATCATTTTATATCTCCGGACTTAAACTGACGTTACAAATAGAACTGTTGAGGGCAAGGCCTAGAACTTTAGGAGAAGCCTTTTCCTTAGCCTATATAGTCGAGGCTCGTTTTGAGGCAATTAAAGAGAAGGAGAAAGAGCTTATAATCGAAAAGAAATCCGATACCATTCCATCGTTACAAAGTGAATTCGCTTCACATGAGATTAAAAGGTCGTTAGATGCTGATGAATATATTGGTGTTGATGAGGTTAGAAGCGCGATAGACGGTGTTTTTGATATTGGTGAGAGTTTGGTTATTATTCTAAAGTGGGTACAGACGAGCACATCAAGGACATTGCTATTATTGATAACTTTTAAAAAAATGGATGTTTCCATGAGAATGGAGGCTAAAATTCAAAGAAGAACATGGGATCCTGGAATTAAGAATTATTTTAAACAACACCTTGAGGGCAAGGTGATTTTGAAGGAGTGGGGAGTGATACACCCGTGGTTGATGAGGGACGGCTATCCCGGCATGGCGTGTTGGATAACTATCGTAGTTTATTTATTATGTTTATTAGGATAAGTATTGGAGTCATTGTTTAGGATATGTTTTGAGTCATGTTAGGATAAGTCTTATGTTTGTGAGAGTTATCTCATAAACATAAATACAAGGGTGTCGATTGCACCGGTGAGGCACAAAGACTTTGTGTTACACTGGGATTATCTTATGTTTATGTTTTATTAGGATATGTCATTGAGTTATATTAGGATAAGAGTCATTGTGAGTTATAGTCAATCTAGGATACGTCTTTTAGTTTGTGTGGGATTATCCTTCAAGTCGTGTAGGCTATTTAAGTCATTCGTTTAATGAAATCAATCAAGTTTTAGCCAAATCAAATATTTGTTCTTCTTCTCTATCTTCTTAAGGAGCCCGCGCCCGCTTGAAGTGGTGCCCTATCTCGATACTATCCACAAGGGTCGTATCAATTGGTGCTTTCATTGTTCTCATGAGCATGGATGAAAACACTGTTCGATTGTTGCTTAAAGAGCAGGCCGACGCAGCTCAACAGCTTGCACAAAAACAAGCTGCGGGTTTTCAGGAGCAATTTAATGCTTTGCGCTGAGTTACAGCCACGCATGGGTTACTTCAATCATCAGGAGGTGGCGATCATGGGATATTGTTGCCCACGATCAATGCGTTTGGACGTTCCCGCCAGGGGATGATCCGGATAGCTGGATTTTCGCAATCACAGAATACTTTGCATTACTTAACACACCTGCAGATCAACGTTTGCAGATTGTGGGTTTTAGCCTCGAAGGCGCAGCTGCGGAGTGGTTTCGTTTGGATGAAATAAATTTGGGTTTAATCAAGAAGTTTGTGATTAAGATGTTGGAGGGTAGAGATGTTTTCGGAGAGAGTTTGGTTGTTTGTTGGAAGTGGGTATATCGCGAGACGAGTCGTGGGGCAGCAAAAGATGGAAGAAGGGTGTTGTGTTATGTCCAAGGCAAAGGAATACGAAAGAAGAAAAAGGTGAAGGTTGCAATTCAAAGAAGATTGTGGGATCCCGGATTACGCCGATGTTGCAGGAGGACTGGAAATGACTCAAGAAGTCCAAACGTATGGCATAAAGATTATGTCATATAATCTATCTTTATTTACGTGTCTTTGTTTAGGATTGTTTTTATGTTTATTTAGGAAAATCAATTAAGAATGTTTTAAGACAACACCTTGAGGGCAAGGTAGTTTTGAAGGAGTGAGGAATGATACGCCTGGGCCCGAGCCCATGGCCTATTAAGGTCTTAGGGTTTTACCCTACTTTGTCTTATAAATACTCTTGTAATCATTTATGATATTCAATCAAAGTTTAAGATCAATAATTCTCTAGTTCTTCTCTTCTAATTCTTAAGGAGCTAGCACACGCTTGAAGTGGTGCCTTATCCCGATACAACCCCTAACCGGGTCGTATCACACCTAATAAGCTAGAGAGGAGCTTATAAGAGCTTGTGGGAACAGTATTAACCATTATAATCAAACTTCAAAACATATTTACTATTTTTTATATTTTCAAGTATTTTTCTGTTTTTTTTAGATTTTTGCTTTGGAAAACTTAAAAGCTGAATTGAAATGAAAATAAGCTTAATGTAGCTAACAAGATGAGATTCAAACACTGAAATGTTAAGAACAGAAATTAACTAAGAATTTGTGAATAACTAAAATTTTCATTAATAAGAAATTCAATACAATTTAGAAATACAAACACTGGATTAAACTAAAAGCTTAAAAACATTATATTAAAACTATTCCTACTCAGAAAATTACATGAATACAATGTGAGAAATGGGGTCCTATTTATAACGAGCTTGGGAGCTTGATGGAAGGATCTAGAATGATGCAAGTGTGCTTTCTCTAGCTGTATTTCATCCCTTGGATCATTTTACACCTCATTCAATCAATATCCATCCTTAGATCAAGCATTCCACGTCTCTTCATCCAATCACAATCAAGCAAATGAAAGGAATGACACACGGATTGCCAAGCTGGCATTCCGTGTGTCAGATAGGTGTCATAAAGTACCGTTATGCCCGTTAATTGAACTAATTGTTCTTATTTGAAACGGGGGTAAATTAGGGTTCTTAGGTGTAGCTGGGTAAATGATTTGGGGGAATTGGGTGGCGGGAAGGGTAATAGTAATTTTTTTTATTATGTTTGACTTTATTGACCGTTAGCTATGGAGGGGTTCATTTGGTTAGTGACTGGGGTCAGATCATGGAAAGGGTTCAAAACTTTTCTAGCCTTTGACTGGTTTGATAGATGGGCTTTGACTTGGTTTAGTGTATTGGGCTTGAATGGGCTAGTGGTGTAAAAAATGGATAAGGACTTAATAAGTGATCCGTTTAATATTTAGGGACTAAAGGTGTACAATTCTGAAAATCCAGGGACCAAACTTGTAATTTCAGAAAATGTAATCCAAGGGCTAAACTTGACAATCTCAAATAATCAAAGGACCACTTTTGCCAATTTTGAATCTCAAGGGTATTTTTTGCCAAATGCTAAAACTTGAGAGACTGATTTTGCCAATTCTTTAAACTTGATCATATTTTCAAAATCATCCTCTCAGTATGAAAATCTTCACAAATGCTCAATTCTGACCTTCCAGCTCAGCTTTAGCACTCTATATCTCTCGTGTTCGGGTTTTCGTCTGATTTGGCTTTCTTTTGTGTGTTTTATCATATCCGTACCTGCACATGCATAAAATTAAGAAAACAACAAATATTAACAATAAACGGCTCTTTCTTGGTTATTTTGGGTCTATTTTGATATAGAAAAGGTATGTGTTTTAGCACATAACATAGACGATAAAGGACGAATTGCATGCTAAAGATTCAAGTTAATTGAATAAAAGAATGGCTAGTCCATTGTCTACATAAGTAAAACTTCATATACTCTGCTCACCTAAGTACATGCTACTCGTAGGCATTTGAAGAGAATAGGAAAGTATATAAAACTGCTATATGCCTTCTACTAGAAATGTAACACTCACAATGTTGACAAATCCAGTGGGAGCAGTTGCATTTTATAACTAAAATATCATTCATGTAATGTTGTCAATTTCAGTGGGAGCTACGGGATTTATTTCTTGTTAGTCACCCATATCATTTCAAATTAGTTTTGAAATAATCCATTACTTTCCGAATATGAACAACCATTGCTTAAAGGAAAATTGCATTTTATTTTATAAGATGACATGTTGCCTTTCTGCTGTCGCTTCTTGAAGTGTTATCTATAGAATAATAATCCACAATTCCTTATTAAAGGTTATGGTTCTAAAACTACTTATGATTTATATATGACATTATCATATTGTTTGAACAATCAATCACGTGTTGTTTGTTTTCATAATATGATGTTGTACCTTTCACAAGTGGGAGAAATCTCAAAGTGTGTGCAAGGAACAACAATATTATTGGTATATTTTGACCGCAAGGTAAAGGAAACTAATAATTCTACTTGGACTTAAACACGTTAGATGTTTAATGCCCTACTACATGTCAATAAGAATTCTACTAGGACTTAAGCACATGAGATGTTTATTGCCCTACTACATTCTAATAATGATTCTACTAGGACTTGAACACTCTAGATGTTTGTTGCCCTACTACATTCAAATGTCATGATATAGTGTTAAGATACTTCAACATTTGACTACATGTTTTAGTCAACATAATTATGATTATATGATAATGATCATAATTCTGAAGTATATAATTAGCTTGAAATTACTATAGAACTTAATAGTTTGCGTTCATGATTACTTTTGTTAGTATAATTATGCTTACATGTTAAGACATAATTATAAAGTCCTTGTATTAATCAATGACTTATAACATAAAGTATATATAGTAAATGTGTTATGTCTTCTCGTTAACACATAAACATAAGGCTTTGAATTATTCAAAGACTGATAATGTATTATTAAAATGTTCTGTTTTCTTGTTAACACATGAACATATAATCCTTGAACAGTTATGTCTTCTTGTGAACACGTGAACATAAGGTTCTTGTATTGTCCAATGAATATACATTATTGCATGTACTTGGTTCGTAAATACTTTATATGCAATTTGGCTTGAACAAATTGACAAGTATTTGGTCCAAAGAGAATTAAGTTATCTATAGAATTATGATATAGTTTCACAATTCTAATAACCCATAGGATACCACTTCATAATGGTGTGTCTAATGTGTTGGATCAAACCTTATTCGTATTGTTTGGTTATTGATAGCTTTAATTGCTCTACCTCCTAAACATATCAAGGTTAGAAATTGCGTGTGTCATGGATACACTCAATATAGTTCAAACCTAGAAGGTATTCAAGACAACCAATAACTGAAAACCCTAATTCATTAGGGATTTGAGGTTTTACCACTCAAACCAATTGAATCATAAACCCTTTTGGATTTTTGATTTTCTACACTTCCTAGCTTGAAGATTGTAGTTTTGGTGTTCTTCCTAGCTTGACGAAACACAAAATTGTTGTTAGAATTTTTGGTTAAAGAGTGATACTAAATTAGAGTTTTTCTATAAACCCTAATTTGAGTTGTTGGAAGGAATTCCATTATGTCTTGATTTAAGTTCTGAATTTGTTAAAATATAATGAAGCATTTTATTAACAAATCTTGAGATGAGAACTTAAAATGTATTTTGTGATTCTCCATAAAGAACAATTTATTGTTGCTTAAATACTTAGTATTTAGATAATTGTCTCTACTTACAAAAGTAAGTGGGAGTATATACATATCTCAAAGTTTTTGAGAACAAAATACTTAACCTTCTAAAATCCACTTATTAATGTCATACTAAGGTTAAACATGAAAATGTCGACCGAATTATAATGATTACTCTCATTTATAAATTCGAAAGGATGCCTCATCACTTGATTGATTTTTTATATCAATGCTGAGGGATATAAGTTAGAAGATTATTGTAAATCAGCTATCTAATGAAATATATTATCACATCTTGAATCTGATAAATGTTTTAGAACTATGAATGATAAGATGCAGTCCTTAAAAGGCAAATTGAGTTTTAAGCTTGATTGTTATTTCGCCTAACAGTTAACCTAAGAGGTTGGAATGAGTTTCTTTTGAAGATTGACTCACAAGGACAAAATTGTATACATATTAATGTTTGGCATTTTATAAGAAGTTTTTAATCATACTTAAGCAATTGACTGTGATTAAATTTTCTTATATAATACAAGCATTAATTATATAAAGATATTTAATTGTCATACATGTGATTTGTATGTTGAATATGCCAATTAGATTTAATAACTCTTTCTTTATGATTACCTTTTGCGAGGACGGTGTGTAATCAAAAGAGTTATGAATCTATATTATCTTTATGTAGTATACAAAACTTAAGCAATCCATGTTTTGGATTGGATCATGCATCTAAGAGTTGAGATCTTGAATTTAATTACAATATGATTCTGATTGAATTAAGATAACTCTTGAGTACATCTGACATTGAGTGGGAGCAATGTGTTTTTCCTTAAAATTTACATGTTGAAGATATCGTTCTATTTAAGCTATATATTGATCCTTAAGCTTAGAATGAAACTTCACTTGGAATTTAGGGAATAAAACAAACAACCTTGGAATAGATGTTTATATGGAATAAACAAATGCGGAAAATTAAGTCTGACACAAATGCAATATATCATTCCAGCAAGTCTTAAATGATATATTTCACTTGGAGTAATAATTTACATGGATGAAAACCTTGTATTTTTAAACTAAGGGTTTATCATGTATATATTATATTGTGTATAAGACTAGTTGTTGCTTTTGTATAAGAACAAAATGAGCTTACAACAACAATATCTAATTGAGAGAGTTTAGATTATTGTTAATATAGATGTTTACGAATTATAAAGCAAAGTGTTGTATAAGTACAAATGATGCTAGAGGATTATTAGTACTAGTTGTAGTAGGATTTCATATTTTATGATAATTATGCTGACTAGTTATGCTCAACATAGAGCATTGTTGCATTACACATTAAGGAATGAGAATACTTTACACTTTTAGAAACTGTAAAGATGACTGTCAGTATGTCGTTGATTTCTAATACCTCACGAAAGGTAAGACGACATCTCCATACTATAACTCTTGCAATAGTATGAGCATATGAGATAAGACACTTATCTTGTATTTCAAATCACTCACTATACGTGAAATTTGAAACAAGTATGTGGAAAGTTTACTCAGATGACTATTTAGTTTTTCTTGTAAAAGAAAGGTTGAGAATGTTGGAAACATTAGGCTTCAACTTACTAAATGAGTCTCATGCATATCTGTTTTAGTATTTGGATAATTAGGATTGAAAGAAAATTTTTATTTTATGATAAATAAAGATACCTGGTATTTGTTATTCATTCATATAATAATTGTTATCCTATATTTGCATGTTTAATCCTTGAATGATTTTATTATTCTTTAATATGTCCATTGTCGGTTAACAATATAGGAATATTGTTATGTAAGGCAAATGTGAGTGTTGGTTATATTCTAACGATAATGTGGATTGTTCCCGCTAAACTCATATGTAATCACTTGAGATGCATATTGGATTCCCCAACTTTCAAACATTTACTTTTGGATCCTTGTCATAAGTAAAGTATTGAAAATGGTTTGTTATCTTCATCCATAGACTTGAGATACAAGCAAGTTCTGTCATGTGTGGATATCATTTTTTTTAAGTAAACGCAAAATGCTATCTGAACAAGGTAGTTATAAAAGCTATATTTCGGAGTGATGTGAAGCGGCATCCACAACACTTGTAGTCAATAAAGGATTTGTTACTCCGCTTGATATGTGCAGAAAGATACCATGGCCTCTCAGATTTAATCGATAATTGTTTGGCCAAACCAAAGGGTAATGCAAGATGATTCTTGATTACATTTGGTATATCTGAATTAAAATCCATAATGAGATTCTAAATGGTTAAACTATATGGAATGATTTAAGATCCATAATCCATGGTTTAACGGTATCTATAACAAAGGATGATTAGAGCAAGACATTGAATGACCATGCTACTGAGAAACTTTTACGAAACTATTCTCTCAAACACTTTTAGTTAAAAAGCGAGTGAGAGCGTTTGCTAGGTGTTTCCGTCGTTAGTTTTGTTTGCCATTTGACACACCAACTCCCAAGTGGGAGCTGTTGGTTTGTGGGAGTTATAAACACGACAAAACGACTAAAAGTGTGTGAGCCGATGGGGGCACACACGATAAACACGAGTATACGTGTCAAACGTAATTTAAACTTTAATTATACATACCCGATATGATGTAACTTGACCCGATCATTAAATTCGAACTATGTGCTATTTTTTAGGCATGACATGGGACGATTTGAGTCTTTGCCTTGGGCCTTGTTAACTCACTGATAAGGATTTAAAAGGTACACTTTTGAGGGGTCATTTAAGCCCTTAATTGATCACTTTTGTATTCGTTACTACTTAATTTCGTTTCTTTTCACTTTTTAGGTCTCTTGAAGGCAAATTGCTGGAATGACACTTATTTGGACGAAAAGGCGCGAATATACGAAGAAAATGGCCAAAGTCAAGAATCGAGACACTCAGGCTGCTGGAACATAAGGTGACGGCGTCACTTCTTAAGTGCGACTCCGTCGCGAGACATCATGAGACGACTTAGTAGCCAAATTCCTAATTAACAAGTGACGGCATCAGGTTTTAAAAGAGTAGGGCGTCGCGACTCGACGGCCTAGATTTGATCCGTAAGGCGCCGAGAAAGGCGGCTTACCGGCCACAGCATAGGGTGATGCCGCCACAATGATAACGTGGCCAAGATGAAACCCTAATGAGCGACGACCGACGACGTCACAATTAAAGAGTGACGCCGTCGCAGTTTGTAACACTATATATAGAATCCGAATTTTTCAGTTTTTAGAGGTAGTTTTGTGGAGTAAAAACCTAAACCGAACCAAGGTTGTCTTAAGGCGATATCTTAGGGTTCCATACCCTATTTTACAACAAGATAAGTGTTTTACTTCATTGATTCAATCATGTCTTCAATTATTTGTGTGTATGCTTGCATGTTCTCCATGTCTGGCTAATTTACTTGTGTGTTTGCTTAGATATATGAAACCTAGTTATTGAATATTGATTGGTTGTCTCTTATCTTAATTGTGATTGACCTACTATTACGATAAGTCATCCATTGTGTTATTAATGCTTGATTAATCTTTGTTGAACCTTAGCTTATAGTTACTAGTGGAATTGTAGGCTAAATATCCAAAGACAGCCTTAGTGTTAAATTTATGAATCCTAGAGATTTCGTAGTTATTAACCTTAGGTAACTTCAAAGAGTTAGGGATAAACGCATACCATACGACCTTAGAAAACACAACGCGTTAAGAATAAGGACGTGAAAATTCAACCATCAATAGGAGATAACTAGGGAGTAATAACATCTAAGCAAATACATTTTTAATCATCATAAGAGCACACATCAAATAGAAATAGACTACACTCACCTTAGTTTAGATTCTTAGATAAGTAGAAGTAATCGGTAGAAATACCAACCCCCAAATCCAATACCCCGAGATTCGTACCTTTCCATTTTCTATAATATATAAAAAAAAAGATAAAAAATAATCTTTCTCAACCCCAACCTTAGCGTAGTAATTTCTCACTAGCATTCCTATTCCCCTAGAGAACGATATCAATACCCGTGACTTACCCTAATACTACACTACAACGATTAGGTTCACTGCCTAGGGTGTTATAAAACTTGCTCGACGAAAAGGAAGTTCCTTTGACCCCGAACGCGCTGCGTAAGCGTATCAAGTTTTTGGAGATTGGCAGGGGGATGAAGCAGGAGGTTCCGCTGACGCCTACAGGCACATGTCCAGTGGAGATTGGCAGGCCTACCAGGGAGCGTGGATGGGCCGTATGGACACATGGATGGCACAACAAGATCAGAGGGCTAGCTGGACATATGATCATACCATTAGACAGATGCAACATTTGTCCGTGTGAGATCCTCTTGACCCCCACCTGCAGATTGATCCATTCCCTGGGCGGGAGGAGGACTACCCGCCTTATGGATACCTGGGCCACCTCCCTCCTGGTTATGACTATCACTATGGACCTCCTCCCCAGTGACTCATGTGTTTGTTTATGGGTTGTTTATGGATATGTATGGTTGGTTGTTAAGACAATTTTATTTGGGCATGTAATAATCTATACTACATTGACTTTGTGATGAATTTTGAACAATTTGATGTGTATGTATATTTGCATGTGATGTGACTTATCTATGACCTGTGTGGTTGGATTATCTATTTGTGTGTCGTATATCTTTTAGTGATTGTTTGTTCTCATGTTTAAATTTGTAAAAATGCTTTATTTTGTCTTTAACCTCGTCTTTATTACATATAAAGGTATTTTACATAAGAGATAAGTGTAGGGAGGATTACACATGTTTTCAAAAAGAAACGTGAACATGAGAATTACGATTATTAAAAAGATATACATGTGTGTTTGTTCGAGTCAAATGCTTGTATCGAGTCATAATGGATGTTTTAAAGGGAATTTTTCCAAATTCTAAAGATAAAAATGTTCGTAAAATCGCAGACCGTTTTGTCGGGATAACCGACGGCGGTCGCATAAACCGACAAATCGGAGGAGCGGAAACAACTTATTACTTTTTCTCGTTTTCTGAGCTACTTATAAATTTTTGGAATTTTCCAGGTCTTAATTTTCCAGAAAATTTGTAAACATCCATTCCACAAGCATTATATCCTAGTTAGTAGAGTCATATATATTGTTACCGCCGATTTTACGCGAAGTTTTCGTTTGTTTTCTTCAAGTGTGCATGTTTAATTTATCAAGAAGAAGATACAAAAGATTGGAACAAGCTTTTCACGCATAACATTCTTCTTGAGGAAATATTTAACCACTACTTCACACGGATCCTACCGAGCTAATCAGGGGAGTATTAGTTTCTTTCGTTTTTTACCTTCTATTATCATAACTTTGATACTTTTGGGTAACATTGGGGACAATGTTCAGTTTAAGTGTAGGGAGGGAAAATAAAACGGAAACTTTGAAACTATGCTTATCCTTGATTATTTGCTTTATCCAATTTCATTTGTGTAAAAAACCATGAGAAATATTGGTTAGGGTAATTTTGGCACCAAATTTAAAATTTTTCATGACATGTTGGAGTGGGCCATTAGTCTTAATAAAGCGTTTCATGGATAGGAAGTTATATGACTAGCACAAATACCATTTACCACTTAAATTCCACCCAAAATGTGAGGATCGCCCTTAGATTTATAGGAATTAAAGCATTCCACTTTAATGCTTCGAGTGTGAACCGGTAGTATAATAGATTCTAGAATTTGTTTTGTGATGCATCCCGAGATCGCTAGTAAGACTACACTTGTGTAGTTAGGAATAACTAAATGATAAGAGGCATTAGGATAACCCTTGTTTGATACCCGTAATATAATTACTTCTTCCACATCGGTTGAGTAATTCCCCCACACCCTTGCGTTGTACTCATCTTTAGTACACAATACCCCTAGTTAACCCCTCAGAGCCTATCCTTTTCGCGGTTCTCATGATGTTTCGGTTTTCTGGAATATCAATGAAGAGCATTGTTTACAATCCACCCCCAAATGTATACCCAAATAGCCTTAGCCTACCTTGTATGCACTCACGTTTAGTGCATTATTGTTATCATACTTAACCCTTAGTTCAATTATCTAGTTGCTTGCATAAGTTTCTAAGTCGAGTCATATCCTTTGTACACAGTTTTGGGACGATTGAGACTCATGGGAAAAGTTAAATTTTATGAAATGACGGGAAGGGAACGTTAAATTCAAATTCCCTTTATTTGTGTAATAATGTACTCCAAGTGTTTTGATCTTTTCAATTCGGGTCAAATTAGCGTTAGAGTAATAAAAACTCAAGTGTAAGGATGTGCCTATAAATCCCTATTATTTTGATGTTACCATAGAGGATGGTAGAGTAAAAGTGTATGAAAAAAACATAGGGGCTACCATCCTACATCTATCTTTAAATTTATGTTTGTTTGTTTCAATTTATCTAGAGTTTAGAGTGTCGAGTCTTGGCTTAGCAATGCCATTCTTCTCATGCTTGTAACATAAAGATTTTTGACTTGCCACCACTAAATCGCCTATCCTACCAAACCCTTTGTTTCCCTACCGTAAGCCTAACGTTACAACCCTTTAAAAGACCTCTTGGATAGTTTTTCCTAGGTGCTTACGCCAAAGCGATGGAGGTTTGATCTAGTCTCAAGCCTATGGTAATCTATGTACTAGGACCGGTTAATGAGTGTTTATCTTCCATTTCCAACTTGATATATTTCATATACACCCAAGAGATGTGAGTATCCAAACACCACTTGTGAGGTGCTAGTATGTAATTTCCGTGCTTGTTATGACTTTTGCGGGGCTTATATGTGTTGTGAATTGTTCTAAACTAATGCTTCATGACCCCTAACTTATAAATTAATTGGCTAAAAGCACATTTGCTTGAGGACAAGCAAATACCAAGTGTAGGGATATTTGATAAGGATTTAAAAGGTACACTTTTGAGAGGTCATTTAAGCCCTTAATTGATAACTTTTGTATCCGTTACTACTTAATTTCGTTCCTTTTCACTTTTTAAGTCTCTTGAAGGCAAATTGCTGGAATGACACTTATTCGGACGAAAAGGCGTGAATATACGAAGAAAATGGCCAAAGTCAAGAATCGAGACACTCAGGCTGCTGGAACATAAGGTGACGGCGTCACTGCTTAAGTGCGACGCCGTCGCGATACATCATGAGACGACTCAGTAGCCAAATTGCTAATTAACAAGTGACAAAGATCAAGTTTTAAAAGAGTAGGGCGTCGCAGCTCAGACGGCCTAGATTTGATCCAGCGGCATCAAAGACTGAAGGCGACGCGTCACAGGCATAAGGTAGTTTTGTAACACTATATATAGAATCCGAAATTTTCAGTTTTAGAGAGGTAGTTTTGTGGAGTAAAAACCTAAACCGAACCAAGGTTGTCTTGGGCAGTATCTTAGGGTTCCATACCCTATTTTACAACAAGATAAGTGTTTTACTTCATTGATTCAATCATGTCTTCAATTTTGTGTGTATATGCTTGCATGTTCTCCATGTCCGGCGAATTTACTTGTGTGTTTGCTTAGATATATGAAACCTAGTTATTGAATATTGATTGGTTGTCTCTTATCTTAATTGTGATTGACCTAATACTGCGATAGGTCATCCGTTGTGTTATTAATGCTTGATTAATCTTTGTTGAACCTTAGCTTATAGTTACTAGTGGAATTGTAGGCTAAATATCCAAAGACAACCTTAGTGTTAAATTTATGAATCCTAGAGATTTCGTAGTCATTAACCTTAGGTAACTTAAAAGAGTTAGGGATAAATGCATACCCTACGACCTTAGAAAACACAACGCGTTAAGAATAAGGACGTGAAAATTCAACCATCAATAGGAGATAACTAGGGAGTAATAACATCTAAGCAAATACATTTTTAATCATCATAAGAGCACACATCAATTAGACATAGACTACACTCACCTTAGTTTAGATAATTAGATAAGTAGAAGTAATCGGTAGAAATACCAACCCCTAAATCCAATACCCCGAGATTCGTACCTTTCCATTTTCTAAAAAATATAAAAAAAAGATAAAAAATAATCTTCCTCAACCCCAACCTTAGCGTAGTAATTTCTCACTAGCATTCCTATTCCCCTAGAGAACGATATCAATACCCGTGGCTTACCCTAATACTACACTACAATGATTAGGTTCACTGCCTAGGGTGTTATAAAACTTGCTTGACGAAAAGGAAGTTCCTTTGACCCCGAACGAGTTGCGTAAGCGTACCACTCACTGATTGGGCATAAGGAGGGAAAAAGATTGCATGGGCTTTGGCTTGGGTTTCAATCTTGTCGACCAATCTACTGTTTCCATGTTGGAAGTCAGTTTGGTTGAAATATAAACAATCTATCCTCAAAACAGGTACGAATAATATACCCTAAATCCTCTCCAAAAGCTCGATCCAAGATTCTGCCAAAATCCTAATCGATTTTCTTCAAAGTCGTTTAGGGTTTTGTTAAGTTTACTTGATTCCTAAACTTGCTAAGTTCCAAGTGTTTAGGTGGTGATTACTTGAAGGTTCTTGCTCCTAAATTCCTGTTGACATGTAGCAACAAAGTGGTATAATTGTTTCTGGTCATGGTGATTATCTCGGACAAAACCTGTAAAGGATAGGCAAAAGAGAAAAAGTTGTTTTCTTGTTTTGTTTACTATTTCTGTACAGTAATATCTTTGGCAGGAAAGTGACAAATTAGTTTGAAAGGATTTCTTATACATATAACATTCAAGTTGTCAAAGGTTGATTGGGTTGTTTACGTTCTCGACTAGCTTCTATATCAAACGTATATGTTATCGGGTTTGTGTGTGATACTCATTGAGGCATCTATTTTAGATGCTTAGTTTCGTTTTGGTTTCTTGTTCTGTTACTAAAGATCAATTGCCAAGCAAGGTTAGGGTTTCTTTTATCCCTTTTATTAATTAATTGTTATAATAATTAATTGTTTATTAATTACGTGTTTTAACCTAATTGCGATTACTAGATCCTTATCCGCTGCGTACTCGTAGAGGTTAATGGTTAACATAGTTCTAAAATCCCAACACATACTACTTATAAGAATAAAAAAGAAAAGTCACATAAAGTACCTCCAACAACTGCGAAAAATTGAGAGTATAACTAAAGCAAAAGATAGTTACTCTAATTCTTACGTTTGGCAAAAACGTTGTACTATCAATTTTTCTGATGATGCGCGAGCTCGGTCATAGTATCAATTAAAGTACCTCCAACAATTTAACAGGCTTAATAAACAATTTAACTCAAATTGAAGTACCTAATTCTTACATTTGGCTTAATATTGCTAAACTCAACATCACAGCTTAGAAAAATTAAAGTACCTCCAACAATTTTTCTGGAAATAGACAACTTATGTGACAACTCGTAATTTCCTCAACGCGTCGTTTAGGGAGAAACGACATTTAGAGTGATCGTTCCCTCAAAATTGAGTTACGATACATATTTATAGTCATTTTTATCGAAAATAATATTCTAAGAACATTTGCGTAACTCCCGAGTCACGAATCCCTCATTTGCTGGTCCAAACGAGTCCCGAATCTACTTTTACAAAATTTTTGGAAAGTTTCATGTATGGCCCCTGTGATAATAACAATTCCGCCCCTATACTTTCCATTATAAAATTTTAGTCCCTTGTGGTAGTATAAATACTCCCACACTTTCCCACTCTCTCATTTTTCTCATTTTCTTTCTCTCTCTATAAAATACACACACAAAAACTCTCCTCTCTCTCTCTCTCTCTCTCTAGTTTTCCGGTAACCACCTAGGGTTCCGGCGCCGTCACCAGCTCCGGCCAAATTCCGGCCACCCCGATAGTTACACAGCCACTTCTAAACGATAGATCAGGTCCTTGTGACCCCATTTATGCATCACACGCGCGTTAAAACTCAAAGACGCGCCCTGGATCTTGAATCTTAGTTTCAAAATTTAGGGTTTCATGGTGATATCGTGTTTAATGATTCATGCTTAGATGGTTACGGGTTGTACCCGTAAGAGACGCCATCACAGCCACTTCGTGTTCATCTCTTTCACTCGGTAACACATAACTCTTATATATATTGTTATTTTTGGTTTCTACCGATTTATATATATTGGTATGTTTGTATTTTCATGGATATACATGTGTTAAAATAAGATCTATACACGTTTTTTATAAATGAATGGTTCGTGTGGTAAAATGGGTATAAAAAGAATGGTGTCATGATTTCGTGAGTCCCGGATTTGGATCTTATTTCGTTACCACAGTTTGGGATTAACGTGATCTTTTCACGTGAAATGAGTAAATGAGATAAAATACTTGAAACTAGTTTTGTGGTAAGAAGATATATACGTGTGATTGATTTGTTGTTATGATTGTTGTGAGTCGAGTTGACTCAACCGGGTCAAGATTGGACTCAAGTCATGTGGTGTGAGTCAAACTCAATGGTTGACCCAGTCGGGTCGGGTCAAAAATGGTACGGGTCGGGTCGGGTTTGACCCAGACGCTAAACTGGTGTTCACTTCGCCTTAATTTATGAATATTGACTTAGGATTTGTCATTTGGTATCGGGTTTGACCCGGACGGTCAAACTTTGGGTTAACGGGTCTAAACGGGTTAACTAGTAAGTTGACTAATGGTATAGACAATGAAATAATTGGAAAAACGTAATGGGTTAATTATATATCAATATCGACCACTAAGGAAACGGTAAACTTGTAATATATAAACTTAACAACGTGAATTGTAACGATTTAACTATACAAACATACACGAATTAACGTGAATTGTAATATATTGTTAGCCTTAATAGTTTTTATTAGAAGTGATGGTCATTCACGTTTAGGAACTTTGTAACGCGTGTTAGATATCGTGATAGAATAGTCAACGGGCTCGTGGATTGGGATAAGCTAATTGGCTAATAGTTATGTTAAGCTAGCCTTTTATCTCTTGTTATCCAATCCAAGTCCACGAGGCCCATCCAAAGCCCATTAGGGCGTTTATGTCTTGTACTATATAAACCCCTCAAAGTCTCATTTGAGAGGTGTGCTTGAAAGAGTGTGTGTGTGTTTTCTTTAGAGCAATATAACATCTTATTGTTTTCATCTTTCTATCATGTTCATACGCATAACATACACGATTCATATATCATTCAAGTCACCATCTTTCTTTTCTTAATCTTTCTTCTTTACGCATATTGTGTTCGTGGTTTCACGTGGTTATACTTGTGTTAGTTAAATTGGGTTTGTGATAAGGTTGATATATTTAAGGTCCTACAATTGGTATCAATCGCCTAACAATGGTTTAGGAGTGTTTGTTTTTGTTTTGAAGTTTTGAATGCATGGCGTAAAGCTCACGTTATACATCTTTGCCAGCTTAAAGCTTTGATTTTACACTTAAAAATTCAAGATTCTTGTGGTTTAAGGTTTATTTGGTGTTAAAGTTTCAGTTTATTGCAAAAAGTTCAAAGCTTTACGTGTTTTCCTCATTTTAAACTTGTGTTTGGTTCGTTTTTCATTTCTACGCATAAGCATAAAAGGCATTTTGGGTGATAAAGGTCAAAACTTTCTTGGTATTTGAGTGGTTTGGACGCTGTTTGTGCATCTGAAATCGTTTGGAAAACTGGAAATTTTTTATGCGTAAGTCAAAACCCTATTTTTACGCATAAGAAAGTCAAAACCCTTTTTCTACGCATAAGGTTTTACGCATAAGCTTTTGGTGCAGATTATTCGAAGCCAACGGTTACTCGATTGCTTCCTTCACTTGGATAAGTTTGTGGAACACTTCGACGTTTGGATATCTTTTACACTGTGATAGTGTAAAGGATTTTTGGGCAAAACCCTATATTTACGCATAAGCTAAATCTTACGCCAGATAATTTCTTACGCATAAGTATTTTCTTACGCCTAAGCTTGTCTTACATAAGTAAATCCTACATAAGGATTCTACGTTTAAGATTTTAGTCACGATAACTCTATTGTTACTTTCGTAAGTTGGGTATTCTGCGTAAGTTCTCTCTAAGCCTAAGCACAATCTCTCGCCTAAGCATCCTACCGTAACTTCTCGTCTGCCTTTAGCTCTTCAAAAAATAATAATAATAATAATAAAAATAAGAGTTTTTACGGAAAATTTGAGTAAAATTTAAATTTTGAGGAGACTAAACATTCAATTTTACTTAAATTCAAATTTTGGTATAACTTGGAAAATTTTGGTCAAAAATTCAAATTTTTGGACCCAAATTCAAAATTTTTAGGTCAAATTTGGCGTCAAAATTGTCATAACTCAAAATTTTCATACGACCTTAGAATTGATTTTTATAGTGAATTTGAAATTTTGGGAGAAAAATTTTTACGCTTAAAAACCAAGTTCACGAGTACGACTTTCGGAAAAACTTCAAACGACAATATCTTATTAAACACAACTCCTTTATCGTTGAACCGATCCTACATCAACTTTATCATAACATACCTTCATCAATGGCAACTCAACAAGACATTCATGCGCCGGTCTTCGAAAACCGTCCTCCTATGTTGGAAAAAGGTGGTTATCTTCAGTGGACAAGTCGTATGCTTCGTTACATCAAGACCAAACCTAATGGAAAACTCATGATTCGATCCATTACGAATGGACCCATCAAGCCTCGACAAGTCCAAATCCCTGGAAATGCTAATGCAACACCTCCAGTCCCACCATATTCTCGTGATCAAAACGAATCAGAATACACTGAAGAGGATAAAAAACAAGTCGATGCAGATGACATGGCAATTCACATTGTCCAACTGGGTTTACCAAAAGACATCTTTGCTGCAGAGACAACGTGAAAACCGCTTTCGATATATGGGAAGCGTGTTAGGCGGCTTTGTCATGGAACAGAAATTGGTCAACAAGACATGGAGAACAAGTCGCTAACCTAATGGGAAAAGTTCACTTCAACTCGGGAGAATCCATTGAATCCTACTATGGAAGGTTTTGCACTTTGATGAACGAGCTTATCAGAAACAAGTTGGCACCCGTAACTATCGTGCAAAATATCAAGTTCCCTGAACAATCTTCCGTAAGAATGGGGACGATATGTCACTATTGTCAACCAAACAAAAGACTTACATCAGTTGAACTTTGATCAACTAAACGATTTTTCAAACAAAACCAAGTGAAGTGATTGAAGTCAGGAAAGAAAGATTGGCAAAGCATCACTATCCATTGGCACTCATTACAAAGGCTCAACCTACAAAGTGAATACACAACAACAAGCTTCATCATCTTCCACTAACAACAACTTGCAAAGAATACATTTCTCAACCACAAGCCGCTATCCCTCAACAACAATTCTATCCACCGAACAACAAGTCATTCAACAACAACAAGATCCACAATACCGTGAACAAGGAAACACTGATCTTGAAACTGAACAAGAAGAAGCTTTGTTACAGGCATTTTCTTTCTTGGGTGAAGCATTTAGAAGTCGCTATTCCACACCAACTAACAACAACCAAAGGATTTCATCAAACACTCGCAACAAGTAAATTGCACAATGTGGGTGTGAATATGGGTCATCAAGGACAAATGGTTGGAGTTATTGGGAATCAACAGGAATATGCTACTGGATTTCACATGGGTAATCAAAGCGATTCGATCGGGTGTGGTAATCACTGGGTGGAATGTTGGAAATCGGATGGGACATAATGTTGGGAATAGAGCAAAGGTAATCGAGAATGGGAATGTTGCGACTCAGTCGTTGGGAATTATGGAAATGTGAATCAAGGAAATCGTTAAGTGTTACAACTGCCAAGGAGTGGGTCACATGGCAAGGAAGCGTCCCACTAAGCCACAAAAGAAGAATGATGAGTTTCTTGAAAGCTATCTTTGTTAGCACGTAAGAAGAAGCTGGATGCAGTTGAGTCGAGGAAAATGATTTTTCGCTATTATGGATGATTTGAAGACCTCGAGGAAATCAATGCTAACCGCATCTTCATGGCAAATCTTCGGAGACTAAAGTACGATCGACTCGACGGCGCACCTCTCTATGACGCCAACGCAGATTCGAGGTACCAATTATTGATCCATGCTATAACAATGTCATATTTGATGTGTTTACTCATGACGAACAACATTATGTGATGCCAGCACCTACTTATGATACATACCTGGACAATCCGAGTTGTAGCAATACTAACTCAAACTCGATGTGGATCCTAGTGGAGGCCGTGGCACAAAATCTTGAGATCGATGAGGAACGTGCTTACTTTGAATCATTAATCAATAACTGTGGCATTGAAATTGAGAAAGTTAGAACGGTCAATCGTGAAGTTAAGGCAGCGATGAGAGCTACAAAGAGAACGCAAGAGCCTTTGAATTTCATACAAACAAAGTATCAGAATTAGCAATTGGTTATCGAGATTCGCTTTTAAGAAAAACAATTGCAAATCAAGTATGACACACTTGATGTGAATTTGAACTTGAAAATAAAATCTTTAAACAAGGAAATTTCTGAACTAAATGACCAAATTTTTAAACAAAAAGCACTTTCGATCTTGAAAAGAGAAGAAAGTTGATTGCTAATTTTTCAAAAGCGAAGATTCTCTTCTTGATGAAATTCTAGATAAAAATGAAACTATCAAAAAATTGGAAAATTTGCTTCTTACAACGGGTCATTCCGCTAAAACAAACAAGATGCTTTCTAATCAAGTTAATCCTTATTATCATACTACTCAAAAAATGGCTCTTGGTAACACACCTCCTTGTTTCTTCAAGAAAGCTCAGAAAGAACGGAATGTGTTGAACAATGGAAAACTTTGCATGCACCCATAATTGTACATGATTCTCTTGAAATGTTGGAACTATTTGAGGAGAGTAGATAAAAAATGAAACAAAAACATCCGGAAATCAAACCAATTGATTATAACAAATGGAACAAAATTAATGGTATTTCGGTTGTTTCTCATAAAGAACAATCAACGTTTTCCACCACACCAAGTGTTTCAGACAAAGTGTCAACACCGTTCAAAATCAATTTCAAAACCGTTGTTGTCTCCAATCTCTTTCTAACATTGAACAAATGTCTTCAAACAATCCTTTTAACACAAGTGATGCGAGGAGTATTTTAGAAAATGTGAAAACTAGAATTGGATCTTCAAGAGTGTTAAAACTAAAACCAATATTACAACAAACATCCGGTTTAATAGTTTTGATAATGAAAATAAAAAGTTCTTTGAAACTCAAATTGCCCCTCAGCTGAATAACATCAACTCAAGGGTAATTCATTTTGAAAAAGCCTTTTTGAAAGCGGTGACTTTGTCAAGGACCATAAATCCCTAGTAAAGCAAGCTAATGAAAGTGTAGAACAAATCAAAGTTTTGGAAAAGTTAAATGATTCTCTCTTCAAGATGTTCGACTACTTGATATTATGTTCATCATTTTACAAACATATTCTCGTTGAAGATCATGAAAGACTCGATCGAGACCTCAAATTGTTTCAAAATATGAAAAAGCTCTTGAAAAACTTGAAAAGAAAATGTCTCATATTTTAAACAACTTGATCGAAAAACTGAGGAATGCAAGTATGAAAAGCTGTCATATGGCGTGCCTACAATGACATGAAAGCGAAAAATGATCTTTTGAGGACTTAGTGGAATGTCAAAAGGAAAGGCGTGAATCTTGTTATTACAAAACCATTGACCGAGGAGAAAGCAAATGTTCCCAAACCGGTTTCCAAACCAAAATATGCGTTTCTATGCCTCCTCCAAAAGTCAATGAGAAAAATATTTCATCAAAACCAGTCACTCCACCTGTGTCACAATTCTCAAATTCCGGTCATTTTGCAAACTTTAAAATTTTTTATTATTCATCATTTTACTATTCATCATTTTTGAAGTCGATTTGATATTTTGAGAGGTTATCTCATGAATTTAGAAAGTTACGGCACCAAGACGCATACCGACACCAAATTAATAACTAGTTATAATCAAATTTTAACGTAATAAGAATGTCATATTATTACGTTTAAGAAATCGCTTCCAAAAAATATAATTTCTACATTTTTAGAATTAGGAAGATGCGTTTACTCGAGGATTCGACAAAACACGGGGTACAATTAATACCGTAAGGAATAATAGAACAAAATAAAAATATTATCCTCCTACCCTCTCTCCTCTTTGTTAGACATATCTGGAAACCAAAACACAAAAATGGGTTCTTCTTATCCTTTTCTTTAAGTCAACCTCATTCCATCTCTACCATTATCCCTAAATAAAAACACTACCCTCCTAGACATCACATGAGGCTATAGAACATGGCTATGGAGAAAGGGATTAATTTCACAAGAGTATCACCACATTCACTTCAAATTCGAAATTAGGGTTTCTTCATATCAAAGGGGTTTTCAAAATTAGTTTAGGGGTTTTGTAATTAAGTGCATAAGGAAGCTTTCCCAAGTGGTTAATTGCTCCAATTCATCTCGAGTCTCTCCAATTGAGGCGCTTTGGTGTTAGGTTTTTCTACCCTTGACCCACCAATTGGTTTCTTGTAAGAACATGTCCTATATTCCTTTCTATTAATTTGTGAATTCACACTTACTATATTTGAATTTATAAAATTTCTTTATATACATATATCGATTCATGAAATATTATTGGATGTTGTTATTCTAAAATGTGGAGACTTAATAATATTACAAGCTAAAAACTAAGATCGGCTCATATTGGAAGTGCTTATTGCTAGTTGCTTATTACTATGCTTGTTGACATATTTGGTTAAGGATTTGATTTGGTTAAGCTTATTTTCATTTTTGGTTTTGCTGTCAAAATTTAAACCAGAGGATTTGGGCGACTTAAAGATGTTTTGACAAGCTAAAAGATTGATTTTTGGATAGCTTATTTCGTATAGATGAATTTTCATGTAAAGAACGTCGAAAACGGACTTATAACGAAGAAGATATGGCCGATTTAAGATTGATAAAACACAAGGTATTTTGACAGCAATTGCATAAAACTTACTTGCTGATCTGATTTTGAAACGAGGTTTTCGACCCTTTCTTGTCCGAACCGGCTTAAGTGTAAAATACCAAAGTTGTCCGAAATGATATTTTACGTTAGGGCGCGAGATTTTTAAGTTTGAAAGTGTAAAATGAAGGATTTAAGCTTGGTCAAGTCGGACCATATTTTTTTGAAAAAGTCAAAGTTGCTTATTTTCCGGAAATTAGTATATATCGCTTAAATGTCATTTTTTTCCCGGAAAATTTTGTTATTACTATACGTTGTTTTATAAACCATATTATTCGTTATATCTAGACTTCGGATTGGCCATATTTGATTATAGTGCACTTTTGGATTTAATGATCCAAAAGGGGCATCTCGGGTCCATTATTGTTTTATTTTGTCATATCGGATTATAGTAGTTTTGTCGAATCATATTATATTGCTTAATACAGGTTTTGTAAAATATGGAAATGTTTGATAACGAAGCGGGTGATGTCGAAATTTTCAAAAATTTCTATAGTACATTTTTTTACAAAGCTCTATTTCTTAAATTCCCGTGAAAGAAAAAATCCTAAAATTCATAAAAATCTTATAATCTCTTATAATTCATTTGGAGCAGCTTTAAAAGTATGTTTTCTTTTATAGGAAATTTCATCTTCTTTATTTTGAGGTTTCCAAAAACATGTCGGGTTCTATTGTTTTATCATTTGTTCCTTTTGTTGATTTCTTTCTTATATACATATGTACTTATGCTTCAAAAGCCAATACTTGCAAATATTTAGAAAATTGTTTTAAACTTAAATGATGCCACATAAACAACAACAACAACAAAACAAACATTTAAAGATTCATTAAGTTAGTTAAACTTTATCGAGTCTTAAATATGAGTAAAGACTAAATTGCCGTACTAAATTAGGTTGAGTGTCGGAAGACGTGCACTACCAATAATTGATTTAATTCCTTGGACTACTAATTGCCAAGGTGAGTTAAGTAGCCCACTTTTACTCGTTTAATTGTTTTATAAACTCTTCGGAGGAGATACATGCTCAACTACTTGCTTTTACTTTACATTTATATGAACTTAAATATCTTTTGTTCCACTCTGTAATGGCGTAAGTAGATTATGCTCGAACTAAATTGATCACTATGTTATGAACGCTATTAGTTGAAACACTTTCCTTGATTTTGAACCTTTCGACATGTATTTTGAACTCTTTTTAAATTGATTAGGACCCTTTAACATATAAGTGAACACCTTGGATTTGATTTGAACTTTTTGACATATAGTTGAATTTTTTTTACTGTAAAGGACTCTTTTGATATATGTTAAACTTGTTTGGCGTGATTTTGAGCAGCGACTATCTTGAACCCTTTTGATATTATTCGAGCTCTTTGGCTTCGAACTTTTGAATTTCGACTTAAATCTTTGAACTTAACTTCGAACTTTTGAGCGGAACTCTTGAACTTAAATACAAACTTATGACTTGTTTGAACTTATTGAGCCGAAACGTGTTATGACCTTGACCTAAAGTCTCCCATGTTGAACATCACTATAAAGTCTCCCATGTTGAGACATCACTATAAAGTCTCCCATGTTGAGACATCACTATAAAGTCTCATGTTGAGACATCACTATAAAGTCTCCCTTGTTGAACAACCTAAAAGCCTCCGGTCAGGAAGAGCGTCTCACTATATTCTGGGCGTTCTCAATAATTCGCCTTATTGGTGGAGTGTGCAAAGTCTCCCTATGTGAGCGAACAATACCAATTCTCGCCTTATCGGTGGAGTGTGCAAATTCTCCCATGTTAGGAATGTTCTTAATTGTATATAATAGTTGTATGATGTCTTGTTAGGTACATTACGCATTGTTAGTCTCTATTAGTAGGTAGTATGGATAGCGCTATTAGAGGTCGGCCAACCTCTCGTCCACTATGTTACGGGGCGCATATTATTTATTCTAGGGGCTTTGCACGGCATACATTATTATATACGTGGTACTATATTGTGATCTATTATGACCACTTATACTTGACTACATGACACGCTATATTTTGTGCAATGGGTTGTGAACCACAGCGGTGCAAGTTTTGTATGGTGAACTTGGGCGGAGTGGATTTACAATGCCTTTGCTTTGAGAACTCATTTGACCTGCGTGTTGCGAACATAAACTAGACATACTACTTTTGGCGGGTGGATTGTGAACACCGCGGGGTTACAAGTTTTGTATGGGGAACTTGTGGCGGAGTGGATTCGATGCCTTTGCTTTGTGGACTATTCTAATTGACCAAACTTTGCCTTTGTCATGACGCTCTTTAAAAGCGTTACTTGTTAAACAAACTCTCTGAACTCACTCAACCATTGTGTTGAAACTTTTAGCATGTTTTATCTTTCGGTATCTAAGGCATTCAATTCATGGCATGCATGTGGATTTATCATAAGAGTAGCGGTGTCACTGGCGTCTCTATAATTTATGCACTTAACTATCGTTTGATTGTAACAAACTCATTTTGGTATATTGGAAATATTTTGGGACCTATGTTTTGTAAACTATGATTATTTTCTGAGAATCAAGCGATATTTTCAAAACGACACTTTAGGTCGTTCGATATAACTGTAACTTTGATGCTATGATCGTCATCCCCCAGGAATTCCATTCCGCTGCAAAACAGGTAATTTGGGGGTGTGACAACCTGCCTTACCTAAACAAAATGATGATAAAGGAAAAGCGGTTATCGAGAAACCAAAAGTTTTAGCTCCTGGCCTTTTTACCACTAATGCGTCTGCCTCCACATCTAAAACATATGGAACAAACGACATAAGTTTGGATAAGCACTCTAAAGAGACTAGGAAAGTTGAAACCACCTCCCTTCATAAAAATGTGAATCCTAATGCGTGTGCCTTACCTTCTACAGGATTAGAAAACACCTCTAGGAGACTAACGCCTAAGAGCAATACAAGGAACAATAGAGTCTCGATTGCCTCTAAGAGTAGTAGCTTGAATAAAGAGAAGAAAGTAGAAGAACACCCTAGGAATTTACCGCTTTTAATAAGAAAGACATTTCATCTGGAGATATGTCTTGAACCTATGAAACTTGCTAAGTGTAATGAATGTGTTGAATCTCTTTGTTTAACTTGCAAGAAATCTTTAATTAATGTTCACGATGATTGTGTTTCTAAGAATGTGAATGATAAGCCTGTTAAGAAGAGCGTTCCAAAGAACTTACACTAAGCAGTAGGAAGACTAGTTGCAAAACTTAGGCTTTACACTATTGACAAGAACCATAGTGTTTACTTTAGGGATGATATTTGGAAACCCGCGGTGGGAACTTTCACACTCGAATGGTACAATGAGTGATAAACGAGAATTCCACAGCAAACCTCTTTGAGTGTGATGGGATTTTACCTCTAACCCAGAAGGAACCAAAATCAACATGGTTTCCAAAATCTTCTTCTTACATTCTTGGCGGGTTATCGAAGTATGTCTTTGGATCGTCGACTCGGGTTGCTCCAAGCACATGACCGGGAATCGAAGGCTGGCGATCAATTTAGATGCGGAAATTCATGGGAGCCGTGCGTTTTGGAAATGATCATGTAGCGGCTATCATGGGTTATGGAGATCTACCTTTTGGAAATTATTTGATCACTTGGGTTTACTATGTCAAAGGGTTGGGACACAATTTGTTTTGGTCGGGCGGATTACGTGATGCAGATTTAGAGGTTGCTTTTAGGAAAAATGCTTGCCGTTAGAAACTTGGATGGCGATCTCTTTAGCGGGAATCGTGATACAAACTTGTATGCTATCGACGTCAATCAAATGGCCTCTTCATCACCAATATGTCTTATGACACGAGCATCACGGAACAGGTCTGGGTGGCATAGAAGGTTATCCCATCTCATTTTGACACCATCAACAATCTTACCAAAGACAACCGTCCAGCGGACTTCCAAAGTTCAAATACACCAAGGATCACCTATGTCCATCATGCGAACAAGGAAAAAGCAAAAGAGAATCATATAAACCCAAATCCATTACCTAGTTAGGAAGCAAAGTTGCATATGTTACACATGGACTTATGTGGCCCAATGAGAGTTGAAAGCATTAATGGGAAAAGTATATTCTTGTTATCGTCGATGATTATTCGAGATATACATGGGTTAAGTTTCTGAGATCAAAAGGCGAAGCACCGGGCATCATCATCACCCTTACGGCGTATTCAAGTACTTCTTCAAACTCGGTAAGGGTTGTAGAAAGCGAACAACGGCAGAATTCACTAATCGGGGAGTTCTGAACTTATTTTGAAGATGTTGGAATCACATCGGACATCGGTTGTTAGAACTCCATGACAGAATGGGGTTGTTGAAAGAAGAAACCATACTCTTGTGGAAAGCTGCTTTCGCACAATGCTAATCTATTCTAGTGCACCGTTATTTCTATGGGCGATCTTGTTGCCCTAATTGCTTGTTTCACTCGAAGCGGATCCTAATCCATCAAGATTCAATAAAACCCCATATGAGCTTGTGAACAACGAAAACCATATATCTCTTACTTTCCGTGTTTTGCTTTGTGCTACCCTACGAATGAGAAGATCTTGGAAAGCGATAGCAAAGGTGATATTGGAATCTTCATTGGATATTGGATAACTTCGAGGGCATTAGGTGTATAACGAAGAACTAGGAGGATCATGGAGGCGATGAATGTGAATTTTGATGAACTTTCACATATGGCTTCCGAGAGACTTCGCTCTAGAACCCGCACCAAACCCATGAGACTTCACGGACACATCGGTTCAGGACTTCGTACCTCAAAAGAGCTCAATCAACTTCATTTGACAATCCTAGAGAACAAGAATGGGAGAATTTCTTCGAGTTAATGTTCTATGAATACTATGGTGGAACGTCGACAAATGCATCAAACCATCATTCTGCTGCACCCGCTCAAAATCATCCACCACCACCAACAGAAGATGCATCTACAACGGTAGAAACCAATGCACCAACTCCATCTACATCATCTACATCTACTACAGTTATTCCACCCATTCTACCAGCAGTTGATGAGCAACACCAAAACCGGTCGATGCAGCGTTAGATGAAGACCTATTTGAAAACCGTTAGCCCGGAATCGGTGAATCATCTTCAAGCTTATGAGAACCATCTAAGCTCGCATCATATAACCAGCGGTATCCTTCTACTCTGAAGTAGACAAAAGACCACCCAATTGAACAAGTTATTGGTGAACCTTCACGGCCAATTCGGGCGAGGCGCCAACTTGCCCGCAGGTGTGACTTATGCATTTACCTTTGCTCGATTAGCAATATAGAGCCAAAGAACATTAGCATGAGGAATTGAGAACCCGCATGGATGAAGCGATGCGGGAGGAACTTTTCAATACCGTCTACATGACTCTTGGGAAATGGTTCCAAGACCAATTGACATTCGCGTCATTGATCTCAAATGGTTATGGAAGAACAAAAGGGATGAAGAGATGACTGTAATTCGCAACAAAGCTCATCTTGTGGCCAAAGGATACAAACAAGAGGAAGGGATAGATTTAGAGTCATTAGCGCGGTAGCAGGACTTGAAGCGGTGGGATATTCTTAGCCTATGCAGCTCACAAAAACATCACGGTTTATGTAGGATATTGGATTTCACAAACACTCTAAACCATGATCAAAGTAGGCGTATAAGAATGTTAGAGAGAGAGAGTTCTAGTGAGAGAAAGGAAGAGAGTTGGGAACTATAGTGAGAGAAAGAAAATATTATTATGAGCTCCAACTCTCTACCTTGGGAGGTAGAGAGTATTGATAGTTCTTACATAAAGCGCACACACGGCCGTGGATCGGGCATCTGATGGGTAAAGACCGTCCAGTCCTCCACGGTGTTACTAACAAAATACTACTTAACATAAAATAACTACGACTCTGAGCTTTCTAACGATTACATATACTTGAGGTGACCGACTCTTTAATACAGGGAATTTCTAATTCCTAACAATCTCTCCCTAAGGGAGGTCACCTCAAACATATACTAAAATTACATTGAATACAAACGGATATGACATTAACAATTGTTCTTGCATTCTTGATGTAGTACTTTGCTCGGCTTCGTAGTCATTGATTCATCTCATTGCATGTTTGGTTACACTAGAAGTGGAGGTCTTTTACGGATCCGCGTGATAATAAATTTGAGCAAGCTTTTGAGATCATCATAGAAAATCTACGAGACATTCATTGTGGTGTTGGTTCTATGTGATGTTGTGACATTCGGACCGACATGCTCACATTCTGGATCATGATATCTTCTCATCAGAGTAGCGGAAGCTTTAGTTGATTCATGATATTGGCGGCGTAGCGAAGCATGGAGTGAAAATATCCGAGTCATTGATGCACTAATCATGATTTCTTTTGAGATGAATGTGTTAAGTGAGCATGCGGCTATGGATTGACCTTCATTACGATCATTTGCAAGCGTCGGGGTGTACTGCATAAGGCAGTTAGCAATAAAGCGCCCGAAAGTGTCTTTGATCACTTTTGATGAATTGAGGTACACGGCCCACGGTTCCCGTTGATCGATACAAATCTTGCTGTGATCGGTATAATTCGAAGAATTTCCTTGGCGAGGTTTCGCGGTGCTCTAGCGTTTCTCAAACGGAGCGTCTCAAAGACAACAACGGGTGAGTGAACCCGTGAAATGAGATTCGCGATTGATGAAAAGAGATTTGAAAAACAATGCGTGTATTGCTCAATAGAAATTGTTTTGCAATACAAGCGAATTTTAATGAAAATCAATTATCAATCATAAACACCTTTTATTTGAGAAATAGGCACGTCGATGTGCTAAGAAAAGAGTTTTTAAGCACAAAACCGGTTTTCAAAGGTATCCGTCAATCCATAACGAACGAGGATTGATTCAAAATATTGAATCGTCCCATTGTTTTACGTTGGTTGTCACATGGTTGATCTGTATAATAGATCTCACATGCCACCTACCGGGAGCTTGTTAGATGTTGGCTCCAGAAGGCTTTCCATCTTCATAGTAAATATGTAAACACATCACTTTCGGATGTTACGGCAATACCACAAGGATAATGCGTAGGACTCAAGATATAATCTCTCTTTCCACATTGTGTGAAGCAGAGAGTCTTCATTGAAAGTGTCCTAATGAGATTTATTGATGATCTCGTGGCACTAGACTCAATTTGTGCATATTTGGATCCTATATTGGAGACTAGGGAGAGGGTCTCCTTTTCAATATCAACAATCTCTAAGAGAAAGTCGATAGATAATGTAGGTTCCCGTGAGAATGAAACAAGTCCTTTTAAGAGGAACTTGAGTGGTTTGAAAAGTTGAAGTGCGGTCGTCCTTTGGGTCCATGGCGTCTTGTCTTCAATACCGATGTTACCATCAGTAGCATATGAATTGAACCGGTTTTACGCCTAAGGTTGAATAAATGGAGGGCTATTTGTTTTCACCCTTTTCTCATTCAATTCTTTTAAATTCTTCAACCCCTTCGTGCTTAGAGACTTCATAGCTAGAACCTTGTTGGGTTTATTCGATTACTAGCTTCGATCTCGAGTCCGACTCTTCCCATATCTCATTTTTCTCCTTTTATCATCATACCTAAGAACTCTACACTAACTAGTGGATAGTCCCTGGTAGATCCCTCGATTCGCGGATCATGGGAACATATACCTAACCTTATCGTCCTTATATCACCATACATAATGTAAAGTTGGTAGGTCTTTTTGGTATTGTTCATCTGCCATAGGAACCAATTGAAAACCATTTGAAAATCAATCCGGATACTTATGATATTTTATCAAAGCATTTTGTACCTGAATTGTTTTGATATTTTTAGAATAAGTGCTCCCCTCAACATGTGCATCAAATGTTTGAAATCGTTTTGCACACGGAGGCAAGAGGAAGAAATTACTTCTTTGATTACCATTTTCTAAAAGATATCAACATCACTTCCCTAATCAAATCAAGTAGATAAAGCATTTTGGGAAGGATGAGGTTTCCATGAATTTGCTCCCCCTCAATATGTGCCTCGAGGTTTGAAAAGAGTTTTGCACATACTAGAGGAACACGCACATGAGATAAATGATCACGTTTCAAATCATAGGTTTAAGATAGATGCTCCCCTCAACATGTGCATGGAAAATTTGAAATCGTTTGTTACATGCGGGGAGGATAACATGTACATCCTTGTAAAACCATTTACTTGAATCCTCGGTTTAAATCCAATTTAAATCACACATTCTCCCCGATCACAATTATCAAATCATTTGAGATTTGTGATCTCTTATAGATTTAAATTGATTTTGAAAGCTTTAAGGAGAATTGTGACTTGATTATGAAAGCGTTTTAAGCGATATGGATCGGATTTTAAGACTTTAAACTCCATTGATAAAACATGCATGAATATCTTTTGAAAACAATTGAATGCCAAATAACTTTTTAATTTAATTGAAATCATTCTCCCCTCAATCAATGACATAGGTTGTTGATTGAGAGATTGATATTTTGACAAATAAGTCTAGATGATTATCAACAATAGAGGCGAGTTATTTTTCAAAGCAGTTAATTTTCAGCAAATAACGGTTTATAGAATCAGAGTATGGAATTTTGAAAGTCATGATAAAGCATGGCTCTGTTCTTTCTAAGAAAAGCGGGTTACTGCCTGAAATGACAATAAACCATTGTTTCTCTTTCTCTCAAAATATATATATATATATATATATTTTTTTTAATATGAAAATTCAAACAACATCTAAAGTCCCATGTCATTCTTTGAATGACAGCACAAAGACCGTAGATATTATCGAACCGAGAAAAACAAAAAAAAAACAATATTTTTTTTGAAGATTTTCAAGTTTTTCAAATTTTTATGGATTTTTGAAAATTTTATATTTTTCTATTTGATTTTCGAATAGATATATACAGGATATAGATGAAGATAGACTTTTACTCCTCGTCTTCCTCGAAGGCGTTTGAGTGTTATCGGTTGAAGGCTTTTCAAGCCAAGTCGTGGAAGAATAAACTCAAAGCGTTCTCTTGGAAGAGCTTTGGTGAAGATGTGCGCTAGCGATATTGGACCTCACAAAATAGAGTTCCACCACACCTTTTCCACTTGTTCCTGATGAAATGATGTCGAATGTCGATATGCTTTGCTCTTGAGTGTTGAACGTTGTTGCATTATAGAGCAATAGCACTTTTATTATCACGCGATGAGAGGATTTTGTTGAATTAAAAGCCATAGTCGGATAATTGAGATCTCATCCATAAGATTTGAGCACAACAAGATGACATGGCTATGTATTCAAGCCTCTGTAGAGGAAATAGAAGTACTCATTTGCTTCTTTGAAGACCATCTCACTAGCTTATCACCCAAAAGCGAGCACCTCGGGCGTGCCGGCGTGTATCTTGACAACTGCATGATCGGCATCTCGCATAGGCGTTAGTGACATACCGGTGTCTTTCGGTACCATAGTCCCATATTGATGGTTCCTTGGAGATACCGAAAGACCCGTTTAACGCTTCAAGGTGCTTTTTAGTAGGCTTAGCACGGTATCTAGCACACATGCAAGCAGAGAACAAGATATGTCCGGTCTACTAGTGAGGTACATCGGGGATCAATCATACCGATATTTTGTTTGGTCTACCATGATTCCTGAGTGGTCCTCATCTAGTTTGGTTCGATCAATCATGGGGTGTCAACAGGGTCACTTGAATCAAATCCAAATTTCTTTAAGATCTCATTTGCATATTTAGATTGATTTATGAAAATGCCTCAGGGACTTTGTGAAATTTGTAATCCCAAGAAAAATGACATTTGTCCCATCATTGACATTTGAAATTTTGAACTCATTTCATTAGAAAAACGATCACATTCCATTGGATCGGTCGAGGCAAAAATAATATCATCAACATAAATTTGAACATGAATTAAATGTTTGCACGACTTCTACGGTGAACAATGTTGGATCAACTGCTCCTTTGCTAAATTCGGTTGATAGAAGAAACTTTGACAATGTATCATACCATGCCCTTGGAGCTTGCTTTAAACCGTAGAGGGCCTTCTTCAAACGATAAGCGTGAGTAGGATGCTCTTGATTTACAAATCCCGGGTTGGTGGCGTAAGCGACTTCTTTAAGTCTCCGTTCGGAAATGCCGTCTTCACATCCATCGATGAACTACCATGTTCTTAGTAGCGGCATTAGCCAGAAAAGATTATGATTGCCTCGATTCGAGCAAGTGGAGCAAAAGATTCTTCAAAGTCAATACCCTCCTCTTGACGGTATCCTTTAGCAACTAATCGAGCCTTGTTCTTCAACACATCACCATGCTCATCAAGTTTCACTTTAAAGATCCATTTTAGAGCCATAATCATAGCACAATCTGGGCGGTACTAACTCCCATACATCTAGTCGATCGAACTCATGAATTTCATCTTGCATAGCATTGAACCGGCTATCTTCATTCATGGCGGTTTTAACATCTTTTGGTTCGATCTTAGAGTGTACGGAGTTGAAGAAGCACCATAAGGCATCGGTTGCAAGTTGTTTCTATGTGGATCTTTGGGCGAGAGGATTTCCAATGATGTTGTCTAATGGATGATCGTGAGTCCATTTTCAGAGGTGTTCATGTGGTAGTTGTTGAGGTGAAGTAGCGAGTTATTGTCTCTGACGAACAAAATTTGATCGTGCTAAACCGGTCAAGTCTAATCACACAAAGCTGACCACTGTGAATGGCTAACCGTAATAGACTTAAAGCTGCTTAAAACACAAATACAATGAAGTCAGGAGAATAGAATGAATTCGAATTGCGTTTAGTCCCACGGAGACTCAATGGTGTGTCAAAACAAACTCAGATGATAGAGTGATTACTAAGGATAGTGATGATAAGATTTAGATTGGATAATTATACCTAAAGAAAAAGTTTATAAAATACAGCGACTTAAATGCAAATTAAGAAAATTAAAAAGATAAACTATATTAAATAAACGCTATCACTATTTTTACAATGATGATGAACGTTTAAAATTTAAAACTTCGTTTAAATTAAAACTACGTTAATGTACAAAATAAAAGCGTGATATTAAAGAGATAAAAGACCTATAAATATAGAAAATACATTTTTACAATCCTAATTATAAAAGAAAATTATTGGAAAAAGAAAATTATTTTTATAACTATTTATCTAATTATTATTAATTAAAACTATTTTTAAGTATTTAATAATAACCTAAAATATGATAAAATATGAAATAAAGCTAGAAAAATAAAATTATGACTTAGGAAAATCTAAAATATTATAAAACTTATTTTAAAATTGAAAATATATTTTTTTTGACTTTTTATATATTTATTATTAATTTAATACTATTTAAAATTAATTAAAATGCTAGAAAATACTATTTAAACTAAGAAAATTATGGAAAAATATTTTTTTGTCTTTTTATATTTATCTTAATCTAGGAAAAATGAAAAATTAATTTTTTGAGACTTTTCTTAATTAATTGTATTTAATGCTAATTAAAAATGCTTAAAAACTAATTAAAATCAAGAAAAATAGCAAACTGACTTGGAAAAATCTGAAAATTTCAGGAAAACTCTAAAATTATATTTGGAATCTAGGAAAAATAGAAAAGCAATAGCTTGTGTGGAGGAAAATGAGGCTGCAGTGGAATGTGCTTAAAAATAAGCAATTTTAATAAGCTAAATGAGCACAACAAGCACCAAACTGTTACAAAAGCTAAAATATGCTAAAAGAACCTAAATGCAACTAGAATCAACAAGCTATAACCACTGGATTGCACTATGCACAGATTTGATGAGATAAGCTATTGAGCTAAAAACAGTTTTAGGTCCCTACTTGCAGCTTAAAAAATAAGCACTAGATAAGCTGTAAACTAGGAAACAGAAGAAGGTACTTGAAGGAGACCTGGCCAAGTTCTTACAAGTCAAAGACCAGACCTTGATAAGCTCAAATGAGCTTAATGCAAGCTTTGCAAAACCCACTCGACTTCGGCTTTCGCGAGTCGATTTACTGAGGGAGTTCTCCATTTGACAAGCACTTTTGAGGTTTATAAAATTTGACAAAATTTGATAAAAATGACAATAATAAACTAGAGCAGTTGAACTTTTTAAAACCACAAGATTCACATGAATGGACCCAGAAATGAATCAAGGAAAATTCATGAGTTGGCTAGCGACTTTGCAACTTTGACTTTTTGAAAGATTTGAAAGGTTTGACTATCTTGAACTTTGATCTAGATTTAAGGACTTAGACTGATATAATAAAGTGAAATGAGAATACTGCAAGATGTATTTATGAAATATGAACACAAAATAAGCTTTTGGCTTTTGGAAATTATAACAGATAAGCAGTTAAGAAATTTGAAGATGGATTTTGACTTTTTAGCTTTGCAGGCACAAGTTTATGACTGCATTGAGCTAAAATAAGCTAACCAAGCATGAGACAACAGATCCTAACCATTTAACAGTCCTCTAAGACAGATTAAGTTCCTAATCCAAACACCATTATTATAACTGATATGAACTTAAACTTACACCAACTACTGAACCAACATGTAATAAGGATCAAACTAAGTTTTCTTGACCTAAATACAACTATATAAACACATTAGAACTACTAATGATCACAAATTAACAGACAAGCACAAAATGGAAACTGAATGAAAACTGAAATTTAGATATTTACTCACATGTGTCCAGCTGGTGTTACAGGCTAAACCAGACCCAATCCTATGCTAACCTATTCTATTTCAACCCCAATATCACCACTGCCTCAACCCATATCATTACCATTCCCATTCTTGGCCTAGTTTGACTTTTGTTGACCATGGACCAAAACTGTTTGAAACTTAATTGTGAACTTATAGAAAGCTATCATAAGCTTGAATAAGCTTATTTGAGATGGAAATTGAGCTTTTGAAAGATTGTAAATGAGAAATTTAAACTGAGTTATACAACAGTGAATATGAAACCAGTAACTTATATAAAAACTTGATTTGATAATCAAAAGCACACTACAAAGATGTTTTAACTTGATTGTGATACATAAAAGCTGGAATTACAACATTTTGATTTAAACTACAACATTTACTTAAAAGCGACATTAAGAAAAATAATAAAACTAACTACTCTCTTCCATTGCTTCTTTCTTCCTTTTATACCCCAATCTACTTCTCTCCTCTAGGTGAATCCAGCTTCCTTTTTGGTCCATTGGATGACTTAAGGTGATCATGGCCATTCATTGGATTTTGGCGGGAAATGTGAATTTGACAGTGGGAGGTTGAGTAAAGGGGTTGAAGATGCATTTAATGTATCTTGGAGTTGTGTGGAGGTGGGGGAACAAGGAAGGGATAAGGTGAGGAGGGGGGATGGTTGATTGAGTGTTGCAGGGCTTAGGCAGTTGAGAAGAAGACTTTTGGTGCCATGGGGTGTTTTGTTTGACCATGGGATTGACCAGAGGTTATTAATAAGCCAGGGGGTCCAAAATTGCTAATGACAGGAGGTCATATGGGTTTTGATAGGGTCCAAAATGGTATTAAGAGTTTTAATAATCATAGGGACCAATAGTGTAAATTCTGAAAATTCAGGGACCAATCCTGTCAATTTTGCAAAGTTGTTCCAAGGGTTAAAAGTGACAAGTTTCAATAATGCAAGGACTAAACTTGACATTTTCAAAATTCCAGGGACTAATTTTGCCAAATTTTAAACTTGGAGGACCAAACTTGTAATTTTCTCAAACTTTTGATATTTTTCAACAAAGGACTAATTTTGACAAGTTATGATTTAAAAAGGACCTTTGGTGATTTTTCTTTTGAAATTAGGACTCAGAGACTATTTTTGACAATTTTAGAAACTTGGGGAATTTGAAAGCCAATTATGCAAACTTTGCTCATTTTTCAAGCTGTTTTTAAACATTTTGCATCGAAACATATAAAATGCAATTTTGGAATATTTTCATATTTTGATGCATTTCGAGCATTTTTAGGCGTTTTGCGGTTCAGATTTGGCAAAATGATGATATTTACACACTCATCAATCCCCATACTTAAACTATTGCTAGTCCACTAGCAATCTTTTGAGAAAAACTTAATGGATTTGAATCTCTTTACCAAAAGCCATTACTTCAGGAGTAGCCAAATGTTTTAGTTCAAGTAAGAACCATGGTACACCGATAACCATGTGAATTTGAGCAAACCACCACTTTCAACGGTTTGATTTGTCTTTACGGCCGTTTGCTCGACTAGCCAACTCTTAGATAAATTATCAATATTATATTTGGTGAGTCGATTTACCAATTATGGTTTCCAGCGCCTTTACCACAAGCCATAAACTTACAACGGGCTACCAACTCTTCACTTTTAAGGATATGGTGAGCTGAATACCATACAATTTTGGGCAAATTGCAAGCCGTCCACGGATTTGAGATATCTTTACCAAGAGCCGTTTGCTCCTGGATTAGCCAATCCTTTTGTTTATTAGACATGGCGGATTGATAACCAAATGAGTAAGTGCAAAACACTTACTCCAAAAAAAATTTTTGGCCAAAACGGGAATTAGGTGGATAATACATATGATAAAATTCGTGAGAATTCCCCCATACACTTAGAAATGAATATTGCCCTCAATATTCAAAGTACCGGCGGTTATGCTTAGAAACAAAGAACGTAAAGGGAAATACTACGGCCATTTTTTTTAAAAACTTATATATATATAACATGTGGGGTAACTCCCCAGCTAGAATTGGGAACACATGGGTGAAAACCCATGTTTAGCTATTCTTGTTTTTGATTCTGGGAATTAGCTAGCTTGACTCGACCCCGAATTAATTTGTTCATGGGGAAGTAAGTGGAAGAGACAATCTCGATCGGACTTTCATTCAAGATGTTTGTATAAACATTGAAGTACGTGAAAGTTCCACAGCGATGAGATATACATAGAACGGGATCAAAAATGGTAAATGAAAATCTTAGGGGTCAAAGATAGTGTCTTCATTCAGAAGGAGAAAGAGGCGAGAAGTCACACCATATGTGAAGAAAAGAAAGAAAATCATGATAAAAATCATGACTAACTCCTCATTATCCGAAGGGGAATTCATGATTTTTGGATCATGAATCTCATCAGTGAGGATAGAATCGTCGTCATATGATGGAAGAGATAAGTTAGAATACAGAGGTGAGACAAGTGGTGTGCTCTGAGAGCTAGCAATTTCCACCACTTAGTGATGGTCTCTGTATTGGCCTCAGACATTTCATCGAAAAGAGGATTTACTTTCCCAAAAGTGTAGTCATTATTAAATTCAAAGAGAGGATTTGAGAAAATCCGGAAGTAACCTCGAAATGTCAAGAGAATCACAAAAAGGCAAATCACAATCACTATCGGATATATCCTCGGACTCACTTGGGATTGGGACAAGATCCTCAACACTTGATGATTCCGTTTCCAAATAGTCTTTGAGATGATCATCCTCCATTATGAGAGAGTCTTTGGAAGCAATAATAGGTAAGATAGGTGTGATAGCAATAGATTGAGGGAGTTGAGAAATGATATTTTTCAAAAGAATAACACTCTCCTCGTCGTCCTCATAATATTCCCTCATTTGAATAATATCCTCATCATCATCGCCATCATATCAGGATTCTTATATTCATCTCTTTGAAGCTTACATACCATTCTTTTCATTTGTAGTTTCTTTCGAATGCGTATTTCTTCAGAACTTTGTGGAAGATTACATTCCTCGTAATCATTGAGATCTTGTGAAGGCTCGGAAGTCCGATATGGTGATGGAATCTTGTGGGGGGTTGGAAATTGTCAAAACCCGGAGAATTGGAATTGTGAAAATTTTGATTCATCGGTTGACATTCAAAAGTCGCACGAGGACCCCGTAATTCTCACAACAGAGATAATTGGGAAAATAACTTTCACCAAAGTTCTGATTGTAACATGGTTCCGGCTCATAGACAAGCGGGACCCGTGGTGGACAATCAAAACCGGAATGAGAATCATTCCCACAAAACTCGCATGAGTAGGATTCGTATTGGGGCTGTGGAGGTAGGTAGGAAAAATCGAGTGTTTCATTGTTTGAAATGGGATCGGGATTACCACAAACTTGTCTCCTAAACTCACATTGGTACATCGCATGACAATTTCCACCGCTTAATGGACCTCCACACCAGGAACATGTCGAAAACCATGACATGAAGAATTAAGCGGATAAGAGGGATAAGAGATGAAAAATTAAACGGTTATAGAGGATAAGGAATGGAGAATTAAATATATTAGAGGATAAAGGATGGATATTTTTGATTTTTGAAAACATGCTATAAAACAAAGAATGAAAATATTTTTGGGGTTGATAACACTTTAGGAAAAGTGTTAATGAACTTTTGGGTTTTGATAACTTCAAAAAAACTTTTTACAAAGATGGTATATGTGCAAGAATGGATATCTGAAAATGGCTAAACACACGCTAAAAGCCTCCGGCGTGGCATAAAATTTTGATCTATGCTAAACCAGGTCAAGTCTAATCACACATGACAGCCACTTGTGAATGGCTAACCGTAATAGACTTAAAAATGCTTAAAACACAAATACAATGAAGTCACGGAGAATAGAATGAATTCTCGTTTAGTCCCACGGAGACTCAATGGTGTGTAAACACAAAGTCAGACGATAGAGTGATCACTAAGGATATGAGTGACAATGGTAAGAATTGGATTGGATAATTATACCTAAAGAAAAAGTTTATAAAATATCAAATACTTAAATGCAAATTAAGAAAATTAAAAAAAGATAAACTATATTAAATAAAGCTATCCTATTTTTACAATGATGATGAACGTTTAAAATTTAAAACTTACGTTTAAATTAAAAACTACGTTAACGCATTTACAAAAAAAGCGTGATATTAAAGAGATAAAAGACCTATAAATATGAAAAATACATTTTTACAATCCTAATTATAAAAGAAAATTATTGGAAAAAGAAAATTATTTTTATAACTATTTATCTAATTATTATTAATTAAAAACTATTTTTAAGTATTTAATAATAACCTAAAATATGATAAAATATGAAATAAAGCTAGAAAAATAAAATTATGACTTAGGAAAATCTAAAATATTATAAAACTTATTTTAAAATTGAAAATATATTTTTTTTGACTTTTTATATATTTATTATTAATTTAATACTATTTAAAACTAATTAAAATGCTAGAAAATACTATTTAAACTAAGAAAATTATGGAAAATATTTTTTGTCTTTTTATATTTATCTTAATCTAGGAAAATGAAAAATTAATTTTTGAGACTTTTCTTAATTAATTGTATTTAATGCTAATTAAAAATGCTTAAAAACTAATTAAAATCAAGAAAAATAGCAAACTGACTTGGAAAAATCTGAAAATTTCAGGAAAACTCTAAAATTATATTTGGAATCTAGTAAAAATAGAAAAGCAGTAGCTTGTGTGGAGGAAAATGAGGCTGCAATGGAATGTACTTAAAAATAAACACTTTTAATAAGCTATATGAGCACAACAAGCACCAAACTGTTACAAAAGCTAACATATGCTAAAAGAACCTAAATGCAACTAGAATCAACAAGCTATAACCACTGGATTGCACTATGCACAGATTTGATGAGATAAGCTATTGAGCTAAAAACAGTTTTAGGTCCCTACTTGCAGCTTAAAAAATAAGCACTAGATAAGCTGTAAACTAGGAAACAGAAGAAGGTACTTGAAGGAGACCTGGCCAAGTTCTTACAAGTCAAAGACCAGACCTTGATAAGCTCAAATGAGCTTAATGCAAGCTTTGCAAAACCCCTTCTCGCGTACTCGCCTTCATCGAGTAACAAGCAGGCCTGAGGAGTTTATACCCATTTGACAAGCACTTTTGAGGTTTATAAAATTTGACAAAATTTGATAAAAATGACAATAATAAACTAGAGCAGTTGAACTTTTTAAAACCACAAGATTCACATGAATGGACCCAGAAATGAATCAAGGAAAATTCATCTGAGTTGGCCAAAAACTGACTTTTGCAACTTTGACTTTTTGAAAGATTTGAAAGGTTTGACTATCTTGAACTTTGATCTAGATTTAAGGACTTAGACTGATATAATAAAGTGAAATGAGACTACTGCAAGATGTATTTATGAAATATGAACACAAAATAAGCTTTTGGCTTTTGGAAATTATAACAGATAAGCAGTTAAGAAATTTGAAGATGGATTTTGACTTTTTAGCTTTGCAGGCACAAGTTTATGACTGCATTGAGCTAAAATAAGCTAACCAAGCATGAGACAACAGATCCTAACCATTTAACAGTCCTCTAAGACAGATTAAGTTCCTAATCCAAACACCATTATTATAACTGATATGAACTTAAACTTACACCAACTACTGAACCAACATGTAATAAGGATCAAACTAAGTTTTCTTGACCTAAATACAACTATATAAACACATTAGAACTACTAATGATCACAAATTAACAGACAAGCACGAAATGGAAACTGAATGAAAACTGAAATTTAGATATTTACTCACATGTGTCCAGCTGGTGTTACAGGCTAAACCAGACCCAATCCTATGCTAACCTATTCTATTTCAACCCCAATATCACCACTGCCTCAACCCATATCATTACCATTCCCATTCTTGGCCTAGTTTGACTTTTGTTGACCATGGACCAAAACTGTTTGAAACTTAATTGTGAACTTATAGAAAGCTATCATAAGCTTGAATAAGCTTATTTGAGATGGAAATTGAGCTTTTGAAAGCTTGTAAATGAGAAATTTAAACTGAGTTATACAACAGTGAATATGAAACCAGTAACTTATATAAAAACTTGATTTGATAATCAAAAGCACACTACAAAGATGTTTTAACTTGATTGTGATACATAAAAGCTGGAATTACAACATTTTGATTTAAACTACAACATTTACTTAAGAAACGACATTAAGAAAAATAATAAAACTAACTACTCTCTTCCATTGCTTCTTTCTTCCTTTTTATACCCCAATACAGCTTCTCTCCTCTCTCTAGGTGAATCCCACTTCCTTTTTGGTCCATTGGATGACTTAAGGTGATCATGGCCATTCATTGGATTTTGGCGGGAAATGTGAATTTGACAAAGGGGAGGTTGAGTAAAGGGGTTGAAGATGCATTTAATGTATCTTGGAGTTGTGTGGAGGTAGGGGAACAAGGAAGGGATAAGGTGAGGAGGGGGGATGGTTGATTGAGTGTTGCGGGGCTTAGGCGGTTGAAATGGTGAAGAAGACTTTGCCTAGGGTGTTTTGTTTGACCATGGGATTGACCGTGAGGTTATTAATAAGCCGGGGGTCCCAAATCCTAATGTGAGGAGGTCATATGGGTTTTGATAGGGTCCAAATGGTATTAAGAGTTTTAATAATCCATGAGGACCAATAGTGTAAGATTCGAAAATTGAGGGGACGATCATCAATTTTGCAAAGTTGTTCAAAAGGGTTAAAAGTGACAAGTTTCAATAATGCAAGGACTAAACTTGACATTTCAAAATTCCAGGGGACCATTTTGCCAAATTTTAAACTTGGAGGACCAAAACTTGTAATTTTCTCACTTTTGATATTTTCAACAAGGACTAATTTTGACAAGTTATGATTTAAAAGGACCTGGTAATTTTCTTGCATAGCAAGTAGGACTTCAGGGGACTATTTTTGACAATTTTAGAAACTTGGGGACTAAAGCGCCATTATAAAACTGCTCATTTTCAGCTGTTTTTAAACATTTTGCATGCGAAACATTATAAAATGCAATTTTGGAATATTTTGTTATTTTGGTATTTGAGGCATTTTAGGCGTTTTGAGGTTGATTTAACCATGATGAGTATTTTTACTCACAAGATGGTTTGATAATTAAGGAGCAAATATGTTTTCAAACGGAGCATCTTCAGGAGTAGCAAAGGGATTAACTTCATCATTGAAGCCAGAAGCAGTTCCATGATGTACATTTGAAGAATGATGATTTGTTGATGAGACGGAAGGATCAGCGGCGGGTGCTTTGACTTAAGATATTAAGGCTGAGGATTGACTTCATTCAGCTGGAATATGAGCACCTCTGTTGTAGGGATCAACACCTCATTAGTACTCGGATCATAAAGTTCATCAAACATAGGATCAAACAATTTCTTTAAATCATCTTGAGATGGAGGTACATATGGAGTTTCTTGAGAAGTGTTTGGAACAAGGGATGAACCAATTGGACTGTTTTGAAGTGCAGGTCAGGCTGAATTGTTAGAGGAGCCGTTTGACGGTCAGCTCATCAAGCGTAACGTGAATTGTTTCCATGATGTTTTGGGTTCTTTTGTTGTAGATTCGGTATCCCTTTTTGTTTGGTGCATATCCAACAAATACTCCAATGTGCCTCTTTAGCTCTAAGTTTGCCTAAGTCTTGACCCTCATTAGTTGGATAGCACAATGCTCCAAACACACGAAGGAAAGAGAGATTAGGTTTTCATTTGTGGACAAGTTCATATGGTGTCTTTCCATGAGCGGTGTGAATCGGGGAACGATTTTGTGTGTAGCATGCAGTGGCAATAGCTTCATCGAGAGAAACATTGGAACTTTTGAGTAAATCGGCATTGTTCTAGCGGCTTCTACAAGAGTTCGATTTCGCCTTTCAACTACACCGTTATGTTGAGGAGTTCGTGGAACACTTCTTTGATGGTGATTCCAATGATTTCATAAAATTCACTAAGTTGTTTGTTAACAAACTCGGTTCCATTGTACGTCGGATAATTACGGCGGTTTTGTTAAGTCGAACTGCATTTGTTTGATGAGTTTGATGATGATATCTGGAGTTTCATCCTTTGTCCTTAAGAACTTGACCCAGATGAATCTAGAGTAATCATCAACTACAACTAACACATATTTCTTCCCAAAGATATTATGCACTCTCATTGGTCCACATAAATCCATATGACTTGTATGAAGAACTTACGTGACGAGTTAGTAGGTTTGGGTTTATGGGCATACTTCTTGCTTTTCCCAATTGACATCTTTGAACAAAGATGATCCTTTTCATACTTTAGTCGAGGTAAACCTACAACTAAGTCCTTTCCGGAGAGATCATTGATGGTGCCGAAGTTCAAGTGATTGAGACGTCGATGCCATAACCATGACTTTGTTTTGAAGCCTTTGACAGCAAGCAAATTGGAGGAGACTTCATCATATCTTCTATAGAGATGGTGTAAAGATTTGAACCACGAGTTCCTTTTAACAGTTCCTTACCATCAAGTTCTCTAACAAAACAAGTATGTTTTCAAGAGGCTACTTCTAGATCAGTCCGAAATTGACCAGAGAAACGATTATGACCAAGACCTTCCACATAGTATACTCTAGAGATAACACTATCACCAACAACATAATCACCATAACCCATAATTGCACCCAAATGATCATTACCGAATCTAATTGTCCCGATGAATTTGCTCACGAAGTTCATGAGCGACGGTCTCGGTCATATGCTTGGAGCGGCACTGAGTCCGGTACCCGCGAGCGATTTGAACGATCTGCAGTTGAACACAGACAAGAATGGATAGCTGGATAATTGGGATCCCCATGCAAGAATGGGTTCCACTTGGTTAGTAATTGGAACACCCACATCGAAATAGAAACATCCATATCGAAGTAGAAGCAATGGAATCATTGGGAATAGATGCAATCTTTGGTGTGCGTATTTGACCTATTCAAAGTATGTTCACTTCTTAAGGGAATAGTTCTACCAGTAGGCATCCATTTTCTAGTGGGCATAATTTTAGCAGTTTGAGAACAAAACTGATTATTCTTATGGCCAAAAGGTATCCAATAATAACCTATCTTTATAAAAGTTCTTCCTGTGGGTTTCCACTGTTTTCTAACAATCTTTCGTTTTTGCCTTTTTGCCTTATTTGCACGATTATTAGCATTAACAATTTTAACCGGGCATTTGACAGCATTAGACAAAGCATTCACACCACATTCATGATTAGCAACAGAATTCAAGCGGACATCATTACAAGGTTTGCAAATAGTATCGAATTGAATTAATTACAGATGCGCCTAAGGCTAATACTAGAATCAACACGATTCGTTTTATTCAACACAAGCTTAAAGATCCTAGGTTGGTCTTCTACTTTCTTCCAATGCACATTTTTAGCTTGCGAGGTCCTATCATTCCTTGTATTTTCTTGAGACTTTGACACGCTTTCGCTTTAATGTCATTGATTACTCCTCTAGGCGATGCAAGGATCGTATTACTAGACGACACATTGATGTATACTTTCTTAAAAGCGGGCCTAGAATGGTTTGAAGGCTGGCACTAGGCATAGAACAAGGCATCACGGCTTTGCCTTTTGCACCTAAGGTTAAGGATTTGGGACATGTTGCAATTACACATTCTAGCAACTCTTGAGATCGTTTGGCCTGGAGGCAAGCAAACCTAATTTCACTATCAAGAGGTTTGTTAATGAAATCCTCTTCGACAATCTCACGGAGACATTCTAGACTATCCTTAAGGTGAGCACAGTATTCATGAAAAGCATGTTCATTATTCCTAAGATGAGGAGGAATATATTTAACTGTCACAGTGTATTTGCGGTCTAAGGGTGACTTTGAGACAACATTCTTATTGAAAACAAGTGGCAGTTTCCCATTTCACGACTTCTCGATTCTCAATTTCCTTTTGAAAAGACGTTATTTTTTCGTTGTTTTGGTCACGGGTGACTTTTATTGAATCATATAACTCTTTAAAATGTCGTTTAACTTTTTCATTTTCTTCTAGAAAACTCTCATTTTCCTTTTGTAAGGCATCAACTAAGTTTTGAAGATGAAAAGTTTGAGAATTCTGAGAATCTAAAGGAGGAGGCATTTGGGAGCTGTCATATTGTTCGTTTGACCCTTTAATTGAGAGATTTGGGCTTTCAACTTTCCGATCGTGTTGCACTGAGCTTGAATCTGTTCATCACGTTTGTTAATTTGAAAAGCTGCATCAAACTCTGGAGCATCCGAGGATGTCTTGATATTTGAAGTTTTGACATTTTCTTTAAGATGTTGATATTTTAGTTGTAAATTAAAATGCTCAACTTCCGGTTTAGAAAAATGTTTAACCAAATTGTCGTGATCATCCAGTTCAATTTTCTCGTTTAGTTCAGAATTAGTTTTTCAAGCTCAATGACACGATCATGGGAGACTTTCGGTGCAACCGATAATTCATGAAATTTGGAAGCATTAATGGAACAATTTGTAGCAATGAAAAACACATCCTGAGTAATACATTCAAATCGGGTTCTCATTTAGTGTATGCAAGTTCTTCCTCTCAATCTCATTATATTTTAGTGCTCGCTCATAGTCACTAACTTCAACTATCATTGCATCAAATTCCTTTTCCATTCCCTTAATATCAGTTTCAATCCCCCTTTTAAGACTCTCAAAGTGATCTTTTAGAAGTTTAAAGAAAGGCATGACCTCGGTTAAATAACATTCTTTCATTTGCTCAAAACCCCTTTCTCCTTTCCGTAATACCGATTGGGTGTGATCCTTTTCTTGCAAGTTTTCTCAAAATCAACAAATAGTTGAAGTATAACATATTGGCTAATTAAGGTCTTGCTTTTAGTGGCAATTGTTCTAGGAACAAGATGCATTGGTGTATTAGGAGGATACACAGTTGCTCTAGGCATTTTCCAAAGAGGAGGGATTGTTTCAACAATATTTTCGACTTTACGCTTATCTAAATCCATTTTCCAGAAAACTTGTTCGGGAGTCAACAATGTCCGAGGTTTAAACATGTTCAAGGAAATCCAGTTTTCCTTCTTGTAATCATGGGGTGTGATCTTTATTTTCTTCTCTCTACATTTAGGATCATCTAATTTCTTGTTCATCTTTTACCTAGTGACTTCATCTGATTTCTTATCTTCCTCGGTGCACTCAGCGCAACTAGGTTTCTGTCTAGGTTTAAGGATTTCATTGCCATCATAAAGAACCTTATGAGCATTTCTAGCCCTTTTAATGACCTCTGGATTTGGTTCCTTAACAAGGGGAATGCTATGCTTATCGCTTAGGACCCTATGCTTAGTGATCATGTGAGCGGTCTGAATGGTGTTCCCTTGTATGTACAACTTGTTTTCAAGTTTGTTTTTCAAAGTTTTAGATTAGAAAAATCTTTCAAGAGTTTTGATTCCTTTGCATTAAATTCTTGCTTAAGCATTTTCACATTTTCTTGAAGTTCTTGTTTTTGCTTAGCGGTTTTAGAAAGCTTTTCTTGCAAGGAATTTAACTCTTGTTTTAATACTTCTTCTCGAAAATTACTTTTTCTAATAATTGTGCGCACTTGGTCATCCATTTCCTGCTCACGAGTGGTCAACTCAAATTTAGTACGTTGTTCATAAATAGCAACACGTTCTTTATAGGCATTTAATTCAGATATTACAGACTCATCAGGGGCACAGGCGGTGTATTCATCAAAAATATAGTCATTGTTGATTGCGGAGATGCATCACTTGGTACAACTTCACTTTCACTTTGTTTCACATATTGATCATATGGGACAACATTGATATTACCCATATTTTCAATATTTGATACAAAAGTTTCAGTTGATAGTACTTTGTCATGCATCTTTTGCACATCGGCATCATCGTATAGTTTTAGTACCTCTGAGATGAGTGTGTCTTTGGATGGGCCCGCTTGTGGTGAAGAGGAGACCTTGGGAGAAACCATTGGAGAAATGCTAGCCATAAAGATTGTGTGTGCAGTAGGTCCATCATCCACATCACAGTCGTATGCATCACAATCAGCGACTTGAAAGGCATTCTGATGATTGTGACCTATCTCCTGAATAGGCTGCTCATCCACATATGCATCATAAGTCTTGGCATTGCCCTCGACTAGAAACAACAATTCCTCTTCATCCAAAGCAGCACCATTATCATGAGCTTGCACAAGCAGCATCTTATCTCTGAAGTAATCGGCATTCTGGGCGCTTTGGAGATGTGCAGTTCCTTGCAATGTGTCCCTCACCACCACAATTATAACATTTGATCGGCTTAGCTTGACCTTGATTACCATTCCTTCCTCGATTATGATTACCAACATAACCTCTACCAGCTCCACCTCTTCCCGATCATCTTGTCTTTCTGAACTGGTTGCACCACGATCCTAGCTCCCATCTTTAACAGTAGCTTGATTGTGTGGGTTAGATCTGTTCTGAGGTTGTTATTGGTTTGTGGGAGAGAATTCATGTTTTGACTAATCAGAAGAGCTAGTTGATTAATGAAATTGCCCACGTGTGCATCGGCATCGGCTTGTTTGAACATAGGATCGGGAATTAGTTTGTGATTACCATTTCCCATGGGTATGACTTGTGAGGCTTTGGTTGTGATTCCGATGTTTGAGTAGAAGGCGGTTGAGTCATTAGACGAGCTTGTCTCTCCACGGTTGGTTTTGGTGATTAAGAACCAATTTTTCAAACATAGCATGTCTCTCATTCCGAAGGAGGAAGGCATAGAGTTGCTCATAGTTTGTATTCTTCAATCCTTTAGTGAGCTTCTCAGAGGTGACAAACTTGTGCCATTCGGGATTCATGTTGTTCACAAATTTTGAGTTCAGTTGAATGTTAGGCATTGTCATTCGATGTTCCTCATGTCATTCACCAACTTATGAAATCTCACATAGTACTCATAGACACTCTCATCTGGTTTCATCTTGAAGTGTTCAAATTCGTCATAGAGTTGTGATTATCTTTCTTCCATAGTTAATTTGAACTGAGAGAAGCATCTTGACATTATCCCATCTGCCTTTGCCCTTGTGTTGTGATTGATCGGCTTGTAGATGTCTTTAGGAAGACCTTGAAGAACAATGTTTGAAGCCCTGATATCAGCATCGAATCTCTTTTACTCCTTATCATCAAGCTCATCATACATCTTTGGTTACGTCCATTCCGTAAATCGAGTTCCATCTTCAGCAGTATCAAGTACATCTCTAGTCGTCTCAACTCGATACACGGTCCTTCATCAATGGATTTGAGAATGTTGACACCATTTTCCTTTCCAAGGCAGTACAATCCGATTCGTTGAGCCCAAGAATCGTAGTCAGTTCTGTCAAGCATGGGTGGGCGAGTATCGAACCACTGCTTGAACATCCTCGACAGCAGTGGAGATGATAGTAGGAGCGTTTGTAGACATGTTTCAAGCTCTACGGGATTTTGCAATTCTTTGATTAAACCGGAAATTGATTCTTTCACGGGATTTTACTAAACCAAAAGAACAACCGTAAGAACGTAACAAGAAAAAGGTCTAAATGAACAAGTCGCTAAACACACAACTTCGCATAAGCGTCAACTCGTAACACACTCAACTCGCTAATTAATCAAGTCGCTAAATAGCCAACTTCGCTTTAGTCTCAACTTCATAACACAATCAACTCGCTTGAACACTAAATCGCTTAAGTTAACTCGCTAACGTTACAACTCTAAGCTAAGTAGCAGTCGCTTTAGATCTCAAATTAAGCAAAGAAACAACTACGCTTAGAACCCAGTAGCATAAATATCAACTCGCTAAACAACTAAGTCGCATGTACCAACTCGCTTTAAATAACAAAGCAACTCGCTTTGAAGAAACACAAGTCCGAGACACAACTCGCTTAGTCCTTTTTTTCAAAAATGACCACTTTATCAATCCAAAACAACCAAACCATAATGATTTAAGGCTTCCAATTCAAAACATAAACACATATGATGATCCTAAATACAAAAGTACAAGCAAAATTCAAACTTTAACACTAGAATTTGTCCAAATGTATCAAACTCTCCTAAACCCTTAATACTCCAAAAACCTTATGAAATCCACCAAAACAAAGAGCATGAAAGATGAGTGATCCAACCATGGCTCTTGATACCAATTGTAGGATATTGGATTTCACAAACACTCTAAACCATGATCAAAGTAGGCGTATAAGAATGTTAGAGAGAGTTCTAGTGAGAGAAAGGAAGAGAGTTGGGAACTATAGTGAGAGAAAGAAAATATTATTATGAGCTCCAACTCTCTACCTTGGGAGGTAGAGAGTATTATAGTCTTACATAACGCCACACAGCGAGTACGTGGATCGGGCATACGATGGGTAAAGACCCGTCCGTCCTCCACGGTGTTACTTAACAAAATACTACTTAACATAAAATAACTATGACTACGAGCTTTCTAACGATTACATATACTTGAGGTGACCGACTCTTTAATACCTGGAATTTCTAATTCCTAACAGGTTTATCGAGATGGACATTAAGACCGCGTTCTTGAATGGAACTCGAAGAAAGAAAGAAGTGTACGTGAGTCAGCCAGAAGGCTTAGTAGACATGGAACATCAGGACTCGTCTACAAACTCAAAATGGCAATCTATGGTTTGAAACAAAGGAGAGCATGGTATGACACTGTCCTCTTTCCTTATCCAAAACAATTTCACCAAAGGAACAGTTGATCCTACCTTGATTACACAAAAATGCAAAAACGACATTGATTGTTGATTTCGTGGACGACATCATCTTTGGGTCCACTAATCCGAATCTTTCAAAACATTTTGAAAATCTCATGAAAAGCAAATTTGAAATGTCCATGATGGGGGAACTTAAATTCTTTCTTGGTTTACAAATACATCAGTCCCCTCGTGAAATTTTTATAAATCAAGCTAAATACACAACTGAGATTTTGAAAAATCATGTTATGGACAATTGTGATTGGTCGGAACACCAATGGTAACTTCACCAAAAATTGGAGCCGATTTGTTTGGGAAACCTATTGATCTGAAGAAATATCAGAGCATGATTGGTTCTCTCATGTACCTTACTGCTAGTCGATCCGATATTCATTTCTTTGTTTGCTTATTAGCACGGTTTCAGGCAAAGCCTACCGACCTGCACCTCAAAGAGGTTAAAAGGATCTTTCGGTACCTGAAGACATCCATTAACATGGGACTTTGGTATCCGAAGGAATCCGGATTTGATTTAATTGCCTTTTAGGATCGGACCACGCGGTGATCAAGTTCTGACAGCAAAAAGTACATCCGGAGGAGCACAATTTTTGGGTGAAAAGTTAGTAAAATTTGGTCTTCAAAGAAACAAGATTGCATTGCACTTTCAACCGCAGAAGCTGAGTATGTGTCTCTATCTGCGTGTTGTGCTCAAGTTCTATGGATGAGAACACAACTCACAGATTATGGCTTTACTTTCGATAAAATACCTATGTATTGTGACTCGAAAAGTGCCATAGCCATATCATGCAATCCTGTTCATCACTCAAAGACTAAGAATATCAGAGTCTGCTACCACTTCATAAAAGAACATGTCGAAGAAGGTACTGTTGAATTATTCTTCGTGAAGACTAATTACCAACTCGCCGATCTATTAACTAAAGCCCTTCCCAAAGAAAGGTTTGACTATTAAGTTAGACGAATTGGAATGCGAAGCCTAACCCCTGAGGAGTTAGAACGTCTTCTCGAATCTTCTAGAAAATGATTTTTCCAAAAGCATTTGTAAATATTTTGAAAAACAAAATACAAAACTTGAAAAACCAACAAAAGCAAAATACAAAAATATAAAACTTTCAAAAAATTCAAAAACAATATAAAATAAAAAATCCAAAAATATTCTTCTCACGACATGTCTCTCATATAATCGATATTCTGTACGTTTCTAGAAATGTCATTCAACAATGATACGGGTATGTACAGATGCTTGAGCGAGAGTTCTTTACTATGTTTTCTAAAACATGTCGTTTCTCAAAATTTCTTCCTAAAATGGCTTTCGTATACTTCAGTATGAAACCCGGACCAAAATGATGATTTTTGATTATTTTCAAATCAAAACTCGTGTTTTTTTAATGAAAATCAATAGTGTACGCTTCAGTGCACTACATTTAAAAATGGTGAGAAATCATCATCATCTTGAGCACCTTTTCAAGATTATTCAAAAAGATTTTTCAAAATCTTTCAAAATATTTTGTGCTCAAGATAACTCTCTCTAAAACCCTTTATTTGATTATGCTTTATTTAAGGGGGAGTATAAAACTAAAATGTTCCAAATTCATGCTTATATCAAATCTGTTTGTCTCCCCAAAAGATTCTAAAAATGATGTTTAATCCGTTGAAATAAAAAATATCACGAATATGCTATTTTTGAGGGGGAGAAGACGTGATTAAAATGTGATAAAAAAATGTTTAATGATCGGTGTTTGAATCTCAAAATGAGCTCGACTTCAGGACGGAACCAACGAATTGACGGAATCAAAGTCAGTAAATGTACCATCTCGAGAAACTTGTGATAGATATGCACCTTCATGGGTCTAACCTCCTTTTCAAGGAGTGTTTACAACTTCAAGTTAGTTATTAGAGCTAGTTGTCACCTAAAACTGACAATGGAACTCTTTAACTAGGCAACGTAACCGTGTCTCGTGGAGAATTGTCTATCATGAGTTTGATCAATTCAAAAGTTCGAACTCTACCCTCTATGTGCAGATTTCATCAAAACTTATAAGCACATGTGAAGAGGGAGTGTTTCTGAAAATATAAAACTCTCAGAGTGATCCAAACATGTTTTCAATCATAAACACTTTGAGAGATTTTCAAGGAAAAGGTTTTTATGGCAACAATAGGACAGTCACGGAGTTATAAGGTGTCTAGTATGATTGAAAAAAGGAGTAATGTGAGAAAGGAGAAAGAAGCGGTTGAAGAATTAAAAAGAAAAGTTCAAGAAAGGGTGAAAAGAAATAGCCCTCCATAATCAACCTTAGGGCAGAAACCGGGTTCAATACATATGCTACTGGTTGTCTCTAGATGACACTGGTACTGAAGACAAAGGACGTCATGGACCCGGTGGCATTTGCACTAAACCTTCTAGCCACTCAATTCCTCTTAAAAGGATTTGTTTCATTCTCATTGGGAACCCTACATAATCTATCAACTTTCTCTTAGAGATCGTTGGTATTGAAGAAGGAGACCCTCTCCCTAGTCTCTGCTCAGGAAAACCAGAATGCACTATTGAGTCTAGAACCATGAGATTCATCAAAAGATCTCATAGGAACACATGACATTACATCGCTTTTTGTTCATCAATAAGGACACAAGTGATATATTCTAGAGTCCTACGCAGATCTTAGCAATCTGCCAGAACATTTATGAGAAGTTTCACATCTGTTATCTTCAGTGATTGAATGGAAACTCCTGCCAGGGTCAACATTAAGCAGCCCTGACAGCATGTCACTTCGGTAACTCCCCGTGGATTACACTTAGTGTGTCTCAAACGGTCTATAGTCGTGGGGTGATGCTTCGGTGTACCTCAGCTGACTCATCTGCTAACTGTAGGTGTACTTCGGTATATCGTGTTATCTCACTTGTGGGACTCCAGTTCAGGAACGGCCCTTGTGAGAATTAGAGACATGTTTTCACACTATGCTGTTAACACCCTCGAAATTCAAACTTGTAAGTGCCGGAATCCGCTTATTACTAACTTGTTTTATGTTTTCTTCTTATGGAAGCTCCGGAGCGGATTGATCGTGCAGATACTCCACATGCTCATACCAACAACACATGAAAGTTCTCATCAATATCAAAGGCAACAAAAAGTGAAAGATGATTCTTCGTCAATGTCAAAGAATCTACAAAGTTTAAAGACTAGAGAACTTCACTTCATTGGAAAAGTTAAATAGAAGTGTGAGCATGGTGGAGAAAGAAGTGGAGAAAGACGTGGAGACACCTAACCAAAGAAGTTGACAAAGCATTTCCATGGCTCTATACCACATTAATTGATCACAAAGCATGAAGGAACAAAGATTCTAGACTATTCTATATCTACACATAAAGTTCAAGCTCAAGAAAAGTAAAGACCTAATCAAGTGGAGCATCATTTGAATGACCACCCCTTAGGGGGAGATTGTTAGCCTTAATAGTTTTTATTAGAAGTGATGGTCATTCACGTTTAGGAACTTTGTAACGCGTGTTAGATATCATGATAGAATAATCAACATGCTCGTGGATTGGGATAAGCTAATTGGCTAATAGTTATGTTAAGCTAGCCTTTTATCTCTTGTTATCCAATCCAAGTCCACGAGGCCCATCCAAAGCGCATTAGGGTGTTTATGTCTTGTACTATATAAACCCCTCAAAGTCTTATTAGAGGGGTGTGCTTGAAAGTGTATGTGTGTGTGTCTGTTTTCTTTGGAGCAATATAACATCTTATTGTTTTCATCTTTCTATCATGTTCATACGCATAACATACACGATTCATATATCATTCAAGTCACCATCTTTCCTTTCTTAATCTTTCTTCTTTACGCATATTGTGTTCGTGGTTTCACGTGGTTATACTTGTGTTCGTTAAGTGGGTTTGTGATAAGGTTGATATATCTATGGTCCTACAATACAACTATATCAGAATGAAACTATCGTGATATACAATATAAGACTTGATCGGATAATGAATAAGTTATTTATAAAACGAGATGGTAATTATTAAAGCTAGATACGTGGCTAATAACTAATATCAAATATTACGTATATATTATAAACTTTAACTACGGTCTATAAATTTGGAATAACGTTTGATATACGAGTTATATTGGTTATCAATTATACTTTATTAAACGTTTTGGCTTAAACGAGTATAATATATTTGACTCGGAAATGAGTTTATTATATTTGTTTTGCGATAGGCCTAAGTATTTCATTCTCACATTTTTACTATTAGCGAGACATTTACCTGTATAATGTCGCCGAATATGGTTTTAGTTAATTATAAACCCTTATTAATTATGATAATAACTTGTTTTTTATAAATACGGGTTAGCTTCAAGAAACTTGTTGAGAACGGTTGTTTTGATAAAACAACTTATTAAAGTCGTAATGGGTTGGGAACGTTGTATAAACGAACGCGTCATTTATAATAAACTACTTAATATACTGTATAAGAAGTAATTTCTTATAAACTTGTATAAGTACGTGTAACAATTGAGAAACCTGTATGAATTAAGCGATATGGAAACTTATCTTCAATTATAAACATGTACGTTTGGGATTATGGGGAAATTATCAAAATTTAACCTATTTATGTGTCATAAATAGTTGTCGTCATTTTCCTAGTCTTTGACTAGCTTGAGTATTATCATTATTTTCTTGAGTTTTTCAATGTCTTTTCCTTTTTGGCATGAGTTATGGTCTGTATGTTTCGACTATGTCGATGTCTTCTCTTCTTTCGCGTGAGTTATACGTCGCGTCTATGTTTCTTACCACCACACAAAACGTTAAAACTAAACTTTTGAGATATTAATTATAAACTTTTGGGAACGATAATGGACTTATGAAAGTAACGACACGAATAATCCACAAAAACTACGACACATTACTTTCTATTGAATTCTTTATCGTATGAGCCGTAATTTGAGATAATCTTATACGCATTAGGTTGCGTCACTTCTTTTCTATCGTACTCGTTGTACACTCATCTAGATTCCATAGAGATTAGCTTTAGATTCCAGTCATGTTAGTCATGAATAGTGCATTACTGTGGCTAAAGTAAGTTTCATAGCCCATCTTTTCAAAGGTTTTCATAACTATTTTAGGGGAGAATACATGTTGCTTTTAACAAACCATAACTTGATGTGTGAGCATTATTTGAGAATGACTGTTGTTTGGTATATTTGATTTGTAGATTGCGATCTTATGTGTTTATGTGAATGCAAACTATTTCTTGGACCTGCCACTACTCTTTTGAATTGCTAATGTGTTGACTAGGAAAGGCTAGACGTGTGACAGTTACGCGATGCCTAGCTATGTGTATCCGACCTAGACCAGGGTAGCTTGTGTTCTAGGCCTTGCTACGATCGTGCCAGCTAGAGTCGCTTGGGGCCCCTGCTGAGATCTCGATTGTGTTGTGGATTATGGATTGGATTGATTGTTGATTGGAATGTGTATTATATGTCTGCCGTAGTCGCACATAGCAATTAAAGTTTATCAGGTCCACTACTACTTTTGTAACTAGACTCCATGAACTCACCAGTAAAAGCTGACCTTTTTAGCATGTGTTCTCAGGTTTAAGGCAATAGCTCACTATTGGAAGACGCTTGGCAAGGGGTATGGTCATAGATGACTCTGATGAATAACCGGGATCGCTTTAATTATCTTTTGGGCCGATTTCCGTACTACTTTCATTAAAGTAAACTTTATGTTTTTCAAATAACGAATGTTAATCTAAATGGATGGAATAAAAACCATTCTTGGTACCTTATGTTGTGATACCATGATAGTAGCACCCAAAGGTTCCTATGCTTCCGCTGGACCATAGTTTCGGGGTGTTATAGATTGGTATCAGAGCCAGGTTATAGAGAACTGGGTATTTTCAAAACCTAGACTATAACCACTTTTTTCGAAAACTTAACCCTATGACCGCCACGTGCCTGCCTGCCAAGCTGACGCCTGGCGTATGAATTGTTTAAGGATGTAGATGGTTGAGAACACATTAGATGAGATAATTGATGAGATGTTTATGGCTTATTTGATGAACGGTTTGATGGGACACTTGTCGAATGTGTGCCCTGTTAGTAGACGATTAAGTCTTCCTATCTTAGTATTTCACCATAAGCATGTCCTCATGCTTATGCACACACTATAAGCATGCCCTCATGCTTATACACGCACAGAAAGCATGTCCTCATGATTAAGCACGCCCTCATGCTTAAGCACGCCCAGTAAGTATGTCCTCATGCTTATGAACGCACTATGCCTTTCACAGAGTTACGTAACTTCCTTGCATAATCTCGTTAGCCAGCTTAGAGCTTACACACTAGTAGTAGCCTTGGGAATGATTTGGGATGTAGAGGACATGGTGCTAGTTAAACTAAGTTGGGTATATCCAAATTCATTAACCCTCGGATGAATTTTGCGAGGGACAGTAGGACCTCGAACACTAGTAGCCTTGGGAATGATTTGGGATGTAGAGCTTGCACACTAGTAGTAGCCTAAATTCAGCCAGGGACAGTAGGACATGGACTGATCACCTATGTCCGACTTAGAGGTGAATTTTGCGATACTTGGAGTAGTTATAACAGAATTATGTCCGGGATAGAGATTGGTTTTAGGAATGACGAGCTATAGGTGAACACACACCCACTCACCGAACATCACGAAAGTCCGCACTTACACTGGCATCGCAACACCTCTTGAACTGTAACACTTCTGATATCGCTATACGTCTTTGCTTATGTGGAATTCCTATTTGACGCCGTCATGCGTAGTTCACCTTAAGTCGGGTTAGACCCGATTGGCACCATTTACATCCGAGTCGCTTATCATCATAAGCCTCGTCGATCTCACTAGAGCGTTTTGAATCGTTTTGGGCTACCTTTGGATTTGTTCTAGACTATTTTGGATTTGGTTTTAATTTTGGGTTTTGGGATTTTGAGATTTTAGACCTCGTTCCGAGTTCTGACTCATCATTTGATTTTGAATCATCATTCGAACTCGAATCGTCATTCGACCTCGAACCGTCGTTCGACCTCGAACCGTCGTTCGACCTCGAACCGTCGTTCGACCTCGAACCATCCTTCGGCCCCGAATCGTTACTCGGCCTCATTTCGTTAGTAATCTTGTTGGAATTATCATTCCACCTCATTTTGATTAAGTAAACTTGTTGGATTTGTCATACAGTCTCGCTTCATTGGTAATCCTGCTACCAACACTTCTACCTCGAGCCTCGTCTCAAATCTACTATTGTTTAGGCTTCTGAAACCTTACCATTCACTCGATGTTGATTCAAATGACGTCGTCTAGTCGACGTTGCTCATTTCCTAAATCGATAATGTTTTGTCGACATTGCTTCGTCAACAACTTACAGTTAAGGTTGTACCTTACGTGCTGTTGGCGTTGTTCCTTATCCTCTAGTTAGGTACCCCTATCGATAATGTTCTATCAACCTATTTTAGTGAAGTTGTTCACCGAGGTTATCCTGTAGATATTGTTCCGTCGATGTTGCTCTAACAACGTTGAACTCTCGACGTTATTTTATCAACAATAGTCAGCTGACGTCATACCACCGATTTTGGTACTACATGTGTTTTCCTATCGTTGTCGTACCTTATACTCCATCAATGCGAAACTATTTAGTAGACCTACTTAGAGTCGTTGACATTTACTCGTGTTAAGGAATTACGATTGGTGGTCGAACTTCTTTTGGGAATTAGGACTTTGGATTCGAATACGGTACCTTTCTGCGTTAGGTATTAAGTGCACTAATGAGTCAATCGACTGATTGACATTAGTAATCAATACTCTCCTTTGGAGTCGTACTTTCTGCCTCTAACCTAGATAAAGTCAACCGACTGATTGCTAGTAACAATCAACACTTTCTACCAGAGTCATACTCTGAACTTTCTAGACTTCCCCGTTCAGTAGGGATTCCGTGCTCAACGAAAATCTTGAAATCCTAGGAGTAACCTGAAATGCGTTCCTTGGGACAACCACCTAATCTCTCACTCGTCCTTCAAGGAATACCTGTTATCCTTTCGGTCCTCTTACAGACTAATAAGCTACGCCGCAGACGAAACTTTGGAAGTAGATCCTGCGCCTTTACCCGAGTAGTTGTTGGTAGTCCTACCTAACATCTTCACCTCGCGCTATTCGGCATGATGGAAAGTATGGACGACGTTGTTCGTCTCTCCTCCCATAGTTATAGCAGTACTAGAGAATCCCTCTATCTTCTTTAAGGAGGTGAGAGGGTACTCATTCCTCTTCCTCTAGGAAAGTGGTTTTGCTCCTATGAGCTAGTCCTCACTTTCGAACTCTAGCTCCTTACCTTCTATCCACTATGGAACTCCAATTGAAAAGGAGAATCCCCCTTGGTCCGTTTTCTCTACCTGAGATTCATTATGTTAGTACACATCTGATTCTTCTTTCTCAACCTTCGACTTCTTCCGATCCTCTATAAGGAGGAAGTGCAATCTGGAAGCCTGAGTTTAACAAATATAATTCTTCTTACGTAAAGAAGATCGTGTGCATTAGAAAGTGCTGATTTCTATCCTTTTCCTATCGTGGCAATCGCCACACACCCATACTTCGTATATCACTTCCTAGAGCCGAGAGAACAGATCTAGATATGCTTACAGTGTATCATCTCCAGACTGATGGCTGAAGTGAAGAAACTATCCGAGCGTTCGTAGACACGTGGCGTGTTCATCGAGTTTGGAAATTGTTGGGATAGACACCTGCCGTTGGCCAAATTCTCTTATAGACACCTACCGAGTTTGGCAATGGCTGGGATAGAAACCTTCCGTTGGCCAAATTCTCCTGTAACCATACCTATCGCTTTAGTGCTTTGAAGGCACTGTAAGAGACCCTCTATGGTCATAAGTGCTGATCCCGATTGTTGGGTAGAAATAGAAATACCCAACCTACCAACCCCGAACCTAATAGAGAAGCTGTCAAGGAGACCATTCTAAGTTAAGATGGATAGAAAATCCACTCGCGAATCGTTAGGAGACACAGACAACGTAAACCTCTTGACTTCCCAGATATGACTCAGGTTAAGCTTAGAGACTCACCATGAGAATGTGTGAAGCGTTTGGTAAACGCGGAAGCTTAATCCTCGCTATATCGATTTTTCTCCAAATCCTTGTTGGAGTTAGACAAGTAGCTCAGAGCCTTGAACTACCGTCAAGACTCAGCAGTGCTCCTGACATTTCGTGCATAATAGGATGAAACGACTTGTCGAGGAGGCAGTTGTTATCCCGTTGGGAAATCCGAACCCTTGAACGTTTAAACTTTGTTGACCTATCGAAATCGTAGACCATGAAGTTGAGCGACTTTGGTAAAGTCGCATCCCTATCTTTGAAGTTCGTCGAAACTCTTAGAGATCCTAAATTCATGTAGGGAACGTGAAGATAAATCCTTGTGCTTATGCACTTACCTCTTCTAAACCTTAACGAGTAACTTGAATTGAATCGCGAGGATGCGATTCCTTTTAAGGAGGTGAGGTTGTGACAACTCATAATTTCCTCAACGCGTCGTTTAGGGAGAAACGACATTTAGAGTGATCATTCCCTCAAAATAGAGTTACGATTCAAAATTGATTTACGATACGTATTTATAGTCATTTTTTCGAAAATAATATTCTAAGAACATTGGCGTAACTCCCTGATAAGGATTTAAAACGTACGCTTTTAAGGGGTCATTTAAGCCCTTAATTGTCCACTTTTATATCCGTTACTGCTTAATTTCGTTCCTTTTCACTTTTTAGGTCTCTTGGAAGCAAAATACTAGAATGATGCATTTTTAGACGAAAAAGAGGGAATATGCGAAGAAAATGGCTAAGTCAAGATCAAGACACTCAAGCTGCTGGAATTTTACCTGACGGCGTCCCAAACAATGGGTGATGCCGTCCCTATTTTGTGACGACTTAGGAGCGAATTTACTACTTTACACCTGACGGCATCAGGCTTTGAAGAGTAAGGGCGTCACGAAGACTTTTCTTCTCAAACGGCCTAGATCCAGAATCAGACGACGTCACTGCTGAAGACTGACGGCGTCATAACCACAACGTGACGCCTTCCCAGTGATGACTTGGCCAAGACGAAACACTAATGACGGTGATCAGACGGCGTCCCGCCTATAAGGTGACACCGTTACAGCTGTAAAACTATATATAGAATTCGATTTTTTAGTTTTTAAAGAGGTAGACTTGTGGAGTAAAAACCTAAAACGATTGTATTCCGGTTTGGATACTATTTTAGGGTTCTCATACCTTATTTTACATCGAGATAAGTTATTTATTCCCTTGATTTCATTTTGTCTTCGATTGAATGTGTGTATGCTTGCATGTTTAACATGTCCGGCTAATTTACTTGTGTGTTTGCTTAGATATATGAGACCTAGTTATTAATTATTGATTGGTTGTCTCTTATCTTAATTGTAATTGGCTTAGGAGTGCATTAAGCCATCGTTGTGTTTTTAATGCTTGAGTAATCTTTTTTGAACCTTAGTTTATAGTTACTAGTGGAATTTTAGGCTAAACATCTGAAGATAACATTAGTGTTAAGTTTATGAATCCTAGAGATTTCGTAGTCATTAACCTTAAGGTAGTCTTAAAGAGTTAGGGATAAAAGCACACCCTACGACCTTAGAAAACACAACGCGTTAAGAATAAGGACGTGACAATTCAACCACTAATAAAAGATAACTAGGGAGTAATAGTATCTAGGTAGACACATCTTTAATCATTATACGAGCACACTTCAAAAATACATAGACTACCCATTAGTTTAGATAATTAGATAAGTAGAGTAATCGGTAGAAGTATCAACCCCCAAATCCAAACCCCGAGATTTTACCTTTAGTTTCTAAAAAATATAAAAAATATAAAAAATAATCTTTCTCAACCCCAACCTTAGCGTAGTAACTTCTCACTGGCATTCCTATTCCCCTAGAGAACGATATCAATACCCGAGGCTTACCCAATACTACACTACAACGATTAGGTTCACTGCCTAGGGTGTTGAAAAACTTGCTCAACGAAAAGGAAGTTTCCTTTGACCCCAAACGCGCCTTGTACGCGCATCAAGTTTTTGGCGTCGCTGCCGGGGAATAGAATAGCTAGTTAGATTTCTATCTCGTTTAGGTTCCCTTGCTTGATTCCTATCAAGTACGATTTTTTTCTCAATTTTAGCTTCCTCGTAGTCTATCCCCCTTCTTTGTGACTTTGTTAGTAATCCCATCACTTTTCATCATGGAAGGTGATAATCAACCACCACTCATAAACCCACCACCAAATGACCCGCCAAGAGGCCGCACTCTTGATGAATACTCTAGACCAAGCCACCAAGGCTATAGGAACACCATCGAGCTCCCCGATCAAGCTCAAACTACAGCCCTGCAATCCGACACTATCCGGTTGGTGCAAAACGGATGTGCATTCCATGGACTTTGTTCCGAAGATCCTAATCAGCATCTTAAGGATTTCCTTAAAATCGTCGATTCCATCGACCTTGATGCTCTACTCGGGAGACCACGCGCTTGCGTCTTTTCCAATTCTCTTTACGGGACCAAGCTAGTAATTGGCTCGAGCGACTTCCAGGCGGCTCCATCTCAAGTTGGGATGATCTCACTACTCGTTTCCTTGCCCATTTTTTCCCACCGGGGAGAACTACTAAGCTTAGGAATGAAACCTTAATGTTCCAACAACGTCAAGGTGAATCTCTCTATGAGGCATGGACTCGATTCAAAGACTTGCTCCATAAAGTCCCTCATCATGGCATCGATCTTTAGCTTCAAGTCCAAATCTTTTACGATCATGTCAGTCCCTCCATCTGACAAACCATTGATTACGCCGCCGGTGGAATGCTAAGTAACCTTAATGTTGAAGCATGTTGGGAAGTCATCGAAGACTTAACACAATATGACGAAGAAGGATGGGAAATTCCAATAATCCATGAAAATGGATTAGATTCCCGCGCACAATTGTTTATGAGTATGGAGGCATAAGTGAATAAGTTGATGGAAGTAACCACCCATGATTATGAGCATGTGAACACGGTTAAGGAATTTTTGCTCCCAAGAAAATCCCGGCAAGATGAATTCGAGGACATAATGTTGACAATTGTCAACAAGCAAGAAAAGGAAATAAAACACCTCGAAGCTCAAATGAGGAAAACTCACGACACTTTCCTTAAGCTAGCTGACTACTTTATGCTGAAACTCCGTGAAGAAATCGCAAAGAATAACGTACCTAAAAAGATAGAAAAGGTATATGCGATACCGGAGCTCGTTAGAATGATTCCCGGACCCTTTTTAATTCCAATAAGCAACACAACCCCCCTCAAGAAATCACATCTTTGTTTGAATTATTGCCTCAACGCTCCCTGCATAAAGAGACATTTCATAGGGACATATTCATTGGAAGGGTGCACGTATCGGTTCCTGACTTTCCTAACATAAGGAAACTGTTAGGTCACTAGTTTTACCACACAAGCTTATAAGAAAGATAGAGAGGCGATTGAACAAGAAATCAAACACACACACACGTTAATATGAGACGGTTATGCGTAGGAGTATGTGAAAGAAATAACTTGAACAACCAACCCTCAAGTGAGGGTTATTACATAGTATTTATAGGCAAGGAGCTAGGGCAACACTCCTACTCCTTCCCTTTCTCCTATGGGCTTGGGCCTAAGCTCATGGGCCTTCTACATAAGCTTAAGGCTAATAACAAACATAAAGGCCATAATAAAGCTATGTATTACATATGAGTAACTAACACTTGAATAAAGGTTTAGGAGTGATTCCAACAATCTCCCCCTCAAGTGTTATTACATATGAGTAACAAACACTCAAGTGTTGGTGATGAAAAACGGTGAAGGCGTTGATGTAATAGTAGCTTTGACGTCTTCTGACATTCTTCTTTCTTGTGAGAAGAATTTCCTTGATTTGAACCATCTCCCAGTGTAGCGAGATAGTTTTCTTTGAACAGTTATGCTTTGACGTCATCGTTAACTTTGTTCTTTGATCTTTGTTCTTTGTGATGAAAGTGATAGTATGTTTTTGTCTGCATCAAGTCTGCCTCAGGTCTGCTTCGCCGCTACAGTGTCTCCACGTCATTCTTCAACATGCTCACACGCTCTTTTGACGTTTGAATTCAATACTGATGAAGTTCTTTAAGTCTTTAACTTTGTAGATTCTTTGATTTGACAAAGAATCATTCTGACTGTTGTGTTGCTTTTGGATAGAACTTCCATTAGTGATGATGTTGGCGTGAGCATGAGAAGAATCTGCACGATCATTCCGCTCCAGAGCTTCCATAAGAAGAAAACATTAAAACGGTTAGTGATAAGCGGATTCCGGCACTTACAAGTTTGAACTTCGAAGGTGTTAACAACATAGTGTGAAAACATAACTCTAATTCTTACAAAGGCCGCTCCTGAACCGGAGTCCCAGAAGTGAGATAACACGATGTACGAAGTACACCTACGATTCGTGATGAGTCATGAGGTACACCGAAGCATCACCTCACGACTGTAGACCGTTTGAGACCACTAAGCGCAAGCTACGGGGAGTTGCCGAGCGACTTCTGTCAAGCTGCTTTTGATGTTGACCCCAGGAGTTTCCATTCAATCACGAGGATCGCAAGTGTGAACCTCATGAATGTTCTCGACAGATTGCTAAGATCTGTGAAGGACTCGATAATGTACCACTGAAATTCTTATTGTTGAACTTCAAGTGATGAAATGTCAAGTGTACCTAAGAGATCTTTTGATGAATCTCGTGGCTCTAGACTCAATAGTGCGTTTTGGTTTCCTGAGCGGAGACTAGGGAGAGGGTCTCCTTTTTCAATACCAGCAATCTCTAAGAGAAAGCCGATAGTTTACGTAGGGTTCCCTGTGAGAATGAAACAAGCTTCTGTTGAGAGAAACTTGAGTGGTTAAGAAGGTTTAGTGCATGCGTCACTGGGTCCATGACGACTTTTAATCTTCAATACCGGTGTCATCTAGTGACAACTAGTAGCATATGTGTTGCCCTAAGTTGAATAATCTGGAGGGCTATTTCTTTTCACCCTTTTCTTTGCATTTCTTTTTAATTCTTCAACTCCTTCTTTCTCCGATTCTCATTTTCTCCTTTTTACAATCATACCTAAGGACTTCTAAATACTAAATATTTGTGGTGTCCTGGGGTAGATCCCTCCGACTCTGGCGGATCATAGGACGGTTATTCCTAACCTTAGTCACCTTATAACTCCATGACTAACCTATGTTGCCATAAAACCACTGTTGTGAAAAATCTCTCAAAGTGTTTGTGAATGAAAAGCATTTTAGTACCACTGTTGAGATAAGATTTTTCATAAATACTCCCCCTCCATATGTGCTTAAGAGTTTTAACAGTTAAAATGCACAGTGAGGAAATAGCGCGCATATTTTGAATTGATCAACTCAAGATAGACATTCCCCCGCGAGACACAGTTACGTGGCATAGTTAAAGAGTTGCATTATCAGCTTTTAGGTGACAACTAGCTCTAATAACTACCTTGAAGGTGTAGACAATCCTCGAAAGGTTGTCAAACCCGTCAGAGTTCATGTCTACCAAGAGTTTCTCGAATGGTACATTCTACTTAGACAAGTCCTTTGCGAGACACGTTTACATCACTAGCGAACTAGCTTGAAATTATTACCCATCCCGGACAAGTCTTTTCGAGTTACTAACAGTTAAGATCTCGTCAATTCATGGGTTAAGTCTATAGCACAAAGATTCATTTGCATTTACACAATATATTTCTTATCACGAATTTTCTCCCCCTCAAAAATGGCATATAAAATGTTATTTTTGAAAAGTTGAGAATAAATATGACCATTTCGAGTGTTGCGGGAAGAATGACCACTGTGAACAATTTTTGAACAAAGTTTTAATTCAAGTACTCCCCTCAACAAGTGATATAAACGGTTGAGGTTTTGAAAATCAAAAGGGAAATTACTTGTTCTTTTGAGCAAAACCTTGAAAAATGAAAGGTTTGATAGGTTTTACTCAAAAGTAAGAAGCTTTCGCTCCTTTTATAAGGATTGTGGCACTGAAGCGTACCACAGGGTCCTTTATTTACAAGTACGGGTTGTACACTGTAATATGTGCACAAGCCATTTTAGGGAAAAGATGAAATAAGTATGAAACAAATTAACCTTTCCCCAATTTGACGATGTTTCTAAATTAGCTTCCCCCCAAACTGATAACTGTCTTTAGCAGATTTGAAACTTTGATGAAGTCTACATTTCCTATAACTTTTGAAGGTTTCAACGTGCGAAATTTGTAGATGAGCAGTAAACCACACAAAGAAAATCTGACTAATTGCGGAAGATCCGTTTGAGGGTAACATGCCAGAAATCAACAAGATCTTCTCGCGTATGTAGACGCATCACACCAAACAAACCACGAAAGACGAAATGATACGACTTTCCCCTGAATGTTGTGGTCTTTCGGAATACACATCACCTGTGAATATGCAATAACTCGATACCAAGACCGTGTGTGAGGCATCATAACATCATATTTGGGTAACATCACACAAGATCACCCGTGAAATTGAGACGATAACACCAAAGTTAGACGTTTGAGCCACATATCGTCTTATTTCTTCCCTCTAATTGAAGAAATTCAAGAAGGCATTGGGTTTTCGCAAAGAAGCATGTAGAAGAACAAGGAAGCAATGACCACCTACACACTCTCTCCCCCTCGATGTTTTCAATGATTTAGAATCATACACCACGTATGTTGATGATGAATTGAAGACAACGAAACCATGTATAAGGAGACAGCGAAACCATGTATGTCCAATTGATCGAACAAGTGTGAAGTACCAAAAATATTTCGAGAGAGTCAACTGCTGATAAAACATCTCTGTTCATTATGTTGATCATCAGCTATGTCATTGTTGTTGGAAGCAGGTTGATCTTCTATTATAGAAGATTCGGTTGTTGTTGTAGATTCAAGTGTATCTGAAATTAGAATATTATCGGTTGTGCAGCGGAAACATTCGATACATCTGAAGCACAACTTTGGCGAGAATCTTTAACCGGAGGAGCAAGCAATGTTTCCAATTCACGACGATTAAGTACAATGGTGGAACAGCTGATGGATCATGATATTTTTTACGGTGAGAAACGGGTCCTACGCTGTTTTGCAGTAGGAGCCATGGCTGTCGTACCTGCATAAAAAATAGAATGGGGGCAAGAAAGAAGAAACATGGATCCCCAAGTGTAACTGGGTTCCGGATGTTAGAGGCATAAAGATGTAGTGTCAATTATATTCTTGACACCTGAACATGCTATTTTGATGATTTCCTTTCCTGCCTCAGGGATGGATGTAGAGGGTTTCACACTTGTTATGGTGCAATTACTTAATATCTTGCTCAGGAATCCACCTAAGACCAACAGTGTTGAAAACTCTACCCGTTGGTATCCATCTAAGGTTAGATCTAAGGGATGTTGAAACTTCTTTTGGGAAGAATTTGCGTCCTATATTGATCCACCTATTAGGTTTCTGAAATTTTACGTTTAGATGAACGGGTTTATTTCTAACTGTTTAAGTTAACTTAGGTTTTGGTTTGCCACTACAAGCAGTGTTCAGTAATACACTCGAAGGTGATACACTAGGTCGTGAACATAAGATTCCATCCTTTTGGAGTAGTGCCCTTTTCCTAGCCTTTTCTAGATCATAGTTCTTGTATCGTCATTTGAATCATATGAATTTTTACGTTTAATGCTCGGTTTAGACACGGTGTTCGAACAAATCCTAGATTGGCCAGAAGCGACCACTTGTACAGGTATAACGAAAACATGTTTAATAGAAACATAAGCATTATTGTTGGGCCGGAATGTGGAGAGACTGGTTTTGACAAATGATTATTCTCAACAACTTGGGAAGGAAACCGTGGTTCTGAAGATTTTGAACGTTGATTTAAATGCGGTTGGTTGTCTAACTACTGATTGTTTTTCGAAAGGTTGTAGAGACGATTTCCCCAAGATTGTTGGTTTTGCAAAATTAGTATCCACACTCTTGTCAGTGAATCTTCTCAGTTTGTTTTGTAAAGCAACATGTGCAAGCCCCTTTGCTTGAAGTTGAACCTTTAAATGATCATTTTCTTTAACTAATGTATCCACACGATTACTTTGTTCATTCAAAGATTTACTTTTTGGCTCTGAGTTTAAAACATTGTTTTGCAGTTTAAGTTCAAGAGAGATGCAATGAGCATCAAGTTTTGAAAAATCTTTTTGAAACTGAGAAATGGTCTTTTTGAGGAGAATGATTTCAGATTCAAGAGTTTGATTTGACGTTTGAGTTGAATTGTTAACAAGTAAGGACTCAGACATGAGAAAGTTGTGCGGACATTGTGCAACACACTGGTCAACCTCTCCTTCATTACTAAATTCAGGTTGCTCAGTATGTTGTGTCGCATTTGCAGTCAGAATATAATCAACGATGAGATTGTACCTCGACCATCTGTTCTGTGTCGGTGTCATAGGTGGGTAAGATATCTTCCTCAACCATTTGTTCTTCGTCCGCGTTGGGCTCGGTGTCGTAGTTAAGTATGATATCTTCTCCAGATCTGTTGCTGTCATCCTGCTTTTCCAATGCTACAACCTCATTGTCCGCATTACCCTTGCATAATCACAACATTCTCAACGTCCATTTGAGTATTCCTGTCATGTACATCAATTCTTTCACCTTGCACATTGCAGGGATATCGGAATTTGATGATGTCGACGCTTCAATGCCGAGCCGAGCCATGTATCCTTCTTCCAATGCCACAAATGGATCTTTATGATCAGAATCCATTTCACTCCCTGCAAGAAGAATCAAAGAGAAGAAAAGGTGCAAAGTCGATATAGCACACAGAAGGTCGATATAGTGAATTGCAATTTCCCTCCAAAAATAATTTTGAAAAATTTTGACTCTCAAAATTTGAAATTCACTATAAAATTCAATTCTAAGGTTGCAAGAAAAATTTGAGTTATGACAATTTTGACGCCAAATTTTACCCGAAAAATTTGAGTTTGGGCCCAAAAATTTGAATTTTTGACCAAACTTTTCACGGTTAAACCAAAATTTAAATCTCGCGTAAAAATTGAACGTTTAGTCTCCTTTAAAAATTAATTTTTTTTTTTTTTTGATAACTTGTGTTGATGGATCTTTGTAGTCGAATGAACCTTTGTTGATGAAGTGTCCTTAGGTGTAGAAATCACAATAAACCAAGTAGCACTTATGCGTAAAAAACACCAAAGTTATGCTTAACAATGAAGAGTTACGCGTAGATTTAGCTTACGCGTAAGTAGGGAAAAGACGCTAAAGTTATGCGTAGACACGAAGTTAGGCGTAGAAAGTTAGGCGTAGGATTATCTTATGCGTAAGACTAGGCTTAGGCGTAAGATGAATCTTATGCGTAGGATTTCTACGCGTAAGCTTTATGCTTATGCGTAATTTTAGTGTTTTATCCCAAGTGATCTTTTACACTATCACATGCAAAAGATATCCAAAGTCGACGTATTTTCAGGCTTATCCAAGCAAGAAAACACGGAGTAAACCACGAAAACGAAGATCAAACCAAGGATAACGTTACGCGTAGAATTAGGGTTTTGATACGCGTAGTTCTACTCGTAAAATGACTTTTGCCAAAAGATGTTTCTAAACCAGATTTTTGTGATGAAATAGCTTCAATATCACCAAAATAACACAAAAGTGTGAAACTTGATGATCCAAAGCTTCTAAAACAGTTAAGCGTAGGTTTACACCCTCGTTCAAAAACTAGTTGAAAAACAATGATCCACGCATAAAGTTCGAAAATTTTTGCCAAAAACAGTAAGTTTAACACCTTATAACATTGAAAGTACAAGAATCTTGGAATAAAAAGTGTAAAAGATGCGTTTTTAAGCAAGCCAAAGTTATGGAACCGTAAGTTAAGCGTGAGACCAAAACTCACTTCAAACAATACGTTCACCCAACTATTAGGCGATCAATACCACTGTTAGGTCACCAGTTTACCACACAAGCTTATAAGAAAGATAGAGAGGCGATTGAACAAGAAATCAAACACACACACACATTAATATGAGACAGTTATGCGTAGGAGTATGTGAAAGAAATAACTTGAACAACCAACCCTCAAGTGAGGGTTATTACATAGTATTTATAGGCAAGGAGCTAGGGCAACACTCCTACTCCTTCCCTTTCTCCTATGGGCTTGGGCCTAAGCTCATGGGCCTTCTACATAAGCTTAAGGCTAATAACAAACATAAAGGCCATAATAAAGGTTTAGGAGTGATTCCAACAGAAACATTCTTTTGGTTTTAAACCGGGATCGAAAAGTCCTCATCCCTGACATTTCAATATTTCTAGAATCCCAGTTGAAAGACAATTTGACATGTGCGTTGCTCACCTTTGTGGAGATTGCTAGTGGATTGACAAAATGAATTTTAAAATAGAAACCAAAATCTTTGTCAAAAATAGTAACAAGATTTTTGATCCGGGCGAATTAATAAAAACAGCCTCTTTTGCAAAAATTTGGTCGTGACGCCGTCACCACGCAAAGGGTGACGCCGTCGCTATGCCAGATCAGACGAATAAAAACACCAAATATCTCTTTCATTCTCTACCCTACACATTCTATCCATCCCACACCACACTACCATGTTTTCTCCACATCAAATTCACCATTTTGCTATGTCAATCTCCACAAGGTAAGTAATATTCATTGATCTTTTTCTATTCAATTACTCTATTCCACGCTCAATTTTGATTTCTAGTTTCAATCCGAAGTCCCCCAATCGATTTGATTAATGCTAAAATGTCGCCCATGAATCTTGTTAATTAGGCTTAAGATTAGGCGAATAGTAGTGTTATCATGTGGGTTTGATTTTGCGAGAATCCTTAGACGGCTTAGGGAATAAACCACCTAGCCAATGCACCATTGTTGCTGAAACAAGGGTGTTTGGGTTAAGGGTTATGGTTAAAAACTTGGATTTTTCCCTCGCAAATGTCGGATTTGAATTTTTCTGGTTGGAACGGCATCAGCCCTCTGGCGTGACGCCGTCAGAGCCTTCTGATGTCGTTTTTAGCAGCTTGAATATTACTCATTTGTTCCCAATCTTTTTGATTTCCTGTTTCAGAAAATAAGCAAAAGGACAAGAAGAACAAGGGGTCAATCTTCTGGTACCCAGGAGAGCATCGCTGACATTGTTTCTGGGTGGGGGGTGTTCATTAAGGAATATTTCCAAACTCGCTACAATGATTTGCTCCATCAAACCATCAATTCAGGGGATGTTTTAGATTGGGGATTTCTTGAGCAGCATAATCTGGCTAGGGATTTTAGCAACAGTTTCAGAAGGGATAAGTTCACTGATCCTAAGTAGGAGAGGATGTTTCGGATGCGTGAGCCTGTGTATAGTGAGTTGGTGCGTAAGTTCCACGCTTCTTATTCGATGAATGTTATTTCTTGTCGAGGCAACATTAATTTTTTAGGGGATTAGGTTTAGACTGGGTGGAGTTTGGAGGACTATGTCGGTGTTGGAGTTTGGTTGGAGAGTAGGGTTGTATTTACAAAGGGATATTGAGAGTGATGCCTTTAGGGCTAACTTGGGAGCTGGGTTTGTCAATAGGGAGGACATGTGGGGGATTCAGTTTTGGAACACGATAGCCAACGGGGAGTATGTTACTGGGAGTACCCTTGCCTCAATAATCCTGGATCCGTGAGTAAGGCTTGCGCACCGTTGCATCACCTTCACCATTACGGGGCGCAAGGACACGACTCATCGTGTCACCTTACCGATCTCTTCTATCTTTACTGCATGTTTGTTGAGGGTGTGCACTGTAACATCCCATTCTGGTTGGCTGATTACTTGAGGACTGCTAGCGGTATGAGGTATGAAGATAGGGTGTATGGTGGTATGTTTGTCACCCGGTTGGCTCAGTCCTTTGGCATCCTGGTCGGGGAGGTACAATGTTGTAGCAGAGCCGAATGTCATCAAAGCCAAGTCCCTGAAGGCCATGGATGTCATCATGGATTATGGTAGTGGCTACGCATGGTTCTGCGCCCGTCCGGCAGTTCAGGTTGATGATGATGATAATGACGAGCAGCCGATACGAGCATACCAGCAGGGGGATGGATCAGGAGGCTCCGCTGACGTCTACATGCATATGTCCAGTGGAGACTGGCAGGCCCACCAAGGAACGTGGATGGGCCGGATGGACACATGGATGGCACAACAGGATCGGAGGGCCAGGTGGACATATGATCATACCGTCAGACAGATGCAACATGTGTCCATGAGCGATCATCTTGACCCACACCTGCAGATTGACCCATTCTCCGGGTGGGAGGAGAATTACCCGCCTTTTGACTACCGTTATGGACCCCTCCCCAGTGATTCATGTGTTTATTTGTGGGTTGTTTATGGACAATTATGGTTGGTTGTTGATTGAGATAATTTTATTTGGGCATGTAACAACTTAGACTATCTTGACTTGGTGATGATGTGGTGATCTTGGAACAATTTGATATGTGGTGTGGTTTATCCATTACTTATTTGGTTGGATTATTAGTTTGTGTGTCATATATCTTTTCATTGATTGTTTATTCTCATGTTTAAATTTGTGAAAATGCTTTGTTTTGTCTTTAACCTCGTCTTAATTACATATAAAGGTATTTTACAAAAAGGATAAGTGTAGGGAGGATTACACACGTTTCAAAAGAACGTGAACATGAGAACTACGACTATTGAATAGATATATATGTGTGTTTGTTAGAATCAAATGCTTGTATCAAGTCACAATGGATGTTTTGCAGGAACTTTTCCAGATTTTAAAGGTGTAATTTTTCCCAAATTTTTTCGGAAAAACGCAGCAGACCAGTTTCTGTCAAGATAACTCAGGCGTCAGGATTGCAACCTGACAGTGTCAAGAGGAGCAGAAACAGCTTATCTAACTTTCTCTCATTTTCTATGCTACTTATAAATTTTTAGAAATTCTCAGGTCTTAATTTTCTAGAAAACCTGCAAGCATCCATTCCACAAGCATTATATCCTGGTGTAGTAGAGTCATATGTAGTTTTACCGCTGATTTCACGCGAAGGTTTCGTCTATTTTCTTAAAGTGTGCAGGTTTTATTTATCAAGAAGAAGAAACATAAGATTGGATGAAGCTTTTCACGCATACATTCTTCTTGGAAAGATTTTAACCACTACTTCACACGGGTCCTAACGAGCTAATCAGTGCCTCGAGAAGTCTAAATAATTACAATCCCCATCCCGCCTAAAATTTGAAGAATTCGTTGATAGTTAGAATAGATTCGTAGACCAGGTCGACTGATCCGTTTTCAATTTTGAAAAGTTCTGTTAGGTTCTTAGTAGCAATCGGCGACCCTTTTTTTCTTTTACATCACAGAGCTTTTCATCTCCTTGATAGCTGGAAGTTCTCCAAAAGTATGAAAAGCTGGAGGACTTTGTACCATCCATTCCGGTGTGGTTGGATTCTGTTCAACAGCCCAAGGACTTGGAGAGCATCTTTTGTTGTTTCCACTGCTTGAAGTGATTGCTACGACCACGAAGAAACGACAAATCTCAACTACAGATATATAAGAGCCAGAACTAGTTTTTTCTCTTTTAATTACCTTTCGTTATCATAACTTTGATACTTTCGGAGAACATTGGGGACAATGTTCAGTTTAAGTGTATGGAGGTAGAATAAAATGGGAACTTTGAAACTATGCTTATCCTCGACTATTTGCCTTGTCCTATTTCATTTGTGTAATAAGCTATGAGAAATATCGATTAGGGTAATTTTAGCACCAAATTTAAAATTTTTCATGACTTGTACGAGTGGGTCTTTAGTCTTAATAAAGCGTCTCATTGATAGGAAGTTATATGAGTAGCACAAAAACCCTTTACCACTCGAATTCCACCCCAAAAATGTGAGGTTCGCCCCTAGATTTGTAGAAATTAAAGCATTCACCTTTAATTCTTCGAGAGTGTACCGGTAGTATAATAGATTCTAGAACTTTTTTTGTGATGCATCCCCGAGATCGCTAGTGAGATTACACTTGTGTAGTTAGGAATAACTAAATGATAAGAGGCATTAGGATAACCCTTGTTTGATACCCGTATTATAATTACTTCTTCCACATCGGTTGAGTAATTCCCCCACACCCTTGCGTTGTACTCATCTTTAGTACACGATACCCCTAGTTAACCCCTCAAAGCCTATCCTTTTCGCGGTTCTCGTGATGTTTTGGTTTTCCGGAATATCAATGAAGAGCATTGTTTACAATCCACCCCCAAATGTACACCTAAATCACCTTTGCCTACCTTGTATGCACTCACCTTTAGTGCATTATTGTTATCATACTAAACCCTTAGTTCAATTATCTTGTTACTTCCATGGTTGCTAAGTCGAGTCATATCTTTTGTACACAGTTTTGGGATGATTGGGATTCATGGATAAAGTTAAATTTTATAGAGTGACGGGAAAGAACGTTAAATTCAAATTCCCTTTATTTACGTAATAATGTACTCCAACTGTTTTGATCTTTTCAATTCGGGTCAAATTAGTGTTAGAATAATAAAAACTCAAGTGTAGGGATGTGCTTATAAATCTCTTATATTTTGATGTTATCGTAGAGGATGGTAAAGTAAAAGTGTATGAAAAACAAATAGAAAAAGAGAAAAAGAAAAAAAAAGAGAGTGCTAAAAAAAAACATACGGGCTACCATCCTACATCTATCTTTATTTTTATGTCTGTTTGTTTCAAAGTTATCTAGAGTTTAGAGAGTCGAGTCTTGGCTTAGCAACGCCATTCTTTTCATGCTTGTAACATAAAGATTTTTGACTTGCCACCACTAAATCGCCTATCCAACCAAACCCTTTGTTTCCCTACCGTAAGCCTAACGTTACAACCCTTTAAAAGACCTCGTAGATAGTTGTTCCTAGGTGCTTACGCCAAAGCGGTGGAGGTTTGATCTAGTCTCAAGCCTATGGTAATCTATGTACTATGACCGGTTAATGAGTGTTTATCTTCCATTTCCATTTGCTATATTTCATATACACCCGGAGATGAGAGTATCCAAACACCACTTGTGAGGTGCTAGTATATAATTTTCGTGCTTGTTATGACTATTGCGGGGCTTTTACTTGTTATGAATGATGTTAAACCATTGCTTTATGCCCCCTAACTTATAAATTGATTGGCCAAAAGCACATTTGATTGAGGACAAGCAAATACTAAGTGTAGGGATATTTGATAAGGATTTAAAACGTACACTTTTAAGGTGTCATTTAAATGCCCAATTTTATATCATTCTTGCTTAATTTCGTTCCTTTTTACTTTTTAGGTCTCTTGGAACCAAAATGCTGGAAATATGCATTTTGGGCCGAAAAAGAGGGAATATGCGAAAGAAAATGGCTAAGTCAAGATCAAGACACTCAAGTCGCGGAATTACGGCGGCGTCCGGCGGGCGACGCCATCCCTATTTTATGATGACTCAAGAGCGAATTTACTATTTTACACCTGACGGCGTCATGCTTTGAAGAGTAAGGGCATCACAAAGACTTTTCTCTCAGATGACCTAGATCGGAATCATACGGCGTCCTTCGAAGACCGACGGGCGTCACAACCACGCGTGACGCCGTCCGTGATGACTTGGCCAAGACGAAACCCTAATGACGGCGTCGACGGGTGTCCCACCTATAAGGGCTACGTCGCAATTGTAAAACTATATATAGAATTTAATTTTTCAGTTTTTAAAGAGGTAGACTTGTGGAGTAAAAACCTAAAATGATTGTAGTCCGGTTTGGACAGTATTTTAGGGTTCTCATACTCTATTTTACACCGAGATAAGTTATTTATTCCCTTGATTTCATTATGTCTTCGATTGAATGTGTGTATGCTTGCATGTTTAACATGTCCGGCTAATTTACCTGTGTGTTTGCTTAGATCTATAAAACCTAGTTATTAATTATTGATTGGTTGTCTTTTATCTTAATTGTAATTAGCTTAGGAGTGCATTAAGCCATCGTTGTGTTTTTAATGCTTGAGTAATCTTTGTTGAACCTTAGTTTATAGTTACTAGTGGAATTGTAGGCTAAACATCCGAAGATAACCTTAGTGTTAAGTTTATGAATCCTAGAGATTTTGTAGTCATTAACCTTAAGGTAGTCTCAAAGAGTTAGGGATAAAAGCATACCCTACGACGTGACAATTCAACCACCAATAAAAGATAACTAGGGAGTAATAGTATCTAGGTAGACACATCTTTAATCATCATACGAGCACACTTCAAAAAGACATAGGCTACCCCTTTGTTTAGATAATTAGATAAGTAGAGTAATCGGTAGAAGTACGAACCCCAAATCCAAACACCGAGATTTTACCTTTAGTTTCTAAAAAATATAAAAAAGATAAAAAATAATCTTCCTCAACCCCAACATTAGCGTAGTAACTTCTCACTAGCATTCCTATTCCCCTAGAGAACGATATCAATACTCGAGGCTTACCCAATACTACAGTACAACGATTAGGTTCACTGCCTAGGGTGTTGAAAAACTTGCTCGACGAAAAGGAGTTTCCTTTGACCCCAACGCGCCTTGTACAGCATCATTCCCGAGTCATGAATCCCTCGTTTGCTAGTCCAAACGAGTCCCGAATCTACTTTTAAAAAAGTTTTGGAAAGTTTCATGTATGGCCCTGTGATAATAACATTTATGCCCCTATATTTTCCATTATACAAGTTATACCCTTGTGGTAGTATAAATACTCCCACACTTTCCCACTCTCTCATTTTTCTCATTTTCTTTCTCTCTCTACAAAATACACACACAAAAACTCTCCTCTCTCTCTCTCTCTCTCTAATTTTTCTGCAGCCACCTAGGGTTCCGGCGCCGTCACCAACTCCGGCCAAATTCCGACCACCCCCAATAGTTACACCGCCACTTCTAAATGATAGATCGGGTCCTTGTGACCCAAATTTATGCATCACACGTGCGTTAAAACTCAATGACGCGCCCTAGATCTTGAATGTTAGTTTCGAAATTTAGGGTTTCGTGGTGATATCGTGTTTAATGATTCAAGCTTAGATGGTTACTGGTTGTACCCGTAAGAGACGCCATCACAGCCACTCCGTGTACATCTCTTTCATCGGTAACACATAACTCTCGTATATATATATATATATATATATATATATATATATATATATATATATATTTATATATATATATATTGTTATCTTTGGTTTCTACCGATTTATATATATTGTTATGTTTGTATTTTCGTGGATATAAAATGGTTATAAAAATAATGTTGTCATGATTTCATGAGTCTCGGTTTTGGATCTTATTTCGTTACCACAATTTGGGATTAACGTGATGTTTTCATGTGAAACGAGTAAATGAGATAAAATACTTGTAACTAGTTTTGTGGTAAGAAGATGTATACGTGTGATTGATTTGTTGTTATGATTGTTGTGAGTTGAGTTGACTCGGTGAGTCGAGTTGACTCAGCCGGGTCAAGATTGGACTCAAGTCATGTGGTGTGAGTCAAACTCAATGGTTGACCAGTCGGGTCGGGTCAGAAATGGTATGGGTCGGGTCGGGTTTGACCCGGATGCTAAATTGGTGTTCACTTTGCCTTGATTTATGAATATTGACTTGGGATTTGTCATTTGGTCTTGGGTTTGACCCAGATGGTCAAACTATAGGTTAACGGGTCTAAACGGGTTAACTAGTAAGTTGGCTAATGGTATAGACAATGAAATAATTGGAAAAACGTAACAGGTTAATTATATATCAATATCGACCACTAAGGAAACGGTAAACTTGTAATATATAAACTTAACGACATGAGTTGTAATGATTTAACTATACAACTATATCGGAATGAAACTATCGTGATATACGATATAAGACTTGATCGGATAACGAATAATTTATTTATAAAAACAGATGGTAAACATTAAAACTAGATAAGTGACTAATAACTAATATCAAATATTACGTATATATTATAAAGTTTAACTACGGTCTATAAATTTTGAATAATGTTTGATATACGAGTTATATTGCTTATGAATTATACTTTATTAAACGTTTTGGCTTAAACAAGTATATATTAGACTCGGAAATGAGTTTAATGTATTTGTTTCACGATAGGCCTAAGTATTTCATTTTCACATTTTTACTATTAGCGAGACATTTACCTATATAATGTCGACGAATATGGTGTTAGTTAGTTATAAACCCTTATTAATTACGATAATAGCTTGTGTTTTATAAATACGGGTTAGCTTCCAGAAACTTGTTGAGAACGGTTATTTTGATAAAACAACTTATTAAAGTCGTAATGGGTTGGGAACGTTGTATAAACGAACGCGTCATTTATAATACACTACTTAATATACCGTATAATATGTACTTTCGTATAAACTTGTATAAGTACGAGTAACAATTGAGAAACCTGTATTAATTAAGCGATATGGAAACTTATCTTCTATTATAAACATGTACATTTGGGATAATGGGGAAATTATCGAAAGTTAACCTATTTATTTGTCATAAATAGTTGTCGTCATTTTCCTAGTCTTTGACTAGCTTGAGTATTGTCAGTATTTCTTGACTTTGTCAATGTCTTTTCCTTTTTGGCATGAGTTATGGTCTGTATGTCTCGACTATGTCGATGTCTTCTCTTCTTTCGCGTGAGTTGTACATCGCGTCTATGTTTCTTACCACTACATGAAAGGTTAAAAATAAACTTTTGAGATATTAATTATAAACTTTTGGTAACGATAATGGACTTTTGAAAGTAACGACACGAGTAATCCACAAAAACTACGACACATTACTTTCTATTGACTTCTTTATCGTATGAGCCGTAATTTGAGATAATCGTATACGCATTGGGTTGCGTCACTTCTATTCTATCGTACTCGTCGTACACTCATCTGGATGTCATGGAGATTAGCTATAGATGACAATTGTGCTAGTCGTGAATAGTGCATTATTGTGGCTAAGGTGAGTTTCATAGCCCCTCTTTTCAAAGGTTTTCATAACTATTTTGGGGGAGAATACATGCTGCTTTTAACAAACCATAACTGGATGTGTGAGCATTATTTGAGAATGACTGTTGTTTGGTATATTTGATTTGTGGATTGCGATCTTATGTGTTTATGTGAATGCAAACTATTTCTTGGACCTGCCAATACTCTTTTGAATTGCAAATGTGTTGACTAGGAAAGGCTAGACGTGCGACAGTTGTTGACTTAGTCTAGGGTAGCATTCCTATGCTATAAGGTGATGCCTAGCTAAGTGTATCCGACCTAGACCAGGGTAGCTTGTGTTCTAGGCCTTGATTGTGTTGTGGATTATGGATTGGATTGATTGTTGATTGGAATGTGTATTATATGTCTTCCGTAGTCGCACATAGCAATTAAACTTTATCAGGTCCACTACTGCTTTTGTAACTAGACTCTATGAACTCACCAGCGTAAGCTGACCTTTTTAGCATGTGTTCTCAGGTTTAAGGCGATAGCTCACTATTGGAAGACGCTTGGCAAGGGGCATGGTCATAGGTGACTCTGATGAATAACCGGGACCGCTTTAATTATCTTTTGGGCCTATTTCCGCACTACTTTCATTAAATTAAACTTTATGTTTTTCAAATAATGAATGTTAATCTAAATGGATGGAATAAAAACCATTCTTTGTACCTTATGTTGTGATACCATGATAGTAGCACCCAAAGGTTCGTATGCTTTCGCTGGACCATAATTTCGGGGTATTACAACTTATCAAACACTTTATATGCATAACTTAAAATTAAATTGATTAACAAAAAAATTCTACCTCAGTGTAAACATCTAGGAATTTTTAACCATTGTCGCATCTTTAACCATTGTCACAAAGAATCATAACAAAAATTCAATTAGACCCCAAAATCATCAACTCATGAAAAAACCTCTATATCCAAACTCCATTTTAACCACAAAATTGTCAGCAATATATAATCAAGCTTTTCTAAAATCAGACCAAAGATATTACCAAATTAAGAACCCATAAATTAGGGTTTATAACTTAATAGAAGTGATGTAGAAGAAGTAGTGAGAAACATGTAGAAGAACCCCAATCTAATTAAAACCCTAATTTTTCAGAAAATCGACTTAACAAAAGGCAGATTACCTCAACAGAAACCCAAATCTTCTAATCTTTCAATCGATTACAACTAAAACCCAAACCTTTGAATGGAGGGGAATAAAATATGATAAAAGATTGAAGCGGTGGGAGTAACGATGTATTTTATGACCGATGTGCACGTGTAACTCAGATATAAGAGAAGTAATAGGAGAAAAGAATGGGCCAAGTACAAACGGGCTCCAAAGCTGGCCCAAGACGGCGTAATTAGATTAGCACCGACATTGAATAAAATACAATAGAATTTGATACCGCTCTCCCATTATATCCTATATCAATGTGGTGGGCTCTTATGGTACAGAGGGTAGTAACTGTAGCAGGCCTGGACGTTGGTCCAGAGGAAAATCACTCACAAATAAAAACAATAAACAAAATATAAGAGATGGAATTACATAAAGAAATGTGGACAAAGAAGATCAGGACCATGAGATCTCAAAGAATAGAAGAGAAAAAAGAGAGGTGTTGTCGTCCAGTTCGGTTGGGAGTGGAGGAGATAGATCGAAAAAAAGAGAAAGGCGTACGGGGACATGAATTTCGATGGAGCTAAAGTAGGGACGAGCTTTAATCAAGGGAAAGTGAATGTGGTAAACATGGAGTGCAAAAAGCAGATTGGTAGAAGAAGCATTACAAAAGCTTTAGAAGTGGCGAGGAAAACGGGGTTGGAGGGTATAGGAGAAAATAAAAAAGGAGTGTCAGATGTGTACAAGGAATATTACGATGTAGTGAGTAAAAACAATGAGATTTTTCGTTTTGGGCATGTGAATGAGGGGGAATTGGTTAGTAGTAAATGTAATGTAACCATGGAACACGTGAAGGAGATAGGGGAAATGATTGGTGTATCGTGGGTCTTAGCCGAAGAAGAGAAAAAGGAGGGGACGCATGGAGGTGTAGGAAGTGGTGCCGATGCACCTGATGTCCAACATGCACAATAAGTTGTAAAGTGATTATTTCATTTTAATTAGTTTTTTTATGAAGAAGATATCTATAAATGTGAGGGGTATGGGGAAAGCGGGAAAAAAGGGTGGATTAGATTGATTATTAGGGACGAACAACCAGATGTGATTGGGCTTCAAGAAACAAAAAGTGGTGTAGTTGATGATTATTGGGTGGAGGACATATGGGGATGTAAAGGCTATGGGTATTCCCAAATGCATGCAGTCGGGAATTCTGGGGGTATAATAGTAATTTGGGATGCAAGAATCTTTACATGCAAGGAGGCGATAGGAGACGAGAGATTTATAGCGGTTAGGGGTTCATGGAAAGAGAAGGATGAGGAGATATTCCTTGTGTGTATTTATGGTCTGCATGTGAGTATACAAAAAATGTCATTGTGGGAAAGATTAACAAGTTGATGAACAGGGGGAATGGTGCGTGGTGTATTTCGGAGATTTAAACGTGGTTAGGACAAATGACGATAGGCTTAATTCTCAAGTAAACATTAAGGAAGTGAGTGAATTCAATGATTATATTAACGAGAGGAGGCTAGTAGAGATTCCAATGGGTGGAAGGAAATTCACTAGAGTTAGTGACGAGGGGGTGAAGTTTATTAAGCTTGATCGATTCTTATTAAATGATGATTTCAACAATATTTGGGGCAATCTTTCGGTCATTGCTTTGGATAGGAAATTATCAGACCACTGCCCGATTGTGTTAAAAGACGTGGATATAGATTTCGGACCAAAACCATTTCGAGTTTTCAATATTTAGATGGATGAACCAGACTTCTATCATGTGGTTAAGGAGGCTTGGAAGAAGGAAGTGAGGAGCCTTTGGCCGGATTGTATTTTTCGGGAAAGGTTGAAAAACGTCAAAGCAAGTCTTAGGGTATGGAGTAAAGAGAGGTTTGGTGGGAATAAAGAGAAAATTGAAAAGTTTAGAAGTGAAGCAATGAGATGGGAGCTAGAAGCGGAAAAGAGAACGCTTAGTGATAGTGAGAGGGGTGAATGGCTAGAGGCGAGGAAGGTTTGGGAGGAAAACGAGAGGAAATATTGCAATATGCTTCAGCACAAAAGTGGGATGCAGAAGGTACGAGAACTCAAAATTTTTTCATTCTTTTGTGAAAAGGAGGAACAATAAATGCAACTTAAGAGGACTTATGGTTGATGGGATATGGTGCGAAGATCCTAAGATAATCAAAGCGGAGATGGCTAGGCATTATAAAAAGTTTTTTTCCGAAGGGGTGGTGACGCGTCCGATCTATTTTAGAAATAGGATTGAAAAAATATCAAGGGAAGATGTTAGAATGTTAGAAAGACCGTTTCACGAGAAGGAGGTTTGGGATGAAATCCGAGGGTGTAGAGGGGATAAAGCCCCAGGGCCTGATGGTTTTAACTTCAAGTTCATTCGAAAAGTGTGGGAGATTATCAAACCGGTGTTATTAGATGCGATCGGGTGGTTCTGGGATAAACTGGAGATATCAAGGAGTTGTAATGTTTCTTTTGTCACCATTATTCCTAAAGTGGCGGACCCTATTGGGCTTGGAGATTTCTGCCCTATTAGTCTTATAGGGTGCTATTATAAAATTATCGCAAAAATGTTAGCGAAAAAAGTTAAGCAAGTAGTAGGGATTGTGGTAGGGGAAGCTCAAAACGCATTTATAAAAGGGAGATTTATTCTTGATGGAGTTTTAATAGCGAATGAGACTATGGAGTATTTGAGGAAAAAGAAAGGTAAGAGCTTGATATTTAAAGTCGATTTTGAGAAGGCGTACGATAGCATTAACCAAAGATATGTAATAGATATCATGAAGAAAATGGGGTCTGGGGATAAATGGTGTAAATGGGTGGAATCTTGTCTTAGATCCTCTTCTATTTCGATTCTTGTAAATAGTTCGCCAACGCAAGAATTTGGATTAGAGAGGGGTGTTAGAAAAGGTGATCCGTTATCTTCGTTTTTGTTTATTTTGGCGGTGGAAGGGCTAAATGCGATAATTAACGAAGCAGTGGAAAAAGGCATATTTAAAGGCGTAGCGGTAGGCGCAAATAATGTCACAGTTTCGCATCTTCAATATGCGGATGATACTATTTTCTTCGGAGAGTTGAGTAAAGAAAACGCTAAATCTCTTATGTGTATTCTCAAGTGTTTTAAAGAAGTATACGGGTTAAGGGTTAATTACAAGAAAATTAAGTTATACGACATAGGAGTTAATGAGGGTGAAATGTACGATATGGCAAGGTGGATGGGATGCGACGTTGGGGATTTTCCGTTTACATATTTAGGGCTTCCGGTTGGGGAGAATATGAGGCGGGTAAATGCTTGGAATTCCGTGGTGGAGAAATTCAAAAAGAGGTTGGCCGACTGGAAGGCTAAAACGATGTCGATTGGGGGTCGTCTAACATTGATTAATTCGGTTCTTGGTAGCTTGCTATTGTATTATTTTTTGATGTTTCGCGTGCCTTTGAGTATCATTAAAAATCTTGACGGGTTGGGGGTAGAGTTCACTTCTTCTTGTATGTGGGTTTTGGTAGATGGGAGAGATATTAGGTTTTGGGTAGATCAATTGGTGAATAACCAGAGACTTTGTGATAGATTTCCTAGGTTATATCATTTAGATAGGAGAAAGGAGGTTAGTGTAGGGGAAAGGGGGGTTTGGGTAGATAATTGTTGGGAGTGGGAATGGGATTGGATAAGAAGTATTAGAGGTAGATTAAGTAAGGAGTTTGAGGACCTTTAGGGTTTTGCAACATGTGGTGGTTTCTAATAATTGTAGGGATCGATGGAGTGGGCTCTAAGTGATGACGGCGGGTTCACGGTTAAAGAACTTTCAAGAATGATCGAGGAAAAGATTCTAGCTTCGGAGAGGGAAAATCAAGAAACGATATGGAACAAGTTGGTGCCTAGGAAAGTAAACATATTTGTATGGAGGGCTCTAAGAGGAAGACTTCCGCTTCGTGTGAAGTTAGATAAAAGAGGTATAGATTTGGACTCGGTTCTTTGTCCAAGCTGTAATAATATTGTGGAAACATGTGTTCATAGTTTGATCACTTGTGATCTTTCTATGAGCATTTGGGATAAGATTTTCAAGTGGTGGAAGGTAGGGATTGTTAATGCTTTTACTATTGATGAATTCTTTTCATCCAATGGAAACATTAATGTCCCTATCTTTGTTTCTCGAGTTTGGCAAGCGGTTATTTGGTCTACCGGTTACTTCATTTGGAAAGAAAGAAATTCTCGCGTGTTTGGTAATAAGATTTCAGGTACTAACAAGATTGTTCAAGACATTCAATTAAAGAGCTACGAATGGATTGTGCGAAGATCGAAGAAATATAAAGTGATAGATTAGCAACAATGGATGAGGGATCCCGTAAATATTCGGATTCAGCAAGAATGATATCAGGTTATGTGACAGTTTAAGGTTCAATTTTTTCAGTGTTGTCTGTCAGTTTGGTTAGTGTCGCCTGCAATACAGTCAGTTTGGTGCTTTATGTGTCTGGTGGAGCTTGTTATAATTCTGTGATAGCATTCAATTTTGGCTGATAGTATATATTGTGTAGTGGAGTTCATGAGGGACTATTGTTGTCTCGTATGAGCCTAGCTGCACTGGTGCACCAGTTGAAATGGTATAAAATATGTGTGGCATATAGCGTTTATTGCCACTTGAGTTTAGTAGTTGTTACGTATGTATAAGTTAGTCTTGGTTGTGGTTTGTCTCTTATTTTTTTTTCTTTGGGTCCTTCCTCTTTTAATTAGCTTGTTTAATCGAGGAGGGTTGCCTTGTATTGTAATTTTCGTTTTTCCCTTTTGCAGGGTCTTCTTATATATTGTTGTCTTCTTATATATTGTTGTTTTTCTAAAAAAAATGACTCAGGAGAAAAAAAATATCTTTAATGATCAAAGTTGATAATTGCCACACATGACTATTATAAAAGGCATTACTTTGAGTAGTTTATTTAGCAAAATCCATCTTAATTTTTCTTAAACCAACATTTGAATGTCTACAATGAAATATGGAACGTGATTCAATAAGGGTTGTTTCCTAAACTAAAATTTTGAATAACGTACATAGGGTTGTTCTTACAATGTGTAAAGACAATAAGCCTTATATAAAGGGAACGATGCCACTATGTTCAATATATAAAAATCGACCATAAACCCTAAAAAACCACAAGTGAATTCTAAGGTAAATCATTCTCCATTATATTTACTTCCTTAGCATGAGAAACGTTTATAAAGTCCATTATTTGGTTTGATGATGCGTTAATGAGTATTATAACTGACTATACAACATTGTTATGTTTTGCAAATTTGTTAATGCTAAATTATTAGTTTAAATATGTGTTTTCTTTTGCTGCAAATACATATTTTCTGCTCAGTTAGTTGCTCTTGTATATGTGGTTACTTTACAATTGTTATATATCTTTTAATTGTTTAATATGCATGGATGCAAAGTTTTGTTCTTGTTGTTAATATGGTTTTTACACAACTTGATTTTTTTATTCTGTTTGCGATTATCGCATTATGTGTGTCAATTCTATGTACAAGCTCACAAAAAGGAAATTATATTTACAACCTATACCATATATGTCACATATATTATCTTACATATGTCTCCAACAAGACTTGAACGAATGATCTTTTAGTTAATGTGTCACTTACATGCTGTCGGGCTAAAGGCCTTTAGGTTAAAAAAAAAAAGAAAAAAGAAATGTCTTGTTACACTACAAGAACTTCAACTTTAGCGACGAGACGTATCGTCGCCAAAGCTTTTTGCGACGAGCCAAAAGTTCGTCGCTAAATGTTTTGGCGACGACAAGTCAATGCTTTGAGCGACGATTAGTGCCCCACGAAAATTCAACACAAAGACCGAGGGGGGTCCACCAACCTTTAGCGACAGACACATGTCGTCGCTAAAGGTGTTTATCAATATTAAATTAAATACTTTTATTTTTTTTTTCAATTGTATAAATATTAAAATACTAAGGATGTAAGCTGTAAACTGTAAAGCTATTAACATGAGCTACAAGTTGTATATTTTTTTCAATAAATGTGTTTGGTAAATTAGCTATAAACTGTAATTATAAGCTGTTAACAGTAAATTTATGTTTTAACAGCTCCGAAATTTTTACAAGCTTCATGAATCAGCTTTTTATTTTGGAGCTACTTGTTTAAAATAAAAGCTTGAAGTTGATGTATCCAAACGGAGCTACTTGTTTTTTAGAGATTATTTTTGTAACAAAAAGCTTACAGCTCCAAATATTAGCCTACCAAACATGCTCTAATAATTTATTGGGTTGGAAACCACTTTTAGCAACGACACTTGTCGTCGCTAAAACGTGGGCACCCCGATCAAACGTTTAACAAAACCTGTGATAAAACTCACCATAGCACTTATGGCGACGACATGTGTCGTCGTAAAAGGTCCCCGTAACCAAAAATGGTTTTTGTTGTACTGTTAGTTTCTTTGAAGATATGCGCACAACTGCTGATTTTCTGTTTATCAAATGTAACGAGTGTTTGGTCAAAAAAATGTCCCTACTTTTTATTCTCATAATTTTTTTTTTAGAAAAGTTGAGTATCTCATTGAAGATATATAAACAGTTGGAAAAAATGGTTTGTTGGTTGTATTACACATATTACATTGTGGTAGTCGTGAAATATGTTTACTTGTACAACTCTTTAAAAGTTGTTTTTTATGAGTTTAAAGTTTAACTGAGTGATTCATTCATTAAATAGGTTCTCAAGATATGTAGTTTAATGTTGACAATTATAAACTATTACTTCATTACGTAACCTCTAAATATTGTAATAACATTGTTAGATGGTGCAAGACTGTGTTTCCATATATGATGTATTGCCTGACTTATCTGCAAAGTATCCATGGCTAATTTCTCAAAGCCCAGGCGAAGAAGTCCAGGCTTTCTGCAACATAATCGACCCAACATTTAGTTCTTGTTATAGAATTCATGAGTTGCATGGGAGACGCATTAGAGGGTGTTTCTATGGCTGGGTAATTCTCTCCAACAAAGTCATGTGGCCTCTTTGGAATCCAGAAACTGGTGAGATAATTCATCTTCCCCCCTTGGTTTTGAATGCTGGAAATTGTGGCGATATTAGCCATTGTTGTTTGTCGTCTGCTCCTTGTAGCCTTCTTTTAATGTCTTGTATGTTAAAGAACAATATTCAATTTATGTTTTTAGTATAATGGGTCAAAAGGGGCGTGGACATGGGTTGGGTCATGTTTGATCCAAACACCCCTTTAGTTTGTTAGTTAATTTCGTTAGGGCCTGTTAAGTGGCGGTTAAGAAACAGTTATTTCATGAATCGACACAATGGTTCACCTTTGTGATTTGTGTCGTTTCATTATGCTTAAATAGGAATAGATGGAGTCGTTTGTAATCACAACAATTCTTACAGTTTATATCAAAACTGTTAGTATTATATATTCATTATGTATTCATGCATTTGTAGTAGGCCCACATATGTTTGTATTGGTCTCAAGCCCATGAGTTGTAGGGTTTGGAGACTATTTGTATCTCCCGTATTGGGTGTTTAGGCAATGCGGGGGTGTGTTAGTATTATATATTCATTATGTATTCATGCATTTGTAGTAGGCCCACATATGTTTGTATTGGTCTCAAGCCCATGAGTTGTAGGGTTTGGAGACTATTTATATCTCCCGTATTGGGTGTTTAGGCAATGAAGGAGAAACACTCTTACAAAAACTTGTGTTTACATATTCTTTTGTTTTTATATCTACTCGTATACATATACACTTTGTCTCTCAAATCCATTCGAATACCATGGTCACTTATAAACAAGTCATGCAACCAAAGTGGCTTGATGTTAAACCTGTGAAACGTAGCCAACATTGGTATCATAGCCCATGTTTCGAATCCTGGAACAAGCCAATTCAAAGGCATGCAAAAGTGACGTTGAACAAAAGTTTTTTGCAAAGGGATTACACACCAAACGGTTCAAAATGGGGGATGCAAAAGAAACGTTTATCTCCTGAAGGCAAACAGTTACTAAGGGATAAGTTAAAAGAAGTTGTGTCCTATAACTTCTCCAAGTCCCAACCGTTTTCCAAGTCTCAACTGTTGTGCAAAAATCCTGGAAACCTCACGTTATCTAGAAAAGAAAAAAGGGCGCGTTGTTTTATTTGCAAAGAAAAAGGCCACGTATATTGGAAGTGCACCAACAAGAAAACCAAAGATCAAGATCAAAGCAAAATGAAGACTACATCAAGAATACATGAAGAATTCAACTATGAAACAGAAAAGGTGAAGGTTGAAACAGATTTCATGGTCGAGGAAACGGACCAAGGTAATTGGAACAATATATGGTTTTTTAGTAAAGCCTATAAGAAACACATGAGTCCTACGAGGACCTTGTTTAGTCGAATGATTAATCGTTTTAAGATGGAGGCCAAGGAAGAGAAGGAAAAGAAGTTTATAGTTTCCTATGGCATTGGAGAGGCCATTGTAGATACCAAAGAAAGAGGCTTTGTGATTCCAAACGTGCTCTATACACAGGAGATCAAGTTAAATGTTTTAAGCATCAACCAACTAGAGGATCAAGGTTTTGTATTGACTTATGGCAATGGTACATGTCGAATTAAACATATGTTCGACAAGGATGAAGGTACATTGGATATGGGTGACGAAAGCATGGTCAAGAGTCACCACGAATTTCTGAAGGAATATTACAAGTCAATAGATCCAAGTGACGAATGTTCATTAATCAAAGGAATGGAAGAGTTGGAGATGGATAGGGAGGATAGTCAAGATTATATTGACGAAGAATACCTAAGTCTAAACGGAACACAATATCATATGAAGGTAAACACCTTTCCCCGTTTTTTGTCCTTTTTAGATTTGATTAAAATCGACAAATTAGTGTTTAGAAATTGGGAGATATTGGGAAAGAAGTTTTTGGAGTTGTTGGAATGGATTTACCTTGGATACTTAGGCCAAGATGTGTTGGGAATATTACCGCCGGTTATTGGGGTAATAAAAGTAGGCTTGTTGGGGTTGTACAAATTTGTGGATGATATGGGCGGTTATATGAACGTATCGTTCAACAACAAGTGGTGTGATGTTGCTATATTATTGGGATTGGCACGGGAAAATGAGCAAGAGGTTAAAGAATGCTATAGGGAATTTATAGCGCTGGTCAAGATTTACTACGAGGAGGCGCGAAGATCGGTGCAGGAGAAGCCAAGGATAAATATGGCCGGTCAAAAGGAACCATGTGGCGTTGCAATGATGAGCGTTGAAGTAGGGGATAAAGTACAACTTGTGAAATATGTTTACTTGTACAACTCTTTAAAAGTTGTTTTTTATGAGTTTAAAGTTTAATTGAGTGATTCATTCATTAAATAGGTTCTCAAGATATGTAGTTTTATGTTGACAATTATAAACTATTACTTCATTACGTAACCTCTATATATTGTAATAACATTGTTAGATGGTGCAAGACTGTGTTTCCGTATATGATGTATTGCCTGACTTATCTGCAAAGTATCCATGGTTAATTTCTCAAAGCCCAGGCGAAGAAGTCCAGGCTTTCTGCAACATAATCGACCCAACATTTAGTTCTCGTTATAGAATTCATGAGTTGCATGGGAGACGCATTAGAGGGTGTTTCTATGGTCTCTTTGGAATCCAGAAACTGGTGAGATAATTCATCTTCCCCCCTTGGTTTTGAATGCTGAAATTGTGACGATATTAGCCATTGTTGTTTGTCGTCTGCTCCTTGTAGCCTTCTTTTAATGTGTTGTATGTTAAAGAACAATATTTACTTTATGTTTTTAGTATAATGGGTCAAAAGGGGCGTGGACATGGGTTGGGTCATATTTGATCCAAACACCCCTTTAGTTTGTTAGTTAATTTCGTTAGGGCCAGTTAAGTGGCGGTTAAGAAACAGTTATTTCCAGAATCGACACAATGGTTCACCTTTGTGATTTGTGTCGTTTCATTATGCTTAAATAGGATTAGATGGAGTCGTTTGTAATCACAACAATTCTTACAGTTTATATCAAAACTTGTGTTTACATATTTCTGTGTTTTTATATCTACTCGTATACATATACACTTTGTCTCTCAAATCCATTCGAATACCATGGTCACTTATAAACAAGTCATGCAACGAAAGTGGCTTGATGTTAAACCTGTGAAACGTAGCCAACACTCCTTATGGTCCAAGTTCAGTTCTCTTGTTAACAAGAGCCACAGTTCCTTACTTTGTTTTCTTGTCATATTGAGCGTAACCGATCGCGGTTAAGATGGACCGAACTGTCATACACTGAACAACTCAAAAGAATAACTGGTGGTGGAAGTTTGATACATAGCCTAGCTTGTTGCGATGGTAAAGTATTTGCATTGAATACAGAAGGTAATCTTGCTCCTTTTGTCATATACGTTGACATTGCTGTTCAGGATAGAGAAGTTGAGATAGAACTAATGTTATTTGGGGCATGTCCTACTGGTCATTACTTATTTTCTTTAGACAAGAAAAATTATTTTCTAAAAGGATCTGGCTCGATACTATTTTGCATTATAATGGCGTATAACGAGAAAAAAAAGAAAACACTTGCGGCAGTGTCTCTGCATAATCTGAATATGACTAGAATAAAGTGGGAAGAGTATCATTGTCTTAGAGAATGGGACATGCCTAATATTACTTGTGAATTAATGCAAGAGGAAGAGCTCAAATACTTGAGCGTGACAAGTTTGATGTGGGAAGAAATGTTAGACCTCAAAGACGCTAGCTTTTTTGTTGAATCTACTCATGATTACTCTGTCTTTTATAACCCTGCAATTTCCACGGATCCTGCTCTAGATTACTCTCTCTTTTTTAGCCCTGCACTTTCCCCAGAGTCAGCGGGTTATATACACATCCGTGGTGAACGGGAAAAATGATACACTCCTGTCATGTAAAAGATAAAACAATCTCCATATCTTTGATGCATCCTCAAGTTCTGCCAACAAGCCATGTGTCATTGTGGGAATGCAGGTATTGCTTTAATTTGTGTTTGTCTATTATCGTTAATTAAAACTACGGAAACATTTTCTTATAGAAGAACCTTTTGCTGTGTAGGCTGGAGAGTGATAATTCTTATCCAAAACTAGACAACAAAATGGTGGTAAGAAGATCAACGGATGATGAGCAGTTTCGCGAATCACACCTACTCAATCTTCCGCTTCATATTTTGGAGACGATCATGGAATATTGTGTTGGTTTGGAATACATGAACTTTCGTGCTACATGCAAGTATTGTCATTTTGCAGCACCTACAATAGAATGGAGCGATAAATTGTTACTTTCACCCTCCTGGCTAATGGAGGTTGACAAAGAACAAGGCATATTTACTTTTACTGATCCCATGTCTGGTTACATGTTCTTTATGAACAAATTAGATTTACCGATCTATCTTGACAGAATATGCTATTCCAGGTATGGTTGGTTGTTGTTTTACCTCGGTTCCTGGAAGACACTGGTTTTCTATAACCCCTTTAAAAATGATATCCGCCGGCTTCCATATTTAGGTTATATTGATGGAAGCTTTTGTTTCTCACCACCACCTACTTCCCCTGATTGTATGGTTGTTTTACTCCCAAAAGGAGACAGTTATGCTTACATCCACTTTGTTGGCGGGGATCCATCCTGGCGTAGGATTGACTTTCATTATCATTATTCATATACATTTTGTTTTCCAACATTTTATGGTCGGGATCTTTATGCCTTGTCTGATGAAGGAGAGCTTGATGTGTTCAAAGATTTGGATTTAGATGAAGATGATTTCTATTGGGAGGCAGTTATAGCCGAAACCCCAAGAAGTTGTTGCACTTCGAGGGCACAACATTTCCTTACGAAATGGAATCAACATCTTTTACTAATAATTGTAGGGCTGTCTGGAGAGTCGGTTGAGGTATTCAAGATGAATGATTCTACAAAAGAATGGGAAAAGTTACATAGTTTAGGAAGGAACACGATTTATATTTGTAGTACAACATGTCTTTGCATTGAAGCCAAATCGCAAAATATGGAGAACAAGATCTATTTTCCAGAATTGCATTCCAAGAACAAGAGGATGGTCTTTTATTCACTCGAAACATGCAAGTATGACACATTCGATCCCATGGGCAGTGAAGAACATTTTTGCAGAATGAGCCGTTATAACACCTACCCTCATACTTGGATTGAACCAAGTTGGTCCTAGCTAGGTAGCTAACCCAATCATATCATGGTTATGATAGCACTGTCACTGTTGTAAGATTTTGGAGTTTTCGTGCTATAAATTTTTTGTGTTTAGGTTTCATAAATTTTCAATTGCCCTTTAAATTGCCTTTAAATTGTACCCTCCGTTTTTAATTTTATGCAAGTTGGCTGCAAGCGTTATTCTGCTTATTTGTGTGTAATGATATGCGTTTTGAAAGTGTATTTCCCTGGTATGCTACTGTTATCTGTTAACAACATCCGCTGCAGCAGGTTATAATACGGAGTATTAATATCATCATGACATTTGTTGATTCAGTTGTTTTGTAATAGTCCTTAGCGACTCGTTGGACGTTGCCAGATTCTTGGGCATGTTTTCTGTTTCCAACATGTATTGTATCATCTTACTTAATATGTTATTTGAAATTGAAAAAGCTCATAAGCTCATTTTTTTTTCCAGCTTAGCGCTTATCAACCTGAGCTTACGGACTTATCAAGTCAATAAGCTCAACTTCAAAAGCCTCAAAAACCAAGCTTTTGAGTTTTTATAATTTCAAATAAGCTCATACACCCGAAAAACAAGATAATCCAAAACACCCCCTTAACCCCTTTAAAATCATACTTATGAAACATCAGAAACTTTAAATTTAAACAAGAAAAAAAACCACTTTTTCAAAAAATAAAAAAAATCAAGATTTATATATATTTATACCTCATCTTGAAAATGATTATAAACATTATCATGTTGAGCAGCAGAAGTACCTGTTACTACATTTTAACTTTTTCAATGCTGATAGTGCTTTCAAACGCTGCATTTTTTATTTTTTTTAATGCTTAAACCATAAGGGTACATTTGGTAGAGAGAATTTCAAAGAAAGGAAATGAGTTAAAGAATAGAAATTCAGAGAATAGAAATCAGTAGAGAATTTTGTTCAATTCTAATGTTTGGTAACAACAGAGATTTGACCTGAGAAATGAAAAAAAAAATATTTTTTTTAAATAACTTTTTGTCATATGAGAGAGACTCACATATATTTGTTTGTTGATTTTTTTTAAATGTTTTTTTTTTCTAAATAACAATTCTAAAAAAATATAATTTTTTTTCTAAAAATTTAAAAAATATATATATTTTTTTAAAGTTTTTATTTTTTAAATTTATTTTTCTTTTAAAAAATATTAAAAAAAAAACTTATTTTTAATTTTTAATTTTTTTTTTAAATTTAGTTGTTTGAAAAATTTAATTTTTTATAAAAATTATTTAATTTTTTTTAAATGTATTTTTTTCTAAGAAAAATTAACAAATTAATTTTTTTAAATAATCTATATGATACTAAAATACACATGTAAGTTTAAAAAAGAAAAATACGTATTGTAAAAAAAAATATTACAAAAACTAACCATTTCCATTTCTCCAATTTCTCAACTAAAAGTGATGGAAATGAAACTTTAAAAATTACACTACCAATTCTCTATCAATTCTCTCCAATTCTTCACCTTTTGATTTCTCTCATCTACCAAACAATGAAATTCAATTCATTTCTATTTCTCTTGTCTCATTTCTCTCTACCAAACACACCCTTAATATTTTCTTGATTCTTGAAATTGAAATTGAATTGGGGAAATGAAAGTTTAGAAAAATTGGGCCATACCCATTTCAAGATTCTTTAATGGGTATCTGTTAATTTATAAAATTGATAATAAAGTTGATTGTTTTTTGGGTATAAAACTTGATTTTATAAGCCCATTATATTTGACACAACAAATATTCAATAGAGTTTTATTACACCACCCTTAGAGCACTAGGTATAATAGCTTAGGTTAAACTTTAACACCATGCCACGTCAGCGCCACATCATATTTAACTCACCCAAAAAACACTTATCATAACATTCCCAAGGTTAAACCTTAACTCACATATTTTCAAATTCAACCCCTAAACTAAAACAAACACTTTATTTATTAAAAAACATATCATTAATTTGAAAACATATTACAATACGAAATTTAAAAAAAAAAGGTTACAACGAAATAAAAAAAGACATTGCAAATTAAACGTTACAACATAAAGGAAATGACGAAAATGCAATCTAGTGACGAGGTTGCAAGTTATATTTTTTGATGATTCGGTCTTTTTCGTCATTGATCCAAGCCACGACATTTGGATCTTTTCCATCAGTGTGAATCATCAAAAATTTCATCTCTTCCAACCTTGTTATTGGTTCATCTTTGACTTGCAGGGCCCGATACGCCGCTTGGGCGGTTTCACGTTTGATACGATACTCGTTTGTCATAGTTTCGGTGAATTGACTTCACGAGCTCGTTCCTCCGGTGCTCGCTCCCCTAGTACTTGTCGTGCTCTCGGATCTTGCTTTCTTGGAAGCATGTTTTTTTCCTATGGGGCGTGGTTGTTCATCATGACCAAACAAAGCCTCGTTTGTTTGGCTTGGGACATTGCCGGTTAAATCAACCGGATCCGGCGAGTCCCATTTCTTATGCTTACGCAAAATCTCCCAAGCATCATCGAGAGCAAACGGCATGGATTTGTGCTCGTCAAGATACATTTGCTTCACCCGTTTCATGACATCCATCTCACTTTCCCCACTTCTCTGTTCCCTTTGCGCACGTTTGAAAAACCCGTTGAACTTTGTGCAATCACGGTTCAACGTTTTCCACTTGCTTGTTACCATATCCTTGTTGCGTCGTTGAAAATTGAGTCTATTGAACTCATTTTTGACCCGATGCCAAAGCGTATCATATCCTTGTGCACGCCCGATCATCGGATCCTCCGTAACAGCTACATAACACCTGGCAAGTAATTCTTCCTCTTTTGGTTGCCAACGCCCAGCAACGCAGTTTTTGTCATCATCATCGATTAGTTCAGGGTCTTTGTATTTTTTGTTCTTTTGTTTACCACGACTTTTGCGCTTTAGAGGAGAAGTAGGTGTTTCTGGAATATCTTGTGTTTCAGTTTGTGATTGTCGTGAGAATTGTAGATTTTGAAAGTTGGTGTTTAATGTGTTTTGTTGAGTTTGTTGCCAAAACAGATATTGTTGATGTTGTAGGAAAAGATCTTGGCTCGGCAAGCCTAGTGGGTTGGAAAAAGAGACGTTGGGGTTTGAAGATGAACCCGCGTTCGGGTTTGAAGGTGAACCCGGGTTTGAAGGTATTCCACCCACCACCGAGAAGATTCATGAATGTATTATCGTTGTTGCCACACGACATTTTTTTTAGTAATTGGAAGTATAAGATTGAGAGGATTGAGTAGTGGAAGTGTGAAAAAAATGGTGTTTTAGTTGGGTATTTATAGTGGTAAAAAAATGTTTTTGAATTTTATTTTAGAAATAGCCGTTTGAAAGCTGGGTAAAATGATTTTTTTTAACCCCAAAGTAGCCGTTAGGGGGGTAAAGTGATTTTTTTTTAAATTTTATTCGGCTAATGGCCGTTATAGGCTTAACATGCAAACCTTAACGTGGGAATAAAGGGGGAGGTGGTGTGGGTAACGGGGGATAACGGGCCTTAACGTGGGAATAACGGGGGAGGGGGCGTTATTATACCAACTGCTCTTATAGGTTAAAGATATTACTTATGCATTTCATGGTGGAAACGAACTGAACTGCTCGTGAAAAGCTCAAAATCATATTGGTAAGAACCTCGAAAGAGCCACGCTTAACTTTGGGCTTATTTAATAATCAAGCTTTATATGTAAAGTATAACACCCTAAAACCGGGCCTAAGTATCTTATTACAAGAATGCCATTTGAATGGTTGACTATGACTTTTATAAGTTTTGTGGACTTACGGGATTGGTTAGTCAACCCCGATAGTCAAACTACAAGTATTAAATGTTACGTAAATGGTTATGGAAAATATGATGTGTCACATTTACAAGAGAAATGTACTTAAGGGACCTAAGTTGCCAATTGTTTTATTATAAAATTGTTATAAAAGTGTAGTGTGGCCAAATTATGAAGAATGGGACTTGAGGGACCACTTATGTCATTCGGGCAAAGTTGCCCTCTACATATTTCTGGATAACTCTATCAACTTCATTCATTTTATAGAAATAAAATGTGTAAGTGTGTGTGTCGAGTAAGAGAAATGGAGGGAAAAATATGGGTTGGTCTTGTAGGCCAATTGGTGATGAATTAAGGGTGTTTACCCTAATGTGAAGTCATAGAGAGGATCCTTGCAAGGTGAGTAAGCCTTAATTGTGTTTAATTGATGATTGGAAGGTTAGGGTTTATGAACCCTAATTGGGGGAATTGGGTAAATGATGTTTATAAGCTAAATTAAGAAGTTATGATGAATATGGGTTAAGTATTATGGAAGTTAAGTTAATAAGTTAGTGGGATTAGTTATCATATAATCATTAAATGATTATGTGATAATTAGTAATGGTTAAAAAGGTGTTATGGTTATTATGGCCATGACATAGTTGATTAATTATGTGTTTATGCCTTTAGTGAATTAGCTTAGATTGCAAGAGTGGAGAATGATGATGTTGATAATGATGTGCTTGATTTCATTAGCTTGGAATTAAGGTAAGTAAACCGGTTATAAGATGATGTTATATTGATTTTATCATATTATGTGTTATGTATTATGTGTTAAGGTTATGAATGTATGTGCTTATGTGAAAGTGTGTTAGAGACTAGTTTGGCATAACTAGTGATGACGAGTTTAGATAATGATGTAATAGGTTTAAGGTATGTTGATGCTTTGACCTATAAGACATGTTGGTGCTTAAGTGACTTAAGGTATGTGTTAATGTTTAATGATTAAAATGGACTAATGGTTGATGATATGTAATGTATGAATGATTTATGATATTATGTTATATCCGCTTTACTTACTAAGCCTTGTGCTTACGGTTTAAGATGTTAATGTTTTGTAGGTTTAAATGTGAAGGAAAGGAAATGCTTGGAACTAAGGGTTAAGGTTGGATTATGCGAAAGTTTAGAAGATTGATAAGAAAGTAAGAGCTAGGTAGTATACCGATCTCAATGTCGATGTTGTACCCCCGTGAGTATGGGTCGTTTAATGGTTTAAATGGTTAAACGGTATGTTATAACATGGTCTTAGTGCTTATGGTCATGTTTAAAGAGGTGTTTGGAATAATGTGTATTTATACCCATTTTGGGTTGTAAATGGGTTAAAGATTATGAACATGATTTAATATGTTAAGTTAACGCTTTTTGAAAGGTTTGAAGTAATTCGGAAGTGGTAAAGGTTGTATGCATTGAAAATGGGTCAAATTATGTAACTTGCAGAAAATCTGCAGGAAAAGGGTCTATTTTAGACTGCAATGAGTCCTTCTTCGAGTAACAGAAAATGAGTCCATTTTAGAGATAAATGAGTCTATTTTAGACTGTAAATAAGTCATTTTTAATGTGCAGGAAATGGGTCCATTTTATATGCAAATGAGTCTATTTTAGGGTGCAGGAAAAATTGGACTACTTTAGACTATAAATGAGTCTCGTTTAGACTAATACTAACCTTTAAAGGATTCTGTATAAAATGGGTCCATCTTAGAGGTAAATGACTCAATTTTAGAGTACCAAGAAAATGGGTCCATAATAGATGTAAATGGGTCTATTTCAAGGGTCTTCAGGAAATGAGTCTTTTTCAGAGTATAAAAGGGTCTATTTTGGGCTAATACCATCAAGTGTAAAAAAAAAAAAAAAAAAAAACGAGTCGAGAAAGGGGCGTAACATAAAGATCGATGCTCGAACCTAAACAAGCCATAGAAATATACATGTATATATTTTGATTATACACATAAGTGATATAACTATCACTGTGTTCTTAAGTCATTTAATGGAAAGAAAGTGAGTGGAATGGAAAGAAACTCAAAAAGTATTCATGTTCTCAAAAAAAATTAAGAGGGTGAAAAGAGAGGGGGTGAAAGCAAGTGGAGGGACATTGACTTATTTTGGTTCCAAAATGACCCGCTCGAATTTGGGATGGAAGTTGATGAAAAGTGTTTGAGTTTATGTAAATTGACAAGATTACCCCTTGTTAACATATGCACAGATCTTTTATTTTTTTCATTCATCTAACTCAACATTCACCTAATTCACAAATCTCTGCTACCATTCTTCCATTACCCGTCTCGTGAATATATCATCTTCAGGTTTGCTCTTAAATGACTTAACTCTTTCTCATCTTTTATTTATTAACTGTTATAATCATATAAACTCTAGTTAATCAAAACCACTGTCAAAACAAAATCAACATGCCTTCATCTTCTACATATATGTTTTATACTTTAGTTAATAAGATAAGAACTACGAACCAATTTTAAAGGGCTTTTTATAAAAAGATTTTATTTATCAAAGGGGTATTTGATTTTTTTTTCAACCAATAGGTTTGTTGTATCAAAAGGGATATCTTGATTTTTATGCTTCTTTGTATTGATTTTTAAACATAATTATTTTTTTGATGTTTTAGACTTACAATGGATGACCAACATGCTCTTTTGTTTATTCAATATTTAGCTGCAATCCAATTGATTTGTCTAGCAGTAGCTTTTATTACACATCGCCGAGTTCACAAGAGAAATCGTGTTAATTTACATTCCCGAGAATTGTTGTTTCATAGAGAAAAAGTACGAGAAGAATTGTTGCACAATCTCTTAACTAGTGGTAAATGTCGCAACCTTATTCGTATGAGTGAGAACGCATAGATTAAATTATGTCAAAAGTTAGAGCGTGATGGTGGTCTTCGACCAACTCAACGTATGTCAATTGAAGAGCAAGTTGCTAGATTTTTGCATATCGTAGGGAATGACTTGAGAAACCGTTTTGCTTCATGGATGTATCACGATCGGATCAACAACTAGCTAGTCATTTTCATAGAGTGTTGAATGCAATTATATCCTTAGAAGACCAATATATAAGACAACCCATGGGTGATACTGTCCCTAAAGAAATTCAAGAAAAAAGGAGATTTTATCCCTTTTTTTAAGGATTGCATAGGGGCAATTGATGGAACACATGTTCGTGTGAGGGTACCTAGTAAAGATGCTCCGAGATATCATGGTCATAAAGGTTATCCAACGATAAATGCATTAGTTGCGTGTACATTTGATTTGAAGTTTACATATGTTTTGAGTGGTTGGGAAGGAACGGCTTCTGACTCGAGAATTATAAAAGATGCGTTCACACGAGATGACAAACTACTCATGCCTCAAGGTAAAGTTTCATTACAAAGTTAGTTATTTTATATGTTACAGTATATAATTACTAATTCTTGTATATTTATAGGTAAATATTATTTGGTAGATGGAGGTCTACCTCATAGAACTACACCCATAGCACCTTATCGAGGTGTTAGATATCATTTGAAAGAATACTCATCTCGTGCACCTCAAAATCCACGAGAATTGTTTAATCTCCGTCATTCTTCATTGCGAAATGCTATTGAAAGGGCATTTGGTGTCTTAAAAAAAAGGTTTCCTATAGTTAGAAGTACCACCGAACCATTTTACTCTCGCAAAACACAATCCGATATTTTTTTGGCATGTTGTATTCTACATAACTATCTACTTGAGGAAGACCGTGACAAAGATCTTGAAGATGAGGTTATTAACGAGGTTTTAAATGCAACACAAGAAGATGAAGCAAATGGTTCAAGGCACATAGACGGTAGAGCAGAGGAGATAAGAAACTCGATTGCGAATGAAATGTGGAGTGATTATTTGTTGTATCCAAACAACGAAATTAATATGTCTAGTTAGCCTATTGTCGTACCTCTTCTTAAATCATGTCATTGCTCAAGATTAACATTTTGGTCTAGCCTAGGTTAAGATAGGCTACTGATATGATTTTACCTTTCTTTTGACCACTGTAATCTTTTTTACAAGATATGAAATGTGAGGCACATTGAAGTCAAAGTGCTAATTTTTTTGTTGATTTGGTAATGCTCAGATGATGTTTATAAGTAAAAAAAGTTTCCAAGTTATGGTTTATGTATGTAGTTTGACTCAAGAGTTATGGTCTCTAATAAGAATTTGGATAATAGATGTAGCAGTTCATATACCTGTTATTATTCCTTCTTTTGATCATAAGGGGCATAGTTGTCAAATTAACAGTTACGTAGTGAAAAGATAATAAGAGAATAGTTTTGCCTATTAAATCACGTAGGTTTGTTATTATATTTATAGATACAATCAGAGATAAAAGATAACAACACATCCAACTAATTAGGATCTAATCTATACAACAAACTTATCTATTAATTTGAATTCTTGTGAATTATCTCTAACTCTTCGGTTTACATTCCCCCTCAATCTTAACCGGGACAAGGTTTAGATTGTATCTCAGTCGATCTAACATCTGCGGTAGCTGGCTTGGTAAACCCATCAGCTACTTGATCATTAGATGATATAAATCGAACATCAAGAGCACCCATCGCCACCTTCTCTCTAACAAAATGAAAGTCCACCTCTATGTGTTTTGTTCGTGCATGAAACACAGATTCTTGGTAAAATAAGTTGCTCCTAGATTATCACACCATAAAACTGGTGGTCTCGATTGACAAACTCTTAACTCCTTAAGCAACGATTGAACCCACATTGCTTCAGCTGTACCATTTGCCAAGGCTTTGTATTCAGCTTCTATACTTGATCGAGACACAGTGGGTTGCTTGCGTGAACTCCATGATGTCAGATTTGGTCCTAGAAACACAGCAAATCCTCCAGTAGACTTGCGGTCGTCTAAACATCCTGCCCAATCTGCATCGGTAAACACACTCAAGAGTGTAGAGTTGGACTTTCGAATCCGAAGCCCTGTATTTAGGGCACCCTTTATATATCTTAAGATGCGCTTGACAGCCTCCCAATGAATATTTGTGGGTTTTGAAAGGTATTGAAAGACCTTGTTAACTGCAAAAGAAATATCCGGTCGCGTTAACGTTAAGTACTGTAGTCCTCCAACGATGCTTCTATATTTGAAGGCGTCATCATCACTAAGAACTGTTCCAGAATCGCGAGCAAGTTTGTCCGTAACAGACATAGGGGTTGAAACACTCTTACAATTCTCCATGTGAACACGGTGAAGAAGATCAGATGCATACTTATGCTGCAGTAAAGTAATTCCCCCTGACAATCCCCAAAAAATAATTCAGATGATCAAGATCCTTGATCGGAAAAGATGAAGACAAGTTGTGTATCAACCGATCGACCACGCTTTGAGAGGAGCCAACAATGCCAATATCATCTACATAAACAAGCATGTAGATAGTAATATTTCCCTGATGAAATAAGAACAGGGAGGTATCGGCCTTGGAAGCATGAAAGCCAAGCTGATGTAGCTTATCACTTAGTCTAGAAAACCATGCCCGGGGGGACTGTTTGAGGCCATAGATCGCCTTCTGGAGTTTGCACACATAGTGAGGTTTGTGAGCATCTTCGAATCCTGGAGGTTGTTTCATGTAAACCTCTTCATTCAAAAAACCATGAAGAAAAGCATTACTCATGTCGATCTGGCGAAGGTGCCATCCTCTAGATACTACAAGTGAAAGAACCAATCGAATTGTTGCTGGTTTCACAACAGGACTAAAAGTGTCCTGGTAATCCACTCCATATTGCTGAGTGAAACCACGAGCAACTAGTCGTGCCTTATGTTTGTCAATAGAACCATCTGGATGTCGTTTGAGCTTAAAGATCCACTTGCATCCAACCACATTTACACCAGTCGGTCGTCCAGAATCCACGTATTATTCTTTTGCAAAGCAGCAAATTCATCCTCCATGGCAGTTCGCCATTTTGGTTCAGTAAGAGCCAACTGATGAGAAGTAGGTTCTGCAAAAAATGCTCGTCGATTGGGGTTATATGGTACTGTTCCATCAGTAAACTTTCGAGGAAAAGATTTTCCTGCACGAGCACGAGTTGTGACACCTGGTGGAGTGGAATTATTAGAAGCATTATCACTGCATGTGATAGAGGTAACATCAGTGATAGCATTATCAACAGATGCAGCAGGAGCAACGACTTCACCATCAGTAGTGGTTGGAACTGTTTCTTGGTGTTCTTGCTGTTGTGATACTGGAGATGGAGATGCAGGCATATTTGTACCTTTCAAAGTTTCACCAGCTTCTGTACTTGTAGCAGTTCTTGGCCTCTGAATGTTAGTCATAGGAGGGAAGGGCACTGCAGCTGCATTAGAAATGTTAGCCGATAGAAAAGATAAGTCATAATTCCTCAAATGATGATTTACAATACTCGGTTCAGATTGAGGGAAGGATGACACTTTTGACATGGGAGATGGAGTGGTTGAAACCGATGAGGTTGCAAATGGGAATCGTGATTCATTAAAAATCACGTCTCGGGATATGTAAATTCGACCAGTACTTTTATCCAAACATTTGTTCCCCTTGTGCATTGAGCTATATCCTAAGAAGACACATAATTTAGACCGAAACTCGAGTTTGTGAGTGTTGTATTTTCTTAGACTTGGCCAGCAAGCACATCCAAAATTGTGAAGAAACGAGTAATCAGGGGTTATACCAGTTAGTGTCAATATACCAGTTAGTGTCATTGTTGAAACTTCCTGTGGTAGCACTATTTCCACCATGATACTCTTCTGGTTGCTATGCATGGTTAAATCGGTTTCTACAGTTTAGTGCAATGTGGCCTGGAATGCCACATACTTGACAACGTGGACCACCACCATTGTGTCTGCCACGACCACGTCCGCGACCACGATTACTGCTGCCACGATAGTTGTTTCGTTGGTTGTTGTTAGGAGTATTGTTGTTGTAGTTTCGACGTGGAGGATTTGAATCTTGGCGGGTCACATTGTTAGCGGAAGACGTGAATTCTGTTGTGTTTTTCATTGCACTAGCTTGTGCTTCATGGGCAATCAAGTAGGAATAGAATTCAGGTAGTGTCACAGCATGTTGATTACTTAGGATTGTGATGGCGGTAAAGAGATCACTATGGCTTGGTCCCAACCGGCTAGAATGTAGCCAATTACCTCTTCGTCGGTCATAGGGTGGCCTATATTCGCCATAGTATCAGCAAGACTTGTCATCTTTTGGTAGTACTCAGATGCAGTCATATCTCCCTTCTTTGTAGTTGAGAGTTGTGTACGTATTTGGATGGAATTACCTCGGTGTTGAGCCGAAAACATTGTGTGGAGTGAGGTCCATAACTCGGCAGATGTATTGGTGCATCTGGTGAGTTGAGCGAGTACATCTTCTGTCATAGATGACTAAAGGCCACCAATGATTGCCTGGTCTTGAACAACCCATACTGCATGTTGGGGGTTGTCAACTTCTCTCGCTTCTGCGGCTTCTCCGGTGAACATCTTGGCAGCGGGCATCGGCGTGGTGCCATCGAGATATCCATAGAGTTGGACACCTCGCAAGATAGGAACAACTTGTGTTTTCCACAGCAGAAAGTTGGTTCGGGTTAATTTGCAGGAGATGGCGGTAGCAATCTTTGAGGAATGGATAGTAGAAGACATGGTGATGGCGTATCTGAAAAGGAGATCAGAAATCCGGAGATGGTGATGATAAATTGGAACCCTAGGATAGGCTCTGAAACCAAGTGAAAAGATAATAAGAGAATAGTTTTGCCTATTAAATCACGTAATACACTACCACATTTACCAGTTTCCCCATCGTCGTTTTCCCCGGCGACAATTGTCGCTGGGGAATCCTCACTAAACGACAAAAAATATCCTAAGTGGCACGAATTCTCGTAGAAAAGTCAGCTAAGTTATTGAGAAGTTTTCCCCGGCGACATGTCGCCGGGGATTCAGCGGTTATATTTTGACCGAATATTTCTTTGTAAAGCGTGGCGGAATTTTTCCCGCTTACTTTTCCCCGGCGACATGTCGCCGGGGATTCATTTGGTTATTTAAAAATTCGTAATTAGTGTTAATCGCTCTTAACGTGACATGGGCAAGAGTATCCCCAGCGACAGGGGATAACTTGTTGGGCTTTAAGTTATGCAACTGGGCTTATGTTTTGAGATAACTGTTTTTATTGGACATTTTCCCCAGCGACATGTCGCCGGGGAAAGTCTTTGACTTTGTTGACTTTAACAAAAACATGGCGCCAAAACTTCCCACCAAAAAGCTAACAGATCTGTTTTATATATCACAAAAATCTACCAGATCTTATCCTCAAAACCACTCAACCTTGAGATCTTATTCCACCAAAATCTAATAGATCTTATCCTCAAAACCACTCAACCTCACAACCTCTTATCTTCACACAAATTTCAAAACCTGAGATGGAGCAATTTAATCCTTTTATGTGTTCTTGTGGAGCAGGAAATATAAAATTAAGAACATCACATAGAGAATATTCATCTGGACGACAATATTATTCATGTCCTCTGTCAAAGGTGAACAATCATACATTTCTTATTTATGTAAATATACAAATAATTGGGTTCTAAGCTCTTATAATTTTCTTATTATGTAACAGTCCAGAAAAGATAATGGATGCGGATATTTTATGTGGAAGGATGTATTTGACGAGTACTTAAGAACAATCTCTGCACCAACAGAGTGCTCGAGCTGCCATGAAAAAGATCTTAGGATAAGGTTGCTGGAAACACAAAAACATGTGCTAGAGACAAGAGTAAGGTTCTTTGAGGCCAAACTTGAAATGGCAACGATTCGGCGACCACGCATGTCAGTCGGATGCATTACTTCGTGAGCTGTTAGGTGACATGGAAAATCTTCGTATGTAGTAGTAGTAGTAGTAGTAGTAGTAGTTATTGTTGTTGTTGTTGTTGTTGTTGTTGTCGTTGTTGTTGTTGTTGTTGATCAAAGTAGTAGTTGTTCTTGTAGTTGTTGTTGTTGATACAACATACCGACTCATCCGTTGAACGTCTAATGTGTAACCATAACATACCGACTCATTCGTTGAACGTCTACTGTGTAACCATAACATACCGACTCATCCGTTGAACGTCTAATGTGTAACCATAACATACCGACTCATCCGTTGAACGTTTAATGTGTAACAATAACATACTGAATCATCCGTTGAACGTCTAATGTGTAACCATAACATACCGACTCATTCGTTGAACGTCTAATGTGTAACCATAACATATCGACTCATCCATTGAACGTCTAATGTGTAACCATAACATACCGACTCATCCTTTGAACGTCTAATGTGTAACCATAACATACCGACTCATCCGTTGAACGTCTAATGTGTAACCATAACATACCGACTCATCCGTTGAACGTCTAATGTGTAACCATAACATACCGACTCATCCGTTGAACGTCTAATGTGTAACCATAACATACCGACTCATCCGTTGAACGTCTAATGTGTAACCATAACATACCGACTCATTCGTTGAACGTCTAATGTGTAACCATAACATACCGACTCATTCGTTGAACGTCTAATGTGTAACCATAACATACCGACTCATCCGTTGAACGTTTAATGTGTAACCATAACATACCGACTCATCCGTTGAACGTCTAATGTGTAACCATAACATACCGACTCATCCGTTGAACGTCTAATGTGTAACCATAACATACCGAATCATCCGTTGAACGTCTAATGTGTAACCATAACATACCGACTCATTCGTTGAACGTCTATTGTGTAACCATAACATACCGACTCATTCGTTGAACGTTTAATGTGTAACCATAACATACCGACTCATCCGTTGAACGTTTAATGTGTAACCATAACATACCGACTCATCCGTTGAACGTCTAATGTGTAACCATAACATACCGACTCATCCGTTGAACGTCTTATTGGTATTGCCATCACGGGCCACATCCAGGCCAAGTATGCCCGCCCCCCGACAAGTCGCTCAAGAGCGTGAACAGAAAGGTAGACTTTATGATGAGTCTCTTCAGAGCGACGCAGATCTGCGGATATGTTTAGGGAGTTTGAGTCGGGTGGTGCTAGCGGGAGTGGCGGGTGTGGTGATGACGAGGAGAATGGCGGTGATGAGGATAACGACGACGAGAGGTAGTTGTGTTATATATTATTAGTATGCTACATTGGTACTTTAGGTAGTTGTGTTATATATTATTAGTATGCTACATTGGTACTTTAGGTAGTTGTGTTATATATTGTTAGGTTCATCTTGGCGACATTTAAACACTTGTTTCCCTATCTATCAATGCACATATTGACTTTTAAGTCGTGTTTATGTAAAAGTTGTGATCTATTTGTATTGCGTTGATCCGTTATATTGTATTTGTGTTTTGGTACAAGTTGTGGTGAGTCTATACAGGTTTTGGTACAGGTTTTGGTAGATTTTTTCCGGAAAAATTTCGGAAAAAATTTGGAAATCGCCTGCAGTGCAGGCTGTATTTAAAAAAAATGCAGACCTTTCCGTGACACGTCGGGAATAACTCCACACTAAACGTTGACAAGTCAGCGAGAAAACGCCAGCTTCCCGGCGACATATGCGCCGGGGATAGTTGTTCACTTCGTTGACTTGTCAACAAATAACCATAGTATCCCGTGACAAGTCGGGGGATAATTAAATATTATCGTTATCGTTAATTAGGCGTGTTAATCATTTAGCTTAATCCGATGATTCCCCAATGACATATCGGCCGGGATAATTTGCCACCGTGGCTGCTTCTTTGATGAAAATTGAGTGGGACCCATCGTCGCGGGATTGTCGCTGGGGATACAATCCCTTACGAGACTTCCCCAGCGACCATTCCCCAGCGACATGTCACTGGGGAAAGTTTTCCCCAGCGACATGTCGCTTGGGAAAGTCCCCAAATGTCGCTGGGGTAGCCGGTCAATGTTGTAGTGCGTAGGTTTGTTATTATATTTATAGATACAATCAGAGATAAAAGATAACAACACATACAACTAATTAGGATCTAATCTATACAACAAACTTATCTATTAATTTAAATTCTTGTGAATTATCTCTAACTCTTCGGTTTACATACGTAGCATTTCATATACCTTTTCATCCCCTCTATTTTGTACAACTCAAGAACACAAGTAAAATTGTAACAATCCCTCATTTCGTGTCCCCACCACTTCACACTCATTCCCTTCACTCCCCTTTCCCTCTTTATAGAATCTAAATAACAGAGTGTATGTATACATGAGCTCGAGCCTTAGTGTGATTAACGGGCTGAGTTTCATTCAAACATTATTAAATTAAACGTGCCATATAATTAGTCGAGCCCTAGCCGAGTTTCATTTGAACATTATTTACTTAAACGGGTCATGTAAATTAGTCGAGTCTTATCCGAGCTCGAGCTTGTGAAATTTTCACGAGCCAAGCTTGAGCTAAAAATTTGAAGCTCGAAACGATCTCGATCTCGAGCTTTATGTATATAAACGGGCTGAGTTATGGCACGCTTGGCTCAGTTCCACCCTTGCTTATTACTTGCGGCATTTTTTTTTTGGGCATAGAGTGATGTGTTACGATTATGTACTGCGGATCACGTGTTTATTGATATATAATGTGATACTAATTGTCAATATATCATCTTCGAAATATCTTGTATTGTGATCTTTTTTAGGATGAAATTATTGCAAACAAATTTTTTTGGGTTGACAACTAAAAACATAATATAAGTATAGTGATTATACAAATTATGCATAAAATTATGTTTATATGTATAAGATTAAATGAAAAAGAAAAGCTAGAAAGATGTGAAGTGTTAAAAGTGAAAATATTAAGTAAAACAATTTAACTCGAACTTGCTGAGTTATTAAACCAGGCTTCACGCTAAAGCTTGAATCGACTCGTTTGTAACCATATGTTATTTGCTCAAAGTGAGGAGAAAAAAAATATCTTTAATGATCAAAGTTAATAATAGCCACACATGACTATTATAAAAGGCATTACTTTGAGTAGTTTATTTAGCAAAATCCATCTTAATTTTTCTTAAACCAACATTTGAATGTCTACAATGAAATATGGAACGTGATTCATGAAAGGGTTGTTTCCATAACCTAAAAGTTTAAATAAGGTACATAGGGTTGTTCTTACAATGTGTAAATACAATAAGCCTTTATATATAAAGGGAAGGATGCCACTATGCAAAAATCGACCATAAACCCTAAAGAACCTCAAGTGAATTCTAAGGTAAATCATTCTCCAATATATTTACTTCCTTAGCATTAGAAACGTTTATAAAGTCCATTATTTGGTTTGATGATGTGTTAATGAGTATTATAACTGATTATATATTGTTATGTTTTGCAAAGTTGTTAATGCTAAATTATTAGGTAGTTTAAATATGTGTTTTCTTTTGCTGCAAAAACTATTATATTTTCTGCTCAGTTTCTTAGTTGACATACATCTTAGTTAGTTTGCTCTTGTATACGTGGTTACTTTACAAATGTTATTTATTTTCTAATTGTTTAAGATGCATGGATGCGAAGTTTTTTGTTGTTGTTAATTAATATCGTTTTTACACAACTTGATTTTTTTTATTCTGTTTGTGATTATCTCGCGTTATGTGTGTCGACTTTATCAAAAAGCTGATAAAAGGAAATTATATTTACAATTTACACACATATCTCACATATACTATCTTACATATGTCTCGAATGAGATGTGAACCCACAAACTCTAGTTGATAGAGTTCTCTTTCAACATGTACCACTCACATGCCGTTCGGCTAAGGCCTTGGGTAAAAAGGAGTCTTGTTAGTTTCTTTGAAGATATGCCCACAACTGCGGATTAGCTGTTTATCTAATGTGACGAGTGTTCGTTCAAAAAAATGTCAGAGTAAGTATGCACGCAACTCTTCAGTTTGTTGGTTGTATAAGTATTACACATATTACATTGTTTGTGAAATATTTGTACTTGTACAATTCTTTAGAAGTTGTTTTTTTATGAGTTTAAAGTTTAACTGAGTGATTCATTCATTAAATCTGTTCTCAAGATATGTAAATTTATGTTGACAACTATAATTCTATAAACTATTACTACGTACTTCATTACGTATGTAAGCTCTAAATATTGTTATAACATTGTTAGATGGTGCAAGACTGTGTTTTCGTATATGATGCATTTCCTGACTTATCTGCAAAGTATCCATGGTTAATTTCTCAAAGCCCAGGCGAAGAAGTCCAGGCTTTCTGCAACATAAACGACCCAACATTTAGTTTTCGTTATAGAATTCATGAGTTGCATGGGAGACGCATTAGAGGGTGTTTCTATGGCTGGGTAATTCTCTCCAACAAAGTCATGTGGTCTCTTTGGAATCCAGAAACTGGTGAGATCATTCATCTACCCCCCTTGGTTTTGAATGCTGGAAATTGTGACGATATTAGCCATTGTTGTTTGTCGTCTGCTCCTAATGATCCAAGTTCAGTTCTCTTGTTAACAAGAGCCACAGTTCCTTACTTTGTTTTTTGTCATATTGAGCGTAACCGATCGTGGTTAAGATGGACCGAACTGTCATACACTAAACAGCTCAAAAGAATAACTGGTGGTGGAAGTTTGATACATAGCCTAGCTTGTTGCGATGGTAAAGTATTTGCGTTGAATACAGATGGTAATATTTCTCCTTTTGTCATATACGTTGACATTGCTGTTCAGGATAGAGAAGTTAAGATAGAACTAATGTTATTTGGGGCATGTCCTACTGGTCATTACTTATTTTCTTTAGACAAGAAAAATTATTTTCTAAAAGGATCTGGCTCAATACTATTTTGCATTGTAATGGCGTATAACGAGAAAAAAAAAAGAAAACACTTGCTGTTGTGTCTCTGCATAATCTGAATATGACTAGAATAAAGTGGGAAGAGTATCATTGTCTTAGAGAATGGGACATGCCTAATATTACTTGTGAATTAATGCAAGAGGAAGAGCTCACATACTTGAGCGTGACAAGTTTGATGTGGGAAGAAATGTTAGACCTCAAACACGCTAGCTTTTTTGTTGATCCTACTCGTGGTTACTCTGTCTTTTATTGCCCTGCAATTTCCACGGATCCTGCTCAAGATTACTCTGTCTTTTTTAGCCCTGCACTTTCCCCAGAGTCAGCGGGGTATATACACATCCGTGGTGAAACGGGAAAAATGATACACTCCTGTCATCTGAAAGATAAAACCATCTCCATATCTTTTATGCATCCTCAGGTGCTGCCAACAAGCCATGTGTCATTGTGGGAATGCAGGTATTGCTTTAATTTGTGTTTGTCTATTGTATCATTAATTAAAACTACGGAAACATTTTCTTATAGAAGAACCTTTTGCTGTGTAGGCTGGAGAGTGATAATTCTTATCCAAAACTACAGGACAGGGACAACAAAATGGTGGTAAGAAGATCAACGGATGATGACCAGTTTAGCGAATCACACCTACTCAATCTTCCGCTTCATATTTTGGAGACGATCATGGAATATTGTGTTGGTTTGGAATACATGAACTTTCGTGCTACATGCAAGTATTGTCATTTAGCAGCACCTACATTAGAATGGAGCGATAAATTGTTACTTTCACCCTCCTGGCTAATGGAGGTTGACAAAGAACAAGGCATATTCACTTTCACTGATCCTGAAAGGTTTTATGGATATTTTAATATACGTATGACCGGATTCGAACTCGAGACTTCGGGATTGCACACATTACATATGAGAGTTGATGTTAAAATAATTAATATGTATAAACGTTATTATTATTAATTATTTGTCACGAAATAAAACTTAACGATAGTTAATATTTAACGAGTTTAGACTAACGGTTGTTAAATGTAAACTAAAGGGACTAGAGATGAAATTAGAAGATGGGAAGGATCTAGAAACCCTCCTTGGGGTCTTAGCCGATCGGTTATGGGTTCCCAAACCCATTCCCACACAAACTTGTTCTCCAAGATTGGTTACCTATATATACAAACCCTTGTATTCATTATTGACTAATCTTGGTGACTTGCAAACCTAATTTCTCTTCTTCTTTTCCTCTCCTTGTGCTTGGCCGATCGTGTAAACCCCTTCCCCAAGGGATTTGAATTTTCCAATCACAAGTATAAGTGTTTGGTTTGTTTTGTGATCAAGAACCTAGCTTTTTCACTTCAATTCGATATTAGTACGTGTGTACAAGAACGAAGGACAAATACACTTATGTTTGTGGGATTCTTTGGTGGTCGATTTTTTTGTGGGTTGAATATTGTTAAACCCTAAGGTAGGGTTTGGGTTTTTGTTTCTCATTCACGTTATCGTGTGTTTTTCCTTGAATTGCTAAAATGTACGCATATTCTTTATTCGGTTAATTAATTTACATATATTATTCCTCTTACTTCCGTTGCATGCATTGATGATGTTTACTTGTTTATGTAATTTTTATGATTAGTAAAACCCCACAGATCCCATGTCTGGTTACATGTTCTTTATGAACAAATTAGATTTACCAATCTATCTTGACAGAATATGCTATTCCAGGTTTGGTTGGTTGTTGTTTTACCTCGGTTCCTGGAAGACACTGGTTTTCTATAACCCCTTTACAAATGATATCCGCGAGCTTCCATATTTAGGTTATATTGATGGAAGCTTTTGTTTCTCAGCACCACCTACTTCCCTTGATTGTATGGTTGTCTTACTCCCAAAAGGAGACAATTATGCTTACATCCACTTTGTTGGCGGGGATCCATCCTGGCGTAGGATTGACTTTCATTATCATTCATATACATTTTGTTTTCCAACATTTTATGGTCGGGATCTTTATGCCTTGTCTGATGAAGGAGAGCTTGATGTGTTCAAAGATTTGGATTTTGGTGAAGATGATTTCTATTGGGAGGCAGTTATAGCCGAAACCCCAAGAAGTTGTTGTACTTCGAGGGCACAACATTTACTTACGAAATTCGATCGACATCTTTTACTAGTAATTGTAGGCCTGTCTGGAGAGTCGGTTGAGGTATTCAAGATGAACGATTCTACAAAAGAATGGGAAAAGTTACATAATGGGAAAAGCTACATAGTTTAGGAAGGAACACGATTTATATTTGTAGTACAACATGTCTTTGCATTGAAGCCAACTCGCAAAATATGGAGAACAAGATCTATTTTTCCGAATTGCATTCCAAGAACAAGAGGATCGCCTTCTATTCACTTGAAACATGCAAGTATGACACATTCGATCCCATGGGCAGTGAGGAACATTTCAGCAGAATAAGTCGTTATAACACCTACCCTCATACTTGGATTGAACCAAGTTGATCCTAGGTAGCTAACCCTACTAGACATTATTATAATTTGTTATTTTCTGTGATAAACCTTTTACATCTTTTTTAGATATGTAATTTTGCAGTATACACTCAGCTTAAGCTTTTGATTTTGCTTTCAACTAACCTCTCTGTCTTAGCAATTTTATGATTATTGACGAGCACATACGTACGTACACTCACACATGTAAGCTTTACATGTAAAACAAAAGAAAGCATATTGGTGCACCTATATATAATTCTACCATTAAATCAACAGCAAAAATGGTAGTATATGCAACTGATTTTGTTTGCAGTATCAGATAGAAACATTATAATAGCCTTCAGTGTTTTTAAATGAGTTGTTTTGGGACAAGAACTAGTTCTCTTGAGATGCAGGTGGAAAAAAAGGCGAGTCAGGTTACTTTTGAGAAACGGGTCATTACTAGGTTGGGTCAGGTTCAATTATAAAAATAATAATGACCTGTACGATCAACCACATGTTGGAATGTGAGTCGGATTAGCCGATACAACTAGAGGTGTGTGAGCCTATTGGGGCACACACGATAAAACATTAGAATACGTTTTTCACGTTAAGTTCATATTTTTTGGACACGAGATATACTAGACCCGAAATCCACTTGTTCTAAGCCTATATGGCCGGTCCATTTAGGGAGTTTTAAGAGGGGATATTCGGTCTAGGGTTTTTGAAAGAGATAAGGAATGTTTGTGAAGTTGTGAACTTGTGATAAGGCTTAAAGATTAAGTTGAAACCCATTATTAGCTAGGGGTTGGAGGCTATATAAACACCCTCATACCCTAGCTCATATACACGACACAAAACATAATCCACAGCAGAAACACACTTTGGTTTCACCATCTCTTCCAACCGATCGAGAACCCTAAACTTGATAAAGGGTTTTGAATTATGTTTTCACTTTAAAACCTAAACTTGCATCGTTTGATCCAAGGGTTGTTCGAAGGTTTTCTTGTGCTTGTTCTTGGTGTTCCTGGTGGAAGAAGAAGCCAAGAGTGGTGTTTGTTTTGCTGCGTTCTGTTGGTCCCAAATGATTGAGTAAAACAAATATATTGAAATTGCAATAAGATAGATAACTTGTCAAATGTTCTAACTAGAAATTCTGTAACATTACATCGGTATATATAGGTTTCGAATGGGTGTCTTTAACCGACACAATGGTTCGGTAATAACTAACTAAACATAACCGCTATTTCGGTTAAAAAGTTTGTAACGAGCAACTTTGGTCCTTCAACTTTCTATCTTCATAAATGGAGCAATGAATCGAGATTATCATGCTCACATTCTCCTCCTTAATCTTGATCGTTGCTTCATCCTAAGTCTTGAACTCCGAGCATTTGTCGCATAGTCACGAACTTAAGTCTTGGTAAGGCTTTGGTTAAGATATCTGCTCTCTGAAGTTCTCCACTTACGTGTTCTACGTTGATATGACCATTCTCTACACATTCCCGAATGAAATGGTAGCGAATGTCTATGTGCTTGCTTCTTCCATGAAATACTGGGTTCTTTACGAGTTGTATAGCTGATATGTTGTCAACTCTAAGCGTTATCTTCTTTTCTTCTAATCCAGTTAATTCACTGAGTAACCGCTTTAGCCATAAGGCTTGACATGCTGCTGCGGTATGCCATGAATTCGATTCACATGATGAGAGCGCTACGTCGGTTGCTTCGAGTACACCGTGATAGGTGACTCTCCAAAGTAAAATACTATTCCAGTAGTTCCTTTTCCTTGATCTGTATTGACTCCATAACTATTGTCGCTGTATCCTGTAATCTTGCGACCTCTTTCTTGTATATTACTTCATGGTCTTTCGTTCCTTTGATGTATCGGATTACTTGTTTCACTGCCTTCAGGTGATGATCATTCGGGTCTTGCATAAATCTGCTGAGTAGTCCGACTGAATAACTAAGATCTGGTCTTGTATGTAGTAAGTATCTGAGACTTCCAATTAAGCTTCGGTAATAAGTTGCGTCAACTAGGTTTCCATCTTCCGCCTTGACCAACTTAGTGCGAGGATCCATCGGTGTTTTCGTGTCATTACTGTCCGTCATGTTTGTCTCTTTTAAGATCTTGTTAATGTATCTAGTTTGCTTGATCGTAATTTCTCCTCCTGTCTGTGTAACTTCTATCCCAAGGTAATATGCTAGCAACCTAAGTTAGCTCATTTCAAATTTATCTTTCATCTGGGATTTGAACAAGTCTACTTCCTTCTTTGGAGTGCCTGTGATTATCAAATCATCTACATATACTCCAACGATAAGTGTAGAAGTATTGCTTCTCTTTGTGTAGATCGCTTGTTCGAGATTACATTTCTTAAAGTCTAATGACTTTAATGTTTGGTCAAGCTTTACGTTCCAAGCTCTAGGTGCTTGTCTTAAGCCATACAAAGCTTTAGTTAGCTTGTAGACTTTTCCTAGGTTTCCTTGTTGAATGAAACCTTCAGGTTGTGTAACATAAACTTCTTTCTTCAATTCTCCATGTAAAAATGCTGATTTTACATCTAAGTGGTGTACTTGCCATCCATGATATGCTGCTAGTGCTAATATCAATCGAACTGTCTCTATCCTAGCAACTGGTGCAAACACCTCATCGAAGTCTATTCCCTGTTCTTGTACATAACCTTTTGCTACTAATCTTGCTTTATACTTTATGATCCTTGCTTGTGCATCTCTCTTGGTTTTATAAACCCATTTGAGTCCTATTGCCTTCTGATTTTCGGGTAATGTGGTAAGGGTCCATGTGTTATTTTTGTTGATTGAATCTAATTCAATTTTCATGGCCTCAATCCACTTCTCATATTT
>OU343217.1:19165624-19270676 GCA_910596185.1 Chrysanthemum makinoi
TGATGCTTCCTTGTAATTACGGGGTTCTTCTTCTGTGAAAAATAAGCTTGAAGCTTCTACTTCACGTCTTAGTTTGGTAGATTTCCGTAATGTTTTTAAACCTTGTATAGGTCTATGATCATATCTACGTTTACGAGCTTTCTAATGAGCTTATAGTAGCTTCTTCTTCATCTTCTGAGTTAGGGTTGTAAGTGTATGATGGTGGTGTGATTGGTGAGGGTGGATCTGGTATAGGTTCTTGTTCTTGATACGTGTTGTCAGTGTTTTCTATGTTGACTTGTGTAGGATTATCATAGTCAATTCCATCTATTACAAAGCTAGTCCAAAACGTATCCTCAGTACTCGTATCCTCTTCATTGTTATTCCAATCCCACGGTTTCGTTTCCATAAACTTTACATCCCTACTAACATGTTTCTTCTTTCCTACTGGATCATATAGTCTACATGCTTTTGATCCTTCTTCAACTCCTAAGTAAATCATTGGAATGCTTCTATCATCTAGCTTCTTCAAATGAGGTATCATTACCTTAGCATAAGCTGTGCATCCGAATATTCTTAGGTATTCTAGGTTTGGTTTTCTATTGTATAGGGTTTCATATGGTGTTTTGTCTTCCAGGGCTTTCGTCGGTACCCTGTTGAGTATGTAAATGGCGTGCCTTACTGCTTCCGCCCAAAAAGTTAAGGGTATCTTCATCGCTTTCATCATACTCCTAGTCGTTGATAACAATGTTCTATTTCTCCTCTCTACTACACCATTCTGCTGTGGTGAGTATGGTGCTGTCAATTGTCTCTCAATTCCATTCTCCTTACAGTATTTGGTGAGTTCATGTGATGTAAATTCACCTCCTTTATCAGTTCTTAGCATCTTGATTTTCAACTTCAACTTTGATTGGATCTGGTGTTTAAATTCCTTGAATGTGCTAAACGCTTGATCTTTCGAGTTTAGAAAGTAAGCCCACATAAAACGTGTGTAGTCATCGACTAATAAGAAGATGAGCTTCTTTCCGGAGTGTGTTGTTGGACTTATGGGACCACAAAGATCTCCATATACTAAGTCCAATGGGTTTTTTGATCTGAATTTAGCTTGGTTTGGAAATGGTGTTATGATGTGTTTTCCTAATAAACATGCATCCAGGATTTGTCCGCATGCTTTATTCTCGTATTCCATCCACTAGACCTTTCCTAGTCATTTTATCTATTGCGTCAAAGTTCAGGTGACCTAATCTAGCATGCCATAACCATGCTTGGTCATCTATGTTTGCTAAAAGACATATAGGTGCTACTATATGTAATCTAATCTTGTAAAAGTCGATTCTTAGATCGTTCTACTTTCATCAACAACTTCTTGTTCTTATCATACAAAGTCAGTAAATTTCCATCCATGATGATCTTGCAACCTATTTCTGTAAGTTGTCCTAGACTAAGTATGTTGCTCTTGAGGTTTGGAATGTAGTAAACATCCGAAATCATCTTCTGTTGTAAGTTTCTAGATCCTAATAGTATTGAACCTCTACCCTTTATCTCTACATACGATCCATCTCCAAAACGAACGCGTCCAGTGATGCTTTCGTCAATATCTTTAAAATGGCCTTTGGTGCCTGACATATGGTTACTTGCACCATTATCTAAATACCATATGCTAGCATCTGTCGTAGCATATTTTCGGGGTTGTACTTGTTCTTCATTTAACAAGATTTTTTCAGTTTCGTGTGTAGCCATTAGTAATGATGGTTCATCGTCTTGTAAGATAAGGTTTGATTGTTCCTGAGTTGTTGGTGGACTTCTACAATTCTTCTTGTAATGTCCGAGTTTTCCACAATTATAGCATGTGATTTTACTCTTATCCCATCCTTGTTTTCCATTATTCGACTTATCTGAGTGGGATGAGTTTCCTCCATTCGAGTTGTTCTATTTCCCTTATTACGCAGGTTTCCACGTGAATAGTTTGATCTACCTCTATATTTGGTAAATCGTTTCTTATTTCTAGAGTGTTCGCCTTGTGCGAATAATAAGTTGTCATGGCTATCTACTTGTCCTTCCTTTCGGAGTTTTATCCTTTCCTCAAATGCCTTAAGCTTTCCGGTGATCTCGTCTAACGTAATGTCATCGAGATCATTCGATTTCTATGGATGCTACTATTTGAATGAACCTATCTGGTGTGGAATCTAATAGTTTTCGTACTAAAAGTGATTCATCCAACGCTTTTCCTAATTCTTTAGCCTTCGTGGCGTAGCCGTTCAATTTGGCTGTAAATGCATCCACCGTTTCATCCTCCTTCATCTGAAGAGTCTGAAATCCAATCATCAGTGATTGTAACCGTGCTTGTTGCACTTTTTATTCTCCAACGTGTCTCTTTTTCAACGAATCCCATAATTCTTTTGCTGTTTTGCAACTTGCTACTTGTAAGATCACATCTTCGGTTAATGCATGATATAAGAAGGCGGTTGTAGCCTTATCCTTCTTATCATCTACTTGAGTGTTTTCTTTTGGTTCTATTGCTTCCCATAATCCTTGTGCTTCTAGTATCACCTTAATTTGTATAGTCCAAACTGTGTAGTTTGTGGTTTTGAGTTTAGGGCATTGATACTGTGTCATAGGGGTTACGGGTTTTGGTGCAGTGTTACTGCCACTTGCATCGTCACCGGGCATTTTGATAGTGCTTATGATATTTACTTTCTAATTCGTATGGGGATTTCTAACTAGTGGTATCACTTAATACTACGGGAACAGAAATAGTTATCCGGGAATCCTAATATGGGACTATGGATTTCTAATAGTATAAACTAAGTATCTATACTATAAATATGAAAGGAAATCCAAAAGTTTAAGATTTTTCGTGTGACCTGTGTTTGTCACTCGCGTATTCTCTTCTTGTCGGTACTTGAATATACCAACTATATTTTTTTCCCTTGTTCTTGTTTCCAAAACAATCGGTACACCCTTTATTTGATGTTGTCGACTTGTTTTCTTCAAAAAATATACCACTCCTCGTACCACGTTGTCCTTTCTTTTGTATCGACTTGCTTCTTTTATCTCCAAGTCTCGGATTCTTTTGTGTCGACTTGCTTCTTTTATCTCCAAGTCTCGAATAAAACACAAAACGTTTCAAAAATTACTCTCGGTAATTCTTTTCAAAAGACCAAGCGAATTGCTTGTCTTTGTTCTACTACTCGACGGTAGTATGTCAACAAGTGATGTCCTTGTTGCCCTCGTTGCTTGTCCGAGTTCCACAATACTTCTTCTTCTTTATTCCACACCGTATCTACAACAACCTCCTGTAAATACCGTATCCTTGCGAGCAAATGATCAGGATGCTCATGTTGTTGTCTCTCTTTGTATTGCGAGCGTTACTCCAAAAAAAATTCGATTGTTTTTCTGGTTCGGTACCTTTTTCTTCACTTCAAGAAACGTCCTTTTTTTTCTTTCTTTCATGTACGTCTTTCTTTTCTTCTCCACTTTTGTCTCGACAAAAGGGGCTGTTTTCGTTGTAAGATTGAAAGCCAACAAGTGTAACAAAGTTTCCTTCGTCTTGTTCTTGTTGCGTTCAGAATCAAACCAACGTAAAATATCAAGTCACCACTTCGTTTGGTGCCTTGTCGAATGCAATTTCTACACAAGTACGGTCGTGCACTACTTTCCTTGCGTCTCAAGTTATCCAGGCAGCGTATGTTTGTTTATACGTTGCGTCTTCTTCTTCTTCTTCTGAAACAAAGTTTCAGCGTATCCTTCTTTTTCGTTCAAGAAATGGCTTCTGGTTTTTTTGTGATGGTGCTCGTTATCAGAATCTGGTTTCTGGTTTCTGGTTACAAAGTTTTTGTGTTTGAATGATGGTTGTAACGGTGTAACGAGCGTGTACAGGCAAGGCTCTTGATGCCAATTGTTGGTCCCAAATGATTGAGTAAAACAAATATATTGAAATTGAAATAAGATAGATAACTTGTCAAATGTTCTAACTAGAAATTCTGTAACATTACATCGGTATATATAGGTTTCGAATGGGTGTCTTTAACCGACACAATGGTTCGGTAATAACTAACTAAACATAACCGCTATTTCGGTTAAAAATTTTGTAACGAGCAACTTTGGTCCTTCAACTTTCTATCTTCATAAATGGAGCAATGAATCGAGATTATCATGCTCACACGTTCTCGGGCAGCAGTAGCAGAAGCATATCGGGGCATTATACCCAATATCGGACAGGCTTGGATTTGGTTCTCGGATTACAAACAGCAGTGGGCTGTTTTGTTTGGTTCGGGGTTTTGAGCTTTAACAAGTGTTGTTTAGGTATACGTGATACGACTAGCACTTCGGGCGTATTCGGTTTAACGTGTTTGTGTGAGCACTCGTAGAGGTGATTACTTTAATCACTAGTTTCTTGTTTTAACTGCGGGTGACTACGAGGGTTAGTTTTCTTGTTTCCTTTTTATTTTTTATTTGTTTATTATACGTGTTAAACATGATTACTTAAACTAGATCCATTATCCGATGCGTACTCGTAGTTAATGGTTAACTTAGATTCTTTAATCCCAACACCACATTCATTCGTTACACAATTTCAAAATTTTAACGTTTTACAAGGTAAGAAACAAAACTAACCCAAAACGATCCATGTCTGGTGAATTGGATCAGAATTGCCATCTACCAACCATTGTGTTGGTTAGTAAAAGACGCAGCTGTTGGGTTTTGGCGGTAAAACTGTTAACAACGAGTAGAAAAAAGCGTTTAGGGGTGATGCCCCTTGACCCCCGCGTCTTTGTCGTGACGATATCAATCTAACTATAACGAGTGTGCACTCTTCACCTCCTAACTCATCGATCTTGAGCTAAACTTGTATAAGGCCCGTTGGTCTCAAGTAAAACACAATCACCTAAAATAGTTAGATAACACTAATTACCAACATTATATTGGCCAATCAAAAGACTCAATTTCAAAATCAAGCCTTCCCATTAGTTATCTTCTTAATCAAATACAACAATACTGATAACTTTAAATTTTTTTAAAAAGTGACTAAGTGAGAAAACAGTAGCGTTTTGTATAAATTATGATAGAAATTTGACACCTTTTTATAAGATTGGTTATGTAGTCCTTTTAATAATTCTAACTAGCTATTCTATTTTGATATATAATCTGAAATTAACTAAGTCCATATATAATAGGTAGAAGTAAAAGTAGAAATTAACTAAGTTCCATCTAAACACAACAGTTCTTTTTACGTAATCTTTTGACACTACTACATAACACGGCTTTAGCGACGAACATTTCTGTAGAAAATCCGTCAGTAAAAGCAGTTTCCAACGGATTTGTGATGGAAATGGTCTGTCGGTGAATCTTGGTCGGTAATTCTTATCTGTTGGAATTCTGTCGGAAACTCTGACAAAAAAAATGCGTCAGAATTCTGTCGGTATTTTTTCCATCGAAAATCCGTCGGTAAAATTTCTGTCAGAAATCCGTCGGTAAATATTCTGTCAGAAGTCTGTCGGTAAATGTAGTCGGTACATAGTCACATTTCTGTTGGAAATTGTTGTCGAAATATCATCAGAATAAGCCAAATAATTAAACTGATTAATGTAATCATGTATTAAAAAAATCTAAAATGAAACTCATAAACAAAAAGGATAACATATCAATTACCAAATGTCATTATTCACACATAAACATTCAAAACATACTAGATGAAATTAAGGTGTAAAATCCAAATATTCATAATAACAAATTATAATGCCCGCGCACACGCGTTTTTTTTTTTTTAATAAATAGCTTAATATTTGTTTTTTGTTTTTATTATGGTTTTTAATTTTTTTATAATTGTGTTTTATACATGTACATGATTTATAATTATGTTTTTTGTTTTTATTATGGTATTTTCATAGACATTGTCATCTTTATTTACAAAATTTAGCTACCGCATGTTGTGTTCGTGCATGGATAATTTAGATCAATTTATTTCTTAATCTTATTTTACCCTTTTACTTACATAGCTGAAAGGTTGTTTGCATTAGACGGGTGGCTCAAGCCCGGTGGCAAGCTTAACTTCGTTAGGATTTTATCATATGTGTAGTTATGATAATCGTAAACACACATGGTGGTGAGGGTTTTTTTAATGTTTTTGAATAATTTATCCAAAGTGTTACTGTAACTTTTTTACTTAGACTTGAATAAACTTATGTTGATACTTGATAATTTTTATTTTTACATATTTAGAAGTATTTTGCAAGAATTACTTGAAGAAGTATTGCTTTTTTTAGATACTTTATAAAATTATGTCAAACACCCGAGCTCGAAGCCGATTAAGCTTTTTAGGGCCAGAAAGGATGCTCCTAGTTGAGCCTTTGATAGTTGCTCTTCATCTTCTGGTTCTTACTTTGATGACATTAAACATACAACATGTGTATGAGTAAGTATTCATAAACATCATGTTGTCATCATGTTATCAGTTGTTGTAACTTTATGTAAAAAAAATAAAATAAAATCTATAAGCAGAAAAGTATGAAGAATAAGTAATCCCAAACACCCCCTTTATTTCTTAGTACATGAAGAAAAAAGTAGAAAAATAAAGTATTCACAAACGCCCTTTTATCGGTTTTAGAGTTGTACTTAATTCCCTTAAAGTAGAAAGTGTTTCTAGGCCGATCTTTTATATGTAGTTCACTAAAAATTAAATTCCAAATTAAAAAATAGAGAATTTTTTCATGAAAGAAATGCAATTGGTTTCCTTTCGTCTCGGTCAATACTGGATTACAAGTTTAAAACATATACTTTATTAATACCCACTTGCATAAGTTGAACCTGTGCATTATTCAATAACGCTATGTTGCAATAATCAGTTCTGGTTCATCATTACCTCAAACCAACAATGCATGTTTTGACCTGCTTCAACTAACAATATATCCACTTTAAGGATGAACCAGTTTGACGTCCAAAAGCTTAACTTTAACTCCTTTTTATCGTGTTCATTGCAAATTAATAATGTTGATGTTTAAAAGCAATACAGTAATTCTGCTTCAATAATTGGAACCAATGAACGCATCATGTTATTCCCTAGTTTGTTTCCTTAAACTATATTATGAATCAATGAGTCGCATCAATATTATTAGTTTTAAGAGAAAAGGCAATGCAACCTGAAGCCCAAGAGCCCGTTTCCTCTAAACTTGGTCTCTCATGTTTTTCCATGTTAATCTATGTATCCAGTTGCGTGTTGTGCTAAATATGAAGCAACAACCTCATTTAGAATGGTAGATGTTGTACCAACCTATAACAAACGTTAAAAGGTAAATTACAAAAACGTCAAACAAATTCAATTATTAAATAAAGTGGTCCTTGTAACTTAAAAGTAATTATCACTTTGATTATTCATAACATATAAGCTCTTGCTCTAAATGACTACATAATAATTACTAACGGTCCTAACGGACTCATTTACGAATATGAAACACTCTTAAAACACCCAATACAACAGTTTTAATAAGACACCCCTTAAATTAAGCCAAAAATAATCCCCTCCCTTCACCAAGGTGTTTGGATAAACTTATGCTCAACAACTTTTGCATTCAAATTTGCCTAGAGGAATCATACCTGAAGCATAATACACACTATTGCACATTTGCACCTCACACAACTAACATTAACCTTTACACAAACATTTAATTTTAACTAACCAAAGATGTAGCTTGTTGACATGTCATACCTTCCTAAAGAAATCAATAAAGCCACCCCAACAAATGCCATGATTAACTTGATTCGTGTAGACAACAGAAGACTAAAGATTACCAACATAAAAAAAAACTATTAGTCCAAATCGATTATATGAGACCATAGTAAGAAATTTGTGCGAGTATTTGATGCTCAAAAGAAATTGAGTGCCAAACAAACAAAATCAAGATGGCAAGTAAACAACAATTATTTACTATGAATTTACGTTCATAATCCCTATAACAACAAAAGCTAATGAGTTCATGCTTCTAAAAATATACACTCTAGAAGTGAAAATAATAGATGCAATATCATAAGCCTAAAATTTGAGACTATACCAATAAGCTCCGAATACACAAAAACCATAACGAATGTCTTTGGTAACTGACAATAGAATAAACCCCTGAAATTTTTTGCCTCCAGCTTGATTTGCAACCTAATTCACCATGTGCATTTATGTCTTAGTTAGCTTCTGACAATCTTATGCGGATTGACTTTGGGCTCGATTCTGTGTTAATGCTGCAAATGGAAAACAAATCAGGATAAATGCGAACTTTTAGCATTAGATAAAGCAAAAGGAGAACATAAAATAAGCTTTGATATAATTTTATGAAACATTTGGACCTAATTATTGTTGGAATTATATAACATGATAAATCATAAATATAAACAATAAACATCAAGTACACATGCGGAAGCGTATAGGAAATATTAACGAATAATTAATTAACATAAATAAGAATATATGTACATTTCTTGATTCTAGCCGAACAAGAATCAAATCCACAAAACTAGCAATTAGGATGAACCCTAATTAGGGTTTATAGGATTATAAGAATTACCCCTTACCGTTTTGTAATTCAATCCAAGATACAATCAACAGTGTGATTGTACCACGTTCTTGTACACACGATTACTATTAGCAATTAAAGTAAATGCTAGTTTAATTAACACAAAACATTTGTTAAGGAAAAATAAAAGTAATCGATCCCTAGGAGTAGAGATCCGATCGTATGGACTAACAAAAAAACACACAAACAATTTTAGGTTTTAGGTTTAGGTGTACAAGAGTAAATAACAATGACCATAAGCCTTGTATTTATACTTGTAGAAACTTAGAGTCCAAGTTAGGGTAGGATTGGGTTATGGTAACCCCCAAACGATTTGTTTAGGAAACCCATAAGGTTTCTAGAACCTTCTTGACATCTAATTTCATATTTAGTCATTTCCTTTAACATTTAACGGCCGATTAGTTCATTACGTTTAATTACTTAACGTTAGGTTATACGTTTTGTGTAAATAATAACTAAATATAACATTTTATATTTAATTATTGTAACTTTAATTCTCATACATTAAAGTGTGCAATCGTGGTCTCGAGTTCGATCCTAACACACATCTATTAATATTTTGTCCATTAAACCAACAGCTCCCACATGGACATATCTTAATAGTGTGATCACATCGGTTAGCGTCTAGCAACACTTCGATGCCTCTAGTACAACTCGAGCAAGGCTCTTGGAAAACCTTTTAATGATTTCTCATTATTATTATCCTTTTCTTTCTAATACCATGTTAAATAAAGATATGGAATTAAGTCATTCTTTATTCAACCATTCTGTTTCTCGTTATAAGTGATTGAGCAAGATTACCAAATCTTCTGAACATATTCAGGGGAGATCTTAGGCATGGCCATGCAAACATCTTGTCAACCCTATGAGGGGCCCAGCAGTATTAAACTCCAAAATAAATTTGAAAGAACAAATTCTATCTTGACTACGAGAATAACCCACAAACTTTGCAACACTTGAGGAAACAACCCTTATGACTACCGATTCATTATAGCGTTAAGTTGTTCCACAGAAATGCACTACATTCATGACACTTATCTGGTATCTCAAGTCTGAGGATAACTATTCATAATTTTACTTAACAACAATATCCATAAAGTAAATTATGTAGTTGGGATAAGTCCTATATTCAATTCATTGAATATCATCTGAAATTTGTATGCTTTCTCATCAATATACTTTCAAGTATATTCTACCATATCTCTCAGATTTGTCTTAGTTTAATGATACTCCCATATCATTAATTGACAATGGACGATTTAGAATACATAAATTTATTCACGGATTAAACATGCAAATATAGGATACAATATATTATAAAATCAAACATACCAAGTACTTGATTTATTATAACAATTGTTTAACATCCCTTATCCAAATACCAAATAGATCAATGCATGAAAATTGTATTTGATGAATTATGCCTCAAGTAATGACAATCATACTTGTTGACAAAGCATAAATCAACTAACTTGATCCATCGTAATTTTGAGAATACTTATTTTAAGAATTCAATTAGTGAAGTTCTTGTATGTGTGCATTCACCAATCCACATAATAATTCATAAAGTGTGTGACATCCTCCTTCACCAATTTATGACAATTTAAACTTTCAAATATTTTAAAGTTTAAAGTATTCTTATTCTTTTAATGTATAATGCAACTGTGCTCTTAGTAGCACAACAAGTTCACATGGCCATTAACAAGGATGAAATCCTACCATGACTAGTATTGAGTGTCATCTCAATTAAACCGGCATCATTGTATACAAACAACAATATGCTCATTAAAACTCCGTAAACTTTAATATCTATTGTGTAATGTTTGATGCTTTCAAAACTTTCAAGTTTGAAGCTGATGACAATTTGCACAACAATTGACATATTGTTCATCCATAGAATCTAGGAGCAATTCCAGGCTGAGGATGTAATTCTTTTAGAATATTCATTACACAAGTTATCTAATAACTTTTAGTTAGATATCAATGTTGTCAAATCACTTCTTATTCAAGAATGATACAACAATTTTAATACACAACATGATGTACATGATGAATCTACAGGTCAAACTTAGATTTCATTCGTGTTCTATCTTGTCAAAAGATATTTATCCATTTCCCAAACGATATATCATGTTTTATTAGAATCATTTATTTTACAGCACATGTTTATTGATAATAAACATATATTCCAAGGTTGTATGTTTTAATTCTTAAATCTTACAAGTGAAGTTTCATTCCAATCTATTACTTAACATTTAGCTTACAAAGAATGTTACTTCATATATGTTATACAACATATTAAGATTTAAAACCTTAACATAATACTCCCACTAGCTTTCAGGAATACTTAAAATTTATCTTATTTCAATTATAAATCAAAACTATGATTTAATAATTAAACATAAGAATAATTTCATAGATGCATGCATTTATCCATTCATGAATTATTGCACTCCGTACACTTTCAAAGATTATATGAATTCAAAAAACCTTTCGATTACTTACCGTCCCCGCTCAAGTAATTTTTCTAGAAAGAGTTTTGATATTCCATTGTCATATTTCATATTAATGAAAACAAGTATGACAATTACCATCTTTATATATTTAATGTGTCTAGGAAAAAATATTCAATCATAATTAATTGCTTAAGTATGATCAATAATCTTGTCGTAAGACATGCATTAAATATGTGTACAATATTGTCATTATGATTTCTACACCGAGATTTAAACCACTAGAATTTTCCATCTCTTTGAAGAAACTCATCTTCATTCTCTAGTCTAACTATTAAGATAAACCAAATTTCCAAAATTGATTATCTTTATGGACAACATCTTTAACATTCATAGTATGAGTAATTTACCCAATTCAATATTTGGTAATCCATCATAATGGTTATCAGGTTTACTATAATCCTGTAACTCATAGTTCTCAGCATATAAGTCAAATATCTGAGATATCCTTGTAGATCTATGAATGAAAATTCTATCATCATGAGGTCTATCATTTACATGTCTAACCTCATCATGATATTTACTAGTGTGTTTTAGAAGATTATGTATCTTGTAATCTTATCTTTCAAGATAAAAAAAAAACTTCCACTGGCCTTTTGTAATATATAGACTGTCTATATATACTTAGCAATTTAGAGCAAAACTACATTGTTCTCTTTTTGGGACATTACAAATACACATTTGATAATTCCTGAATTAAGTTTGTTAATAACCTATTCATAAGTAGTTTAACAAATTTCAGAATCTTCAATTTAAAAACTCAATGTGATTCATCACATTCCATAATAAAATGGTGTTTTATTAATCTTCTAGTTGGAGTCATATTAAGTATATTCAATCCATACTCAATTTTCTAACCTTGTTACCTTTTAAGAAAGAAGTGATGGTTATTTTGAATCAAACAAATCAAATAGAGTTTGATTCTCCTAACTGAACATACCATCAACTTGTGGTATTCATTTGAATTAATATTGTAAGACAATCTAACAATATATAAGATAAATATATTCCTTTTGGCTTACCTATTTACCAACTAAGTCAACTTAATGGTATAATAGACTTTCCAAGCCAATTACATGCTTAATAACACAAGTACTTTTTTGACCAAGTCACTTCATATCTATGTCTCATCAAGGAACATAAACTGTTATAATCCCATTATATGTTATAAATCATTGATCAATTCAATGACTTCTTGTATATGTCTTAATTAAAAAACATAGCAAGTTAACGTCTTACTTTATTATAAGTCTTAAAAGACTTTATGTTTATGTCTTTACAATGAATCATAAACATGTTTATCTAAAGTAATTATGAACACAACTCTTGGTTTCAATAGTAATTTCAAGTTAATTTATTTACTTCACAATAATGTAGGACTACATTATTTTCCATTTATGTCATTCCAAAATACATAAATAGACAAATTGAAGTAGTATTAGATTACTTCATTTATTTATGTCATTCTAGTAATACATAAATATCTAATTTGAAGTAGTCTTATATATCATTTTTGACACATGTTCTAAATACTTGTCTAATTTAGAAGCGCAAATATGTCCATCCAAGGTGCGACTTCACATGGAGATTTACTTTGTTGTCGCAATCTCGCCAAGTTCTCACATGACGTAAATTGCAACACCAAGTGTTTCTTGAATTAGATATGTTCAAGTTATATTAGAACATTAGTCTCTTACCTTGCAGTCAAGAGAATCTATTAAATCATATACCTATATGTTGTACCTTGCACACAATATAGATTTCTCCCACTTGTGCATGGAACAACATCATGTAGCAGATAAACAACACGACATATGTTTGTTTATGTGACTAATATGATTGTGTCATTGATATTAGCATAACTAGTAGATGTAGAACCACTTCATTTTCTAACAAGGAAATGTACATGACTATCCTTGAAAACATAAGTGTCTACAAGTGAAAAGTAATTATCTTAAGTCATTCTAGAGATAATTTGGGTTACTACCAAGATGACAAATCTTGTAACTCCCACTGAGTTAGAGATCATTACATTAATTCCTTATTCAGTAATAAGAACAATACTCCCACTGGATTTGACAACATTGTAAGTGTTTCATTAACCAGTGAAAGAAATTAGTGTTCTATTTACTTCCCTACACCTTTAAGAAAGTCCATACATCACAATTACTTATGTACTAAAAGAGTGTATTCTACTATGTAGATGATGAACTATCCATCAATGCTATTAACTTGAAAAATTGGGCATGCAATTTCTTTTTTAATAGTTTTACTATTCCAACAATTGTAAGTAGTACTTTTAAATGGTCAAAACAAAACATCTAGATAAAATATGCTAGATTGTCTTTTACCAATTATACAGTAATTAGTCTAGCTTCTAATTTAATAACTCAAAAATATGCAATTTTCTTAACTATTAAAATTTGCTTACGAGTTATGTATCTAGAATTTAGACAATTCTAATTGTCCTATCATACCTTTCTTCATTCATGAAAAGGAATATGATTGAATCTCACTCTTTCTTAAGAAAAGAGGACTAGGTTTATTCTCTTAGTAAAGTTGATTCTACCAGAAAACCCTTACAGGTGTAGATCAATTTACCAATACAGGAATAACCTACGTTTACGGTTTAATGTTGCATTAATACATTTAAAGAATTAGCAAAATTCAATTTTTGTATTTTCGATAATTAAACTTTTCAAGAAAATAAAATACCCAAGGTAATATTCATATAACCATAGAATTTTCTCGAAAACTAGGATCCAAATTATCATAGTTTTATTACATCAGTTGATCTTAGCAACAAGCATATAATAAGGTAATATGTCGAACATTAATTGGCAAACAATTTCCAACTCCTAGATCATTATGGGATTTATATTTTCCAACGCTATTGCAAATATAAACATGTTTCATCCCATCTTATGCCATTGAGTCCAAGTCTCACTTCCTACTCAACTTAAGTGTCTAACTTAAAGAACTGCAAATATGTCCATGTAAGGGGTCTCACTTTACATAGAGATTTACCTCTCCATCACAATCTAGCCAAGTACTCTCATGACATAAATTGCAACTTCAAGTGTTCCTTTTAATTAGATGGCATATAACTTAATTTAAAAGGGTACTAGTTTTGATTTTATGTGTTCAAATCAAATATGTACAAAGATGTCATGCATTCATCTTGTAGCATAAATTTAATAAAAAAAACTTTTTATTACCAATTCATAAAGATCAAATTATCAAAGTTTTGATTGAGGTATTGGGTTCACCAATCAAGGAATTTAGTGTTAATTATCGTCCATTATACCGTACTTTTGCATAAGTGTAAACACTTAGTGTTTGGATAATTACCACCGAAGTGGCGCATGGAATTAAAACTAATTAAGCCCTTAAGATGAGTTTGAACATTTTATGGCTTACTAAGTAGCTCCATTCGAACTTCAGACAGAGGACCAGGTAAGCGCAAAGCATAACCTTAGACATCCTTTCATTATTGACTGTAGCACTTCTTTATTAACCCTTTATAGTTCATTCTAGTGGGTGAGCCGTTGGACCATTTGAACCAAAGTCACCAATCAATTAAACTATTGAAAACTTAACTCTTCCAAAACAAATCAAATTTAGCCATTGTTTAGTCCGTATTATTTTTCTATTCAAAATTACCCTTTGCTTAAACTGTCTAACATAATAAACAAACAAATAAAAATAAACTACTAAAAACAATGCATAACAAACAATTTATACGTGTAAACAAGTAGCCACATGCAACTTATTCGATAAAACCTATTAATAATCAATGTCTACGTTAAATTAATGTATATATTAATTAGGGCTTTCACTCTCCCAATTGAAAGTGAGCCACATACATGGCGAATCGATTAAATAAACCCATAATTAATGATATACCAAATTGCACATAATTGATTCATTAATGTATATAATTGGAGTCTTCCCCAATTCAAGATTTATCGTAAATAAACATGTGATAAATATATCTTAACAATTAAACAAATATTCAAGAAACTATCCATGACAAACATGCATGTATCATCATGGATATATCATAACAATTATACAAATAGTCACAAGATCGCATATCAAAATTCCATGACACATAACAAATTATTCATGAATTTCTCACGTAACAAATATATTAATTCTAGGTTTCGATATTGATAACATAACAATTATAATAAACCCTAAAACAATTTTTTAAAAAACAATCGACTTAAAAAAATTAGGGTTTCGACCCATAAAAAAATTTTAATTCGATCCATATAAAATTTTAAAACCAAATTAGGGCAAAAGCCCTAACCCTAAAATTAGGGTTTATATAATCATAACCAAAACCCTAGAATAATCATATCAAACAACATACAATATTCGTTTTTTACGTGTTTAGTAATTAATTACTCATTAAAACCAATGACTCGTGATGCCACTGTTGGAATTATATAACATGACAAATCATAAATATAAACAATAAACATCAAGTACACATCGGAAGGCGTATAGGAAAGATTAACGAATAATTAATTAACATAAACAAGAATATATGTACCTTTCTTGATTCTAGCCGAACAAGAATCAAATCCACAAAACTAGCAATTAGGATGAACCCTAATTAGGGTTTATAGGATTATAAGAATTACCCTTACCGTTTTGTAATTCAATCCAAGATACAACCAATAGTGTGATTGTACCACGTTCTTGTACACACGCACTATTAGCAATTAAAGTAAATGCTAGTTTAATTAACACAAAACGTTTGTTAAGGAAAAACAAAATTAATCGATCCCTAGGAATAGAGATCCGTCATTATGGACAAAACACACAAACAAGTTTAGGTTTTTAGGTTTAGGTGTACAAGAGTAAATAACAATGACCCTAAGCCTTGTATTTATACTTGTAGAAACTTAGAGTCCAAGTTAGGGTAGGATTAGGTTATGGTAACCCCAAGCGATTTGTTTAGGAAACCCATAAGGTTTCTAGAACCTTCTTGACATCTAATTTCATATTTAGTCCTTTCCTTTAACATTTAACGACCGTTAGTTCATTACGTTTAATTACTTAACGTTAGATTTATCGTTTTAATGTAAATAATAACTAAATATAACATTTTATATTTAATTATTAAACTTTAATTCTCATACGTAAAGTGTGCAATCCCGTGGTCTCGAGTTCGATCCTAACACACATCTATTAATATTTTGTCCATTAAACCAACAATTATCATAATAGAAGATCACCACTGGAAGCTATTTTATCATGATTGCATTCAGGAGCTAAATCTTGCAACGATCTCAGCTGCTCATAAGCTTCTCGTGTAGGCGAACCCGAACTCTATTTTTAGATTTCACATCATACTTCATGTATTAGAAAATTTAATCATGGACATAGAGGCTTACTGCGGTATGAGATTTGCAGATGGTTTAAACTTATCACGTATAAGTTCCTCTTTCGTAAATTAGAGTTTTGCTCATGTTATATGTATCAAAGTCATAATTGAGAGTAAGAAATTACTCTTACTTATACACATGTTCCGAACTTTTAATAAAAATGGCTAATAACCTATTAAAGCATCATACTTGTCACACATGTCAGTTCGACGTAGCGAACAAAAAAAATAGCTCTTCTAGACATTAAACTTGACATTTTTTTCTTCAATTGAGTATTATGACCATTTTACCCTTCCAAATTACATAAATGGTCCCTGTGAGTTTGAGCAAATTGCATCCATCGTCCTTAGACTAAATTACATAAATGGTCCACAACGTTTGGAAAAAATTGCGTCCATCATCCACTACAACAATTACATCGGTTCACATAGCAGTTCCATAACAAAAAAAACAAATCAAAACAAAACAAAAACAAAGTTTAGAATGTCATAAGCCAACAGCTCACGTGTTGTATGTGCCATAAAGAATGAATGATATATTACTAATTCCACGTTACATAATATCTCATCAACATTAATCTTGCTCATTAAACTCATTTGGAAATGCCTAATCTTCTTTGGGATTAGAACTTCATTTAGTCTAGCATCATTGAAGCTATCGACCAAGAGATAAAACATATTTTGATCTATCTGAACAAAGAAGACTTCCACACTCATCTTCATAACCGTCATCATCGATACCATCATCGTCATCATCGAGAGCGATGAATAAGAGGTAATGGCATTTATGTCCAAAATGCATTGTGATTCGTCAACCTCATTGACATCATCATCAACTAATCCTTTTAAGCGGATGATCTAACAACTTATCGTGAGATAATCTATGCACAACCTTTTTAGACAAACAACCCTTCAAGAAACTCTTACCATCATTTGATATACTACTAGAGCTAATAACCAAATCAATTTCATTCTCATAACCAACCGTCCTCAAAACCTCATTCTTACCCAAATCTTTATATCTGAAGCCAAAGTTTTTTTCAGTCAACATCTCAAACACAATACACCCAAATGCCCAAATATCGGTGACGGCGTTTGAACACCATTAATTATAGCTTCTAGTGAAATACAACGGGTTGCCCTCAATGCGACCGGTTCCTAATCTTAACTTCAGCCGCACCGTAAAGCCCAAATCACCAATCTTAGCAAAAAACCATTATTATTCTTATTAGCAACAAGCTCTTCCCACTGTCGTTTATGAGCATTGACTTAACCCTTTTAAAGCTGGTGGCATGGTTTAACAACTACTTTACCCTTGGACTTCTTAATAACATCGGTAAGGTTCCACAGTGAAACTCAATAACATATTATAAACTATACAATTATTATCAATAGTAATCTCTTCCCCTAAAACAACTTTACAACCTCTGTTTCTATTCCATTACTATCACTCGACTTTACAACCTCTTAAACAACTTCATTCTCATCATTAATGGCTTCAATATCTTCAGTGACACTCATATTCACACCAATTGAATCGATTGCAAGCATTCAATTCCATATCAATTGTACCAAACACTCCTCCATCCTTTTCCCCCTCATTTCCCCCCTATTTCACTAATTTTCCTTTGATTCTGAACCATAACCTCCTCTTTAACCACATATTCAGCAACTTCATTCCGTTTGTGACTAAGATTAGTCGTTACATGATCATTATACTTCACTGGAACCTTCAATTGTCTCTTCGACGATCGTTTTTTATTCGACATACTAACATGAGCTAAAAATAAAATGAATTCTAAAATTAGGGTTTCAAAAAAAATCACAATTAAACCGAGTAGAACAAATTAAACTATTCTACTGAATCGATTGAATCAGATTTGAAATGAAAATTGCAAAGAAAATATGATCGAATTGTGAGTTTTTGAGTTTTTTCATGGTGAAAACTTGGGGAATTCTAAGGAAGAGTAGTTGTGTGTGTGTTAAAATGAGTTAAAAAGATTAATTGGGTTATTTATTTACTTGGGACAAAGGATGCAATTTTTATAAATTTAAGGGTAAAATGGTCATCACAAATTTATTTTACTCAATTGAAGACAAAAATTTCAAGTTTAATGTCTAGAAGAGCTATTTTTTTGTTCGCTACGTCGAACTGACATTTGTGACAAGTATGATGCTTTAATAGGTTATTAGCCCTAATAAAAACACTTAGTTACCACATACGTCATTCTTGCTTTAAAATTAATTCATCTATAGGAAATTACTTGCTCTTCTTCAAAGGTTATGTAAAAATTTGGTATATAATGATTTAACATATCGGTTTTGAGTTACACGGCATATTCCGCCCCCAAATTCCAATATGTCTGCAAATTGATTTTCAAGCAAAAACTATAGTATTAACATCAAATTTGAGGTGAAGACAGACCTGAATCGGACGATGACCCAACTTATGTTCATTAACGTCATTAGCTAAGTTGCTTACAATGAAAGCTTCTTCCATTTTTGCATTAACCCCAGCCTTCCTCCCCAACTAATTATAAGCAACGATGTATTAAGCAAACATTAACATTCAACATATCAAACAATTTTATCTTCAAATTAGAAAGATAAAAAATATACCATCTTTACACAATTGCTTGTGCCACATGTTTATCAGCAACCCTAATCAAAATCACAACACTTATTAAGCCACAATATGACATTAAAAGAAAAAAATATTTGTTTACTTCACAACATTTGAACTATTAAAACCAAGTTTCACAAATTTTTTTAGTCATGTAAGTGTAATGGTTAATCTTTAGTATTACTATATTAATTATTAGACTTTGTTAATGGAATCATTCACTTAGCTTGTGTTACACAGTCAACATATGAATCACAAGAGACCCAGTGGCTCCACTATCTACATCACAATCCACTTTTTGTAACTTAACACCCTTGATCATAAGTTTCACATCAGTATCACCTTAGTCACATGTAATTGTTTGGCCTCAATGGGTGGATCTATGATCTTTTCTAACTTATGTCAAAATTATACCAAGTACAAATGAAACAAAGATTCTGTAAAATGCTTTTGTATTATCAAAATGTCATCATATGTTTGAGTACAATCTGCTATCTATTTATACAAAGTGAATGGGTACAAATGAAGAGTCATGTTGGTTTATGAGAACTAACAGATATGTCGGTTGGGGCATAACTGCTATATAACGGTTATCTTGTAACTGCCAATGTTGACTTTCTTCTTTGACTTTTGGGTTGACCGGGTCGTATGGGTGTTGACTTGGGTCGATTGGGATTAACCCAATATTCTCCCCCTTAATCACAATCGCTTTATTGTAGATCTTTGACTCTGATTAGTTGTCTCATTGTTAGGAATCTGATCTTCGGTAGTGCTTTTGTGACTATGTCAGCCTTCTGAAATTCTCCACTTATAAAATCGACTTGTAAATCTTCTCTTTCGATGCATTCTCGTATAAAGTGATATTTTATGTCAATGTGCTTACTCCTTCCATGAAATACAGGATTCTTCATTAGTTCGATGGCAGACTTGTTGTCGACGATTATTGTAACCTTTTCTTCTTGTGTGTGTGTAAGCTTGTTTAGTAATCTCTTTAACCATAATGCTTGTATTGCTGCTGTTGTTGCTGCAATGAATTCGGATTCACATGATGATAGAGCTATTGTGGCTTGTTTTTGTGTACTCCAGCTGATTGGTGATTCACAGGGCCAGTCCTAAGTTTTCGGATGCCCTGGGCGAGCCGAGTGAAATATGCCCCTACTTGTAAAAAAAACAACACATTTTATTTTAGGGGTTTGGAACCTGATCAAGCCAGGCGGCTCATCCCCACACCGATTTTTATTTGATAAATAAAATTTTACAATATGAGGCAAAAACATCAATTAACTTGATAAACTCCGAATAATAAGTTCAAAATTGATCACCTTAAACGTGTCTTCATGTGTTTCTTGAAGCAAAAACATCAATTATCTTGTCATAATCGACATTTGATATCATAAGAATCCCTAATACGTAAGTTACGTACATAATGTTCACAAGAAAAGTGTCTACAAAATTTATCTTTTGAATAATATATATTAGTTTTCTAAAACACATTTGCTTACAAGTAACTCTTTAATATTCGAACCTAAACCATCCCAAATTGTTACATCAAAAATATTGTGATTAACTCCATCACAATAACAATTTTGAGGACTTTCTATGATTTTCTTTTTAGGATTTTTATTATATTCGCTAACATTAACCTCACCAGTTTTTAGTTTTTAATTGTTTATAGGATTTTCATTATCATCATTAAGACATTAACGTTAACCTTATCATTTTCTAAGTTTTCATTATGTATAGGATTTTCATTATCTATATTAACGTTAACCTAATCATTATTTTCTTCAACGCTAATATTATTATTATTATTCGTTCTAACTACAAACCCATCCATAGAACCGTGTAGAGATCGCTCGGATTCTTGTTGATTTTTTTTCGTTTCCTATTTTGGGCACCTGGCGGTTGCGAATGACACAACGTGACAAAATAGAGTGCAAATTATATTACTAAAGCAAAAATAATAAATATAGAACAGTATCACCTAATGAAATTGATGAAGAGGAAAAAAGATGATCGGTTGATTCGTTTAATGCCCTAACAGTTTTCAATTCGATACTTAATTCCCATAATCACTATTCATCATCAATATTAAAACCTTTAAACTGCCATTACTGTTAACTTCTAAAACTTTTAATGGTTCGTCATTTAAACCTGCTATGCAAACTGCCGTAATTAAAATTCATAAATTATAGTACGTAGGTTTAGTTTTCATATAATAGTGTGAAGTGAGCTTTGTTTGGGCTGAAATTAACATAGTATAACTACACATGGACCTTAGCATTGATGCCCCCTCTTTTGGGCTGCCCCTGGGCCGTCGCCCATGTGGCCCATAGCCAAATCCGGGCATGGTGATTCACCGTAGTAGAATATAATTCCAGTGGTGTCTTTTCCTTCTTGAGTGTTGACTCCGTAGCTACTGTCACTATAACCTTGTATTTGGTTTCCTCCATTGTGTTTGTAGGTGATTCCATAGTATTTTGTTCCTTTTACATAGCGTAGTACTTGCCTTATAGCTTTCATATGTTGTTCCTTTGGTTCTTGCATAAAACGACTAAGTAATCCAACGGAATAACTTAAGTCGGGTCTTGTATGTAGCAGATATCTTAAGCATCCAATTAAACTTCTATATTCAGTTGAGTTGACCGTTGTTTCTTCATTTTTCTTTGTTAGTCTTGTTCCTGGATCCATAGGTATTAGAGTTTCGTTGCAATCTAGCATTCCAACTTCCTTTAGGATCTTGCTTGCGTAGGCGGATTGCTTTATTGATATGTCACCTCCAGTTTGTGTGACTTCAATTCCTAAGTAGTAGGATAGAAATCCTAGGTCACTCCTCTCGAATTTTTCTTCCATTTGAGCTTTGAACTTGTATATTTCTTCTTTTGGTGTGCCAGTGATGATTAAATCATCTACATAGACTCCTACTAGAAGTATTGAGTCATTTGATTTCTTCGTTCAGACAGCTTGTTCCAAAGCGCATTTCTTGAAATCTAAAGACTTCAGGGTGTTGTCTAATTTTATGTTCCAAGCACGTGATGCTTGTCTTAAACCGTATAGAGCTTTTATGAGTCTATAGACTTTTCCATTATCTTTTTTCTTTACAAATCCTTCGGGTTGTATAACATACACTTCTTCTTTCAAGTCTCCATGCAGAAATGCAGATTTGACGTTGATGCGCGTACGAAGCGCGTTCGGGGTCAAAGGAACTTCCTTTTCGTCGAGCAAGTTTTTCAACACCCTAGGCAGTGAACCTAATCGTTGTAGTGTAGTATTGGGTAAGCCTCGGGTATTGATATTGTTCTCTAGGGGAATAGGAATGCTAGCAAGAAGTGTATTACGCTAAGGTGGGGTTGAGGATGATTCTTTTTTTATCTTTTATATATTTTTTAGAAAGCTAAGGGTAAAATCTCGGGGCAATTGGTTTGGGGGTGGTACTTCTACCGATTACTTCTACTATTCTAATTATCTAATTCTAAGGGTAGCTATGTCTTTTTTATGTGTGCTCGTATGATGATTAAAAATGTGTTTACATAGATACTAGTACTCCCTAGTTATCTTTTATTGTTGGTTGAATTGTCACGTCCTTATTCTTAACGCGTAGTGTTTTCTAAGGTCGTAGGGAATGCTTATGCCCTAACTCTTTGAGAATACCTTTAGGTTATTGTCTACAAAGTCCTCTAGATGATTCATAAACTAACTTTAAGGTTATCTTTGGATGTTTAGACTACGAAATCCGCTAAATGATTCATAAACTAATGTTCACAAAGATTACTCAAGCATTTAAACACAACGATAGCATAGTGCACTCCTAAGCCATTTACAATTAAGATAAGAGACAACCAATCAATAATTAACAACTAGGTTTCATAGATCTAAGGAAACACACAAGAAATTTAGTCGGACATGTTAAACAAGCAAGCATACACACATTCAATGGAAGACATAATGATACTAATGGATTAAAACACTTATCTTGATGTGTAAAATATGGATTGGAACCCTAAGATACTGTCCAAGTCGGACTACAAACGTTTAGGGTTTTTACTCCAAAATTCTACCTCCCAAATACTGAAAAATCAAATTCTATATATAGTTTACACTTGCGATGGCATCACCTTATAGGTGGGACGCCGTCAGATCGCCGTCATTAGGGTTTTCGTCTTGGTCAAGTTATCGTTGGGACGGGGTCACGTCATAGTTGTGACGCCGTCGGGCTTCAGCAGGGACGTCGTCTGATTCTGGATCTGGGCCGTCTGAGATAAAAAGTCTTAGTGACGCCCTTCCTCTTCAAAGCCTGACGTCGTCAGCTGTTTATTAGCAAAAAGTCTACTGAGCCGTCAGGTGTATCTATTATCAAATATGTAAAGAGGGATGGCGTCGCCCTTTAGTTGGGACGCCGTCAGCTTTAGTTTTAGCAGCTTGAGTGGCTTTGATCTTGACTTTGCCTTTTTCTTCATGTTTTCACTCCTTTTCGTCCAAATATGCATCATTCCAGCATTTTGCTTCCAAGAGACCTAAAAAGTGAAAAGGAACGAAATTAAGTAGTAACGGATATAAAAGTGGTCGATTAAGGGCTTAAATGACCCATTAAAAGTGTACGTTTTAAATCCTTATCAACGTCAAGGTAATGTACTTCCCATTTATGATTAGCAGCTATGGCTAATAGTAATTGGACTGTTTCCATCCTTGCTACAGGTGCAAAGACTTCTTCAAAGTCTATGCCATGCTCTTGTATGTTGCCTTTAGCTACTAGTCTTGCTTTATGCGTGACTATATTTTCATTAGCATCTTTCTTGGTCTTGAATACCCACTTTAGTCCAACGGCTTTATGTCATTTGGGTAGAGTGGTTAGTTCCCATGTATTGTTTCTATTGATGGAATCTAATTTGACCTTCATTGCTTCAATCCATTTCAGATCGCTTGAAGCTTCCTTGTAATTCTTAGGTTCATCTTCAGCCAGTAATAATTGCTCGGGTAATAATTCCTCGGTGTTATCGCATATATCATTTAATGTTCTAAAACCTTATAGTGGTGTATGATCAAAGTTTGGATGTAAATTCCTGGTTGCGTGTGAATTACTTTGATTGGATGATAGTACTGAGGTAGTTGGCGTAATTTGAGAATTTACTTGCGATGAAGTTGTAGATGGTGTGTGATTGTACAATAACTTTCACTATAAGGCTTCAATGGTGATCGAAGGTATGAGGGGTGTATGTTCCAGCCAAGATTGTCTTTCACCTGAGAATAAGAAATATGAAGACACTACGTTAAGTGATTACGCAGGGGTTGGACCCTGCGAACCACCTCCGGCGTGAGGGTAAGTATGAGTTATGGTTGTATATGTGTGTGTAAGTGAAGAGATGAGTGTTAAGTGAGCTTACCATAATCCTCTGCCCGTTCAACCTATTTATAGTAGAAGAAATAGGGTTAAGGGCACCTCTGCGCAAATAGCGGAGAACATGGGGGCGTCCCATGTTTAAGGGTAACCGCTAGGGCTTAGTGACCCACGTTCTCAAACTTTGCGGGAAAGCCAGGAAAGAGAGGGAGATCGTGGGTTTGACCAATTTAGGAAGTTCTCCTATCTGTTGCTCCTTCGTCAACCATACCCCGAAGGGCTTAAGGCTTCGAATGGCAAATTCCCCGTAGGTAACCTTCGTGTGTACGAATGGTTTGACGCTCATGAACATTCATGAGACCTAACTTGGGCCTTCGTTCAGAAGGGCCTCGACACCTCTCGAAGGGGTGTCCATCGAGCTGTTCGGAGGGTACATCATCAAGCCCCCCAGTCGAAAGTGATGCATATGAACGAGAAGGCATTGCTTTCGACTTCATCCTGTGAAGAAATCAGCCGTTCATTGCAACGCTTCGATAAACAAGATTAGTATGCCTTACCGTGTGCATTTAATGCTAACTAAATTCATTTAACTACCCGCTACAGTGAAACCTTTTCCCAAGTAAACCGGGTTGACCAAAACGACTATTTAAAATTTAAAACCCTTTTGAAATCCGAATAAGGTTAATCCACATGACACGTGTTCGGTTAAAAAGGGTTATTTAAGGGGAGGTAGATGAAACCCTAAAATACTTTACCCTCTTCGTCTACCTTTTACATGCAGTAATCTTCTTAGAATCACCAGCTCCGAACAAAAGGTAAAGTCTTCTTCCCATCTTTGCGTAGCTTAAAATAATCATGGATTCCAAATTTATAATTAAACAACAAAAATGCACTTTGACCGCTAAGGAATTACATGATCACCTTGCTGAATACCTAATCCCCAAGGAGTTTAAAGTTATGCTACCCAAATCAAACCAAGGTATTTTTGATGCCCCTGAAGGCTTCGTAGGGCTATATACCCACTCCTTTAGCCATTCAAATCTTATGATTCCTATCCACCCTCTTATCTTAGAGTTAATGCAGTATTACGAAGTGCATATCTCTCGATTTAACCCCTTTGGTTTAGCTAAACTTACCACATTCATAGTTATGTGTAAAGCTTATGGCTATGAACCAACTCTTAAGGTATTGAGGGGATTTTTGAATCTTTACCCTGGTGGGAATTGGTTAACTTTGGCAAAGAGGCCTCAAGGAGATGTGCCTAATCTCGTTACGAGGCCATACACGAACATAAGGGAATGGAAGGGTAGTTTCTTTTATGTTCAGAGCACCATTGTACCACCTGACTATCCAGCATTGCTGAATAAGGAATTTAGGTTTGATGCAAAACGTTTTAATGACCCCCTACCTTATGAGGTTCGAAGGAATCCGTGTTATCAGCGTTTGGCTAGGTATCCTGCAGATGTTCAAGCCTTCCCTGAGCCAATTCTGTATGTGGATGGGATTGCACAAAGCTGGGAGGGGTCTCCCAAGAAGCCCATGATCATTTATCATGGAAAAAATATATGCTTCCACTTTTGTTTAAGTAGGACCAATGTATCGCTGATATTTATCTTTTCTTGTTCCTTTTTTGTAGAGATGGCATTTAGGAACTTCATGCATCAAGACTTTGATGAAGATTTGAGCTTTATGCCTGCGGAAAAAGCTGAAGAGTCTTATTGTGTTGGTTCACCTTCTACTTCTGTCAATAACAACGACGTGGACACTCCCAGAATAGAGCCTGTTGCCTCAGCACCCCCACAAGCATTGTTGGAGGGTCTGTCCTAATTGGTTGAGAACGTGGCAGATTCGGACGATCCTGTGGAGGAGGAAGTTCGAATCACAGGCTCTACAGGCATAGCTGACAGGCTAAAGAGTAGGAAGGGAACAACTGGAAAAGCCATCAAGTCTGCCAACAAGAGAAAGACTCATCTTCCAGCATCTGGATCCAGGGCCGTGCGACAGAAGATTGTCGAAGGCAAGAAAGCTGTGAAGTCTACCTTTGAATTGCCGGATGATGCTGATGAGATGCATGGTAAGCATTTGCCTTTTAAATTATATAAAATACTAATTGTCATGACTAACTTTGCCCTTATGTACTGTATTGGTCGCAGGCCTTCCTGACACGAAGGAGCTTCCCAATTCCTTAGCCTGCCACCGCATTGTTGACCATGTCACCCCTCCCAGCTGGAAGGGACTGCTGGACAATATGTCCATCGAAGGGGTATGCGACATGCATGACAAAAGCGTCGCAAGGTAGGCTGTCCTGGACAACCATTTGAACACCCGTATAAGGGAGCTGCTCCGTACAGTGACAAAGGCAAGGCAAGAAATGGATGTGATAATGGAAAGGGAGAAGCACAGGGACCAGGAGTATGCTGAGCTGGAGGCAAAGTGTGAAGAAATTGAAAAGGATTTTGAGAAGAATCCTCTCACCTAAGACCTCCGAGACAAGATAGCAGAGCTAACAGCAGAGTGTGGCAGACTCAGGTTGGAGGAGGCCAAGGTGGTGGGCCTCACTGGTCAAAATGTTGTGTTGGAGTCAAAGTGTTCAAGCTTGGAAAGTGAAAGGGCAAGGCTTGGAGAGTTGGAGGTTAAAATGAGAGAGGAAATGGACGGCCTGCAGATGAGGTATAAAATGCTCCAAAAAGACCGTGCTGAGGTCGTATCAAAGGTGGTGTCGTACATTGCCGTGGAATTATATCATAGTGATGAGGTGGGAGCTGCTATGTGGAAGGTGATCAAGGCAGCTATCTTCCATGGACGGTGCTTGGCTCTGGAGGAGGTGGCTAAGACTGGTAAGCCTGTGGACCTCTCCACAGTTGACTGCTACCGTCCCTCATCGAAGGCCGAATATGAAGAGGCAGGAAATGCGTTTGCCACCGCAGAGTACCCCTTCCTGGCTGAAGCTACCAAGGATCCCATGGCACCTCTTGAATACCTTCTCTCAAAAAAGCCCCGCAAGATCAAGCCTGCGACCCCAACAAAGAAGACAGCCTCGACCAAGCCTACCTCAGCTCTTCCATCTCCAACTCCATCTCCTCATAAGCAAGAATGAAGGCTGCTCTGTTGGCAGTAATTTGGTTCCAAGGGTAGCATGTACCCTTTAAAACAATTTAATGTTTCTTATTTTGTTGGTCTGTTACTTTAAACAATTGAATGTTTGTGATGCATTGCTTCGGCCAAAGACAATTTGAACGAGGCTTTGGCCTCGTATGCAGGGACAAGGGCATAGGCCCTTCTTTTGAATAGTATGATGTGGGAAAATATTCCTACATACTTAATTATATTTGTCTTGTGAACTTCTCTTACGCCATTTTTCCAACGCTTAAACTTTACAACCTAAGGTTGAATAACCTCATTGTGTGTAAATTACAACACCAAGAATATAATGACCAACTTTGATCATTGACAGAGGTTCGCGACCCACTCTATCTTAAATCCTTTAAGTAATATGGCTGGTTTTTATTTTCATAATTGCCATAAACTATTAGGAGAGTTAATGTGAATGTGTTGGTAGGCTTAAGTAGTGGTATGAGGTGTTTGTTACACCGTATGCCTTCCAATTCGACATTGAAACTCATAAATGACTTGGCTGAACAAACCTTTGTGTTTAAGAAACGAAGCATGAGATTTGAAGCAAATGTATTATTCATCATTGAATTGGTAGAGAGGATTACACCATTCTTGAAATGAATACTAAGACAACTACCAATAATGATTGCTTTCCCGTGAGAAGCTTTTAATACAAGAATGAAAAGTAAAAATACTTCTTAAACATAGAACTTTCGGAGGTTCGTACCATTCCATGTTTTGTCGATGGGTTCTCCGAGAAGAGTAGCCAGCTTTTAGGCTCCATTTCCGTAGGCCTCAGCTATAATGTAGGGTCCTTCCCAAGTAGGTCCTAGCTTCCCCTGGTACTCTGTTTTGCTTGCACTGTTAAGGCATAGCACATATTCCCCAGGCTTGAAGGTGGAAGGCCTGACCCTTTTGTTGTAGTAGCCTTCGATCTTATGCTTGTGCATGGCTTATCGGATGAAGGCTATCTCTCTCCTTTCTTCTAACAGATCAAGGTTCTCCCTGATCTTTTCATCATTTTGATAAGCTTCATACGTGGCCGCACGCTCTGTGTACACACTTAGCTCCAAAGGGATGACCGCTTCTGTTCCGTACGTTAGGCTGAAGGGGGTTTCACCATTGATTGACTTGGGGTGCGTCCTATGAGCCCATAGCACTTGAGGAAGCTCATCCACCCACCCATGATGAGTTCGTCCCAGCCTTTTTTCAATCCCTTTGACAATGTCTCTATTAGTAACTTCCACTTGTCCATTACCTTGTGGGTGGTAGACGGACGTCCAAGACTGCTTTATATTAAGCCCTTTACAGAAGTCATAGAAGGCTCCTTTCGCAAATTGCTTGCCATTGTCGGATATAATGATGTGGGGCACTCCAAATCTGCACACAATGTGCTCCCACACAAACTTCTCAATCTGTCTTCCCGTAATGGAAGCTAGGGGTTTAGCCTCAACCCACTTTGTGAAGTAATCAATTGCCACAAATACGAATTTGACCCCACCAGGAGCCACAGGCATAGGTCCTACGATATCAATTCCCCACTGAGAGAAGGGCCATGCAGATGTGACACTTGTCATGTATTGCTTCAGAAGTTTGGGAACCTTGGAGTTTATCTGACAAGCTTCACACTTGTGAATGATTTCCACAGCATCCCTATGCATCGAAGGCCAGTAGTAGCCTAACTTCATAATCATCGAGACAACTGAACGGGGCCCTGCATGGAGGCCGCAGGATCCTTCGTGGACTTCTGCTATGATGCTCAAAGCCTGCTTAGGTCCGACACATCTAAGCTAAGGTGAGAGAAATGACCTCCTATACAAGTTTTCTCCTATTAGACGGTATTGTGGAGACTTAACCCGTATCTTCCTTGCTAGCTTGGGGTCCTCGGGGAGAAGACCACTTATCAAGTACTCCCTGATGGGAGTCATACATGTGTCTCCTTCTTCATGAACAACGTCAGTGACTTCTTTTCTGATAATGGACCTTTCGGGTAAAACTTAAACGAGCACTTCTTTCGTGAGATGAGCAAAGGCCATAGAGGCTAGCTTTCTTAGCGCGTCTGCCTTTTTGTTCTGATTCCTGCGAACGTGTTGGATGGTGTAGGAATCGAAACTATCCAGCATCTCCCTTGTTTTGTCCAAGTATTGCTTAATGACGGGCTGCCTTGCTTCATAGGAGCCTGTTACTTGGTTTGCCACCAACTGAGAATATACGAAGATGGCAAGAGCTTTGACCTCCATATGTTTTGCTAGTCGAAGGCCTACTAATAGGGCTTCGTATTCTGCTTCACTGTTGGTGGCTTCGAACTCAAACCGAAGGGCATATGTATGCTCCTTCCCTTCAGGACTGACCAGCATTAGACCTGCTTCAGAACCGTCGAAGCTTGATGCTCCGTCTGTATAAAGCTTCCAATCATCCTGCACTTCAATGAGTTTAGCCTTAGGTTCTTCCTTTTCTGTGCTCGGTTCGGAAGGTGTTTCCGCCAAGAAGTCTGCGAGAATTTGCCCTTTAATAGAGTTTCGACCTTTGAACTCTATTTCATGCTCCCCAAGCTTGATAGCCCATTTTGCCACCCTTCCAAACTTTTCAGGCTTCGATAAGATCTGCTTGAGTGGTTTTTTGGGTTAGACTGTGATTGGGTGGGCCTGGAAATATCGTCGGAGCCTTCTTGCTGCGTAGATTAGAGCTAGTATTAGCTTCTCCAATGTTGGGTAGTTAACTTCTGCTCCTTGCAAGACCCTGCTGACAAAGTAAATGAGGATTTTCCTTTTGTCCTGTTCTGCCATTAGGACAGCGCTAATGCTCTCCATTGAGGATGCTAAGTACATGAACAACACTTCGCCTTTGATTATAGCTGTAAGTGTTGGAAGGATTTCGATGAACTCCTTCACCTTTTGGAAAGCAGCTTCTGCATCCTTGCTCCATTGAAAGGTCTTCTTGTCGACGCAGCCTTTAAGTGTTTTGAAGAACGGTAGGGACCTGTCAGTCCCCTTCGACAAGAATTGACTTAGCGCAGCTAGCTTCCCATTCAAGCTTTGTACATCCTTTAAACATTTCGGAGCTTGGAAATCTGTAATTGCCTTGACCTTAGAAGGGTTAGCTTTTATCCCTTGCTTTGTAATCAAATGCCCTAGGAATTTCCCTTCTTCGACACCAAAAGAGCATTTCTTAGGGTTTAGCTTGATGTTGATCGCCCGAAGCTGGTCGAAGGTCTCTTGGACGTCAAGGAGTAGGTCCTCCTCCGTTTTGCTCTTAATAACCATGTCATCAACGTATGCCTCAATATTTCTGCCTATCTGCTTGTTGAAGGCTTTATCTACGAGCCTTTGGTATGTTTCCCCTGCATTCTTCAATCCGAAGGGCATATTTCTGTAACAGTAGACACCTTTGCTTGTATAGAAGGCTGTCTTTTCCTCGTCCCCCTTTGCCATCTGGATTTGATGATACCTTTTATAGGCATCTAGGAAACACTTCAGTCGGAAGCCTGCTAAGGACTCTACCTTCCAATCGATTTTCTGGCTAGGTGTAGCAGTCCTTCGGCATGCCTTGTTGATGTCAGTAAAGTCAACACACATGCGCCACCCTCCGTCGCTTTTCTTACCATGACTGGGTTGGCCACCCAAGTTTGGTATTTGACTTCCCTTAGAATGCCTGCTTGTGTCAGTTCATCGACCTCCTTGCAGGCGGCAGCGTTTCTTTCGGGGGCTAGGCTCCTTCTTTTCTGCTTGATGGGCTCAATATGTTTGTATTCGTTGAGCCTGTGTTCCGTGCCGAAGGGCTTTCCGTCTATTAGGAACGTTCTTGGAACTCCTGTCATGTCAGAATATTTCCATGAAAAAATATCAAGGTTAGTTCGCAACAGCTTTGTGAGCTTCGCCTTGAAATTCGCCGGGAGTTGCTTTCCTATCACCACTGTCTGCTCGGGGTAGCTAGGGTTTACTACGACCCGTTCTTCTGCATCCGTACAGCTTAGAATTTCCATCGGAGGCTCCTCCGACCCTTCTTTGACCTTCTTGACACCATATACTCCCTTATCTGCCACATAATTAGAATGAACAGTTCCCACTACGAAGGGAGTTTGGAACTTAATGGCAGCGTGTATGGTGGAGACTACAATGCCCATCTTTTGCATAGCGGTTCTACCTATCATAAAATTGTAAGGAGAATCTGACCTGACTATGACGAAGGTGAACGTTTCCGTGCGGGATAAGGGCCCTTCTCCGATAGTGATTTCCAAAGGTACCTCTCCAAGGGGCCATGAGTGTTCGCCGGAGAACCCTACCAAAGGTGCTTTTGAGTTTACCCTCTGCGAGCGTATCGATGGTTTGAGCTTTAGGAAGTAGTGCTCATAGATGATCTCGCAGGAGCTTCTGCAATCCATGTATGCTCGGTTTACCTCCCTGTTGGAGACCCATACCTTGATGACTACGGGGTCAGTCGAAGGTGTCCGCCCCAGAATGGACGGGAATGTTATCTACGCTTCCCAGCTCTCCATCTGATTCTTTCCGCTTTAAGGTTGGATCGTGCCTATGCACCATCAGTATCGGAGCTTCCGCAGGGGTAGCTTCCTTTTTGTTCCCCTTCCATTCACCCAACTGAGTGTCGGAGAACTTGTCCTTCCCCTTCTTGATGCCTTTAACCAGATGTGCCAATTTCCCGGAGCGTACTGCCTCTTCAATTTTCTTCTTCAGCTCTCTGCAGCTGTTAGTGTCGTGCCCATGGTCTTCATGAAAGTGGCAGTACTTCGACATGTCCCTGGCTTTGCTTCGTGCTGACATTCGAGGTGGTGGGTCGAAGGACTTTGCGGCTTTCTCGGTAGCGAGGATTTCCCTAGGAGATTTGACCAGGTTTGCCAAGAGTCCATGATTCGAGCCTTTGTTATATGGAGTGAAGCGATTTCTTCTCTTCTTCCTATTCTTGGATCCTTCCCAGGAGGACCCTCTGGAGAATTTGTCGGAGGCCTCTCTTTGCTCAATCGGAGCTCCGTTGGCTGCTACTTCCTTGGACTCAATCCAAGTGTATGTCTTTTCCATGAGTGCCTTGTAAGTGGTAGGAAGATCGGTGGACAGGAATTCCACCAAACTTCGAGTTCGTAAGCCATGTACGAAGCCATAAATCCTTTGCTCTTCGTGCAACCCCAGAATTTTCAAAGTTTCATCGGTGTACCTTGTGACGAAGGCCCTCGTGCTTTCGATGTCCCTTTGCTTGATGGTATGCACAGCTAAGTGAGTCTTGGTGTACTTCTTCTGCTGGCTGAAGTGTGATCGGAACTTATCCTTGAGATCATCCAGACTTACAATGCTTCCTACCTTTTGCCCATTCCACCATATTCGTGCAGAGTCTCGGACAGTGTATGGGAACATGTGGCATGCTACAGGCATAACCCACTTATGCATCTTGATAGCGCCTTCGAACAAATGTAAGAATTTTTTGGGATCGCCTTTCCTATCATAGGTACCTATGTGAGTAGGCATCTTCACACCATCAGGTAGAGGGTAGTCTTCGATCCACTTCACAAAAGTTGTAGGGTTGTACGGGTTAGGCAGTGGTTGTGAGAATGCAGCATAGGGCGCAGGAGGTTGGTATGAAGGGTTTCCCCCCATCGGTTGTGTAGGGTGTACATGAAGGTGTCCATATGGCACTTGCTGGTAACTCTGGTTGTGGAGAGACCCGTTCGGAGGATAGGTGTTATCGGACTGAGCAAGTAGGTAGGGATTCATGCCTTGAGGGGGTAGTTGGTTCATCCCAGAGTATGGAGGAGGTCATCCGACCCTCGAGACGTATGATGGAGGTATCAGAGCCCCCATACCCTCTCTTCCTAAGTGGGCTGCCAGGAGAGGTGGTAGGTTTACCCCTCCGTTTCCTATTGGGTTGCTTCCTCCGTTGGAGTTCTCACTCCTTTTTTCTCCTTGCACTCTTTCCCTTCTTCCCGGATCTCCTCCGGGACCTTCTTCAAAACCAACAGTTCTTCCATTGGGTCTCCTTAGGGAAGGAGAACCGTTTCGTAGGGCTGAACGCCCCCTGCTAATTGGTCGAGGCCTTTCATCTACCTTGATCTCTTCGTCATATTCCTCGCTGGAATACTCCAATTCCCTTCGCATCTCAGTGTTGCGAACTTGCCTCTTGTGAGCCCTTAGCAAGGACTCTAACGCTTCGAAGTTTGCCTCAACGAAGGCAGGGCTAATTTCTGGAACACGGTTAGCGGAAGTTGAGGCATGATGTATGGGAATTGTTTCCAAGCGAGATTGTGTAGTAAAGGTGGAGGTAGTTATGGGGGCGAGATTATCGGTGTTAGTTGTGGTGAGAGGTACCAGGGTAGAAAAACCTGGTGGAGGTGTATCTTCTCTTCCTGGTTCCATGCCAGAAAAGTAGCGTAATCAGTTAGGGTATCAAGACTTGGTGATTACGGGACTAATAGTAGTGTGTCCCACGGATGACGCCACTGATTGTACAATAAATTGCACTACCAGGCTTCAATGGTGATCGAAGGTATGAGGGGTGTATGTTCCAGCCAATATTGTCTTTCACATGAGAATAAGAAATACGAAGACACTACGTTAAGTGATTACGCAGGGGTTGGAGCCTGCGAACCACCTCCAGCGTGAGAGTAAGTATGAGTTATGGTTGTATATGTGTATGTAAGTGAAGAGATGAGTGTTAAGTGAGCTTACCATAATCCTCTGCCCGTCCAACCTATTTATAGTGGAAGAAATAGGGTTAAGGGCACCTCTGCGCAAATATCGGAGAACATGGGGGCGTCCCATGTTTGTGGGTAACCGCTAGGGCTTAGTGACCCACGTTCTCAAACTTGGCGGGAAAGCCAGGAAAGAGAGGGAGATCGTGGGTTTGACCAAGTCAGGAAGTTCTCCTATCCGTTGCTCCTTCGTCAACAATACCCAGAAGGGCTTAAGGCTTCGAATGGAGAATTCCCCGTAGGTAACCTTCGTGTGTATGAATGGTTTGACGCCCACGAACATTCAGGAGACCTAACTTGGTCCTTCGTTCAGAAGGGCTTCGACACGTCTCGAAGGGGTGTCCGTCGAGCTGTTCAGAGGGTACATCATCAGTGTACGGAGTGATTGTGAGGGTGAATTTGTTGTTGATGTTGTATTTTCATCATCATCATTGTTAGGGATATCTTTGTCTTCTTCATTTGGTTGGATCTCTTGTTCCTGATGTTTATTTATGGCTTCAAGGTTTTCTACTTTGAAGTTAAACCATTCAGGTTCTTCGTTGGTGTGTTCATTTAAGTAATCCTTCCAATCCGATGCTTCATCCTCTTCAAACTTCACATCTCTACTAACACATATTCTTTGTGTTGTTGGATCAAATAGTCGGTAAGCTTTTGATCCTTGTTAATTTCCTAAGTATATCATTTTGTTGCTTCTATCATCTAACTTCGTCAAATGTTGTGATGGTACCTTTGCATATGCTATGCAGCCGAAAACATTTAGATTTTCTAGGTTTGGCTTTCTTTGTTTGATTGCATCATATGGAGTTATGTCTTCTAAGGCTTTTGTAGGAACGCTTTTTAGAATGTATATAGCATGTCTAACAGCTTCAGCCCAAAAATTTTGAGGCATGTTGGTTGCTTTCATCATGCATCTTGTTGTAGACATAATTGTCCTATTTCTTCGTTCAACTACTCCATTTTGTTGCGGTGAGTAAGGTGCGGTTAGTTGTCGTGTTATGCCATTATCTTTGCAGTATTGAGTGAATTCGTTAGATGTGAATTCTCCTCCACGATAAGTTCTTAAAATTTTATTTTAGCCTTAATAATGATTAATAGAAGTGATGGTCATTCACGTTTAGGAACTTTGTAACGTGTGTTAGATATCGTAATAGAATAGTCAATGGGCTCGTGGATTGGGCTAAGCTAAGTGGTTAGTAGTTAAGTTAAGCTAGCCTTATGTAAGTTATTATCAAATCCAACCAAATCCAAGCCCATGCCAAGCCCATTAGGGCGTTTTGTATGAGAGTATAAATACCCATCAAATGTGTCATTTGAGGGGTGTGCTTGAGTGTGTAAGTGTGTTTTTTCCTTATGAAATATAGTTTCATTTCTTCTCTCTTTCTCTCTAAACACATACGAATATCTCAAGTCACCATACCATATTCGTGCTTCATAGTCGTGTGTTATACGTGTGTTGAAGGTTGTTATAACGTGATAAGGTTGAGAAAAACAAGGTCCTACATTTTCAATGTGTCCTTAGCTCCTTCTCTATTGTATTCTTGTATCCCTTGAAAGTATCAAATGCTTGATCTTTCGTGTTTAGAAAATACGCCCACATATATCTTGAATAGTCATCGACTAGTAAGAATATGTATCTTTTTCCAGATGGTGTTGGTGGTGTAATTGGTACACATAAATCTCCGTATACTAAATCTAAAGGTGATGTTGATCTAGTATTTTCTTTCTTGGGAAATGGCACTCGACTGTGTTTACCAACTAAACAAACATCACAAATTTGTGTTGTATGTTTAATGGTAGGTATTCCTTGAACTAACTCTCTTTGAGTCATTGATTTTAGTGTTTCAAAGTTGAGATGTCCTAGTATTGCGTGCCATAACCAAGTATTGTCCTTCAAGTTTTCTAGTAAGCAAACAGGTGTTCCTATCTTCAGACTTGCTTTGTACAGACGGTTTCTTTGTCTTGTGACTTTCATGAAGATTTTGTTGTCCATGTCATAAAGTCGTAATACATAATCTTCCATTACTACTTTACAACCCATTTCGGTGAATTGTCCAAGGCTCAATAAGTTGCTTTTTAGGCTGGGAATGTAATGTACGTGTGATATGATTCTTTGTTTTTCGTCATCACATTCTATTAGGATTGAACCTTTTCCTTTGATCTCTATGTGAGATCCATCTCCGAATCTTACTTTTCCACTAACGTTCTCATCTAGCTCTTTGAAGTGTTCTCTCATTCCAGTCATATGATTGCTGGCTCCATTGTCTAAGTACCATAGACTATCAATATTTAACTCTTTATATCCTACATCTTCTTCGCGTAGCGAGGCAGTTTGATCTTTAAGTTTTGTTACAGGTGGGTCTTCTAATATTGCCGTTAGTAAAGTGGGTTCTAAGTCCTCCTCGACAAGATTAGATTGCATACTAGTGTTTGTTTTTGAATAACACTTAGTTTCATAATGACCCATCTTATTGCATTTGTAACATTTTACTTTGCTAAGATCGTTGTGTGATTTATTGAAGTTGTTATGAGAGTTTTCTCCGTCTTTCTTCTCTTCCTTAGATTTTTCGTGGTTTTTTCCGTGTAAAAATTTGTACTTCCCACGGCCACGTCCTCTAAAGTGTTTTCCTCTATTGTCATGTCGTGTGAACATCAATTTTTCTTGATTGTCCACTTGTTTTCCCTTTTTGAACTTAATCCTTTCTTCGTAAGTCTTAAGTCTTCCATTGTCATTTTACTTAGGTCAGAGTATTGTTCTATAGATGCGACTATTTGCAGATACCTATCGGGTACAACATTTAGTAGTTTCCGTACTAAGGTTTGATCTTCTATTGTGTGTCCTAGACTAGCGGCTTTGTTTACGAGAGTTGTAAGTTGTCGATTGTCTCGTCTTCCTTCATATATAACATCTCAAAGTCGTATTTGAGTGTTTGAAGTCTTGCTTGTTGAACTTTGTCTTCGCCAACGTGTCTAGTTTTCAAAGCATTCCAAATGTCTTTTGCGGTTTTGTGCTTTGTTATTTGAAGTAATTGTTCTTCAGGCGGTTTTGTCTTTTTTGTTATCGGATTGAGTCGACTCAGTCGAATCTATTGTTTCCCATAAACCATTCGCTTTGAGAATGATTTGCATGCGAATTGCCCATAATGAGTAATTCGCGGGCTTTTGGATTGGGCATTGAAATTGGGGTGTACTAGTTGTAATATTAGTACTAGATTCCTTACTTCCATTTCCTTTCGTCATATCTTAAAGATATAGACAGTAAATCTCCAAGGAAATTTTAACACGAGGTGTGTTGAAATTTCTTATTTTTAGTGAGCTCTTATGTTTTATTTTCCTTAAAGGTGTATAAAACTTTTATAGGTCTAGTTTTAAAAACTATCCAAGGAGATTAAAACTTCTTAAATGAAATATCCTAAGGTTAATTACTCCTTAAAAGTTATTCCTAATACAATAAGCAGTGTAATCACTAGATTACTATATTTTAAAAAGAATTTGATGAAGTACTAATTTTTAAATAAAAGTAACTTATCAAAAGTAATATATATCAAAAATAAATATATACTATAAAAGGTGAAAGGTTGGTTTTGTAAAATTTTGGAACCTGGAGGGGTTGATGGTATAACCCGATGCCTAAATATATCCTTTGTTTGTAGCCCTATTTGGACGCGCCTCTTTATATGTTTTTCTTATCTCTTTTGAGATAGAAAAATAGAAACGACTCTTTTGAGAGACTTTATATTTCGTCTCTTTATCTTCTGGGATTTGATCCGTTCTTCTTTTCTCCTGATCTTTATGGTCAATCGCCTGTGATAAGGTTTGATGACCTTCCTTTCTTCTCCGGTTTGTAGTGTTCTTCGCGAGCACTTGATTCCCACACTTGAAACTTAGGGTTTTGATGAATTTGGGGGTTTTATTTCCGAGAGAGATTTAGATGATTGGAGATTGAAAGTGAGTCTATTGGTGACTCAATTGATGTTCTGGACTTGATTCCTTAATTGAACAGGTGTGTTTGTTCTATGTTGTGAATCGTTAATTTCTGCCCTAACTGATGACTTGCGTTATCAGATTGGTATTTAGTTTTTTTTGTTTTTGAATCAAAGGGGTATACGATTTTTTAATCGTTTCTGATCCTTTTGGATTGGGTAAAAATTGTTTCGATGTTAATATTTGTCTGTTGATAAATTTTTTTCTTGCAAAACGTTATCTGATTGCCGGGTTGTGTAATCACAATTTGTGATTGTTCCCTTGTTGTGACAAATGCGTTTACTTAACAGAAACACAAAAAATGATTTTTTTGATTTTGTGTTGTTTTGTTCTTGCAGAAAAATTATTTCCGAAACAAGAATTGGTCCTTTTGATTATGAAACTTAAAACGAATAAAGATTGGTAAATGATGATTTTTGGTTAGTTTTTGACCAAACCGCTCAGATACCAATTGTTAGCCTCAATGGGTGGATCTATGATCTTTTCTAACTCATGTCAAAATTATTCCAAGTACAAATGAAACATAGATTCTGTAAAATGCTTTTGTATTATCAAAATGTCATCATATGTTTGAGTAAAATCTACTATCTATTTATACAAAGTGAATGGGTACAAATGAAGAGTCATGTTGGTTCATGAGAACCAACCGATATGTCGGTTGGGGCATAACTGCTATATAACAGTTATCTTGTAACTGCCAGTGTTGACTTTCTTCTTTGACTTTTGGGTTGACCGAGTCGTATGGGTGTTGACTTGGGTCGATTGGGATTAACCCAATTGTAATCACTTCATTAACTTGTGTCAGTTCCACCCTTGGATCTTTCTTTGCTTCACTAATATGTAATGCATATATTAACTTTATTTATAAACCTTTTATCTTATTTTAATCATGCTAAATAAAAAAGGATCTTGATTCATTATATCATTAATCTCCTCAAAGCCCATAAAACATCTTCTTAGTAAGCCTGTGCCACTAAACCAGAAAGTGACATCTTCAAGATTTTAAGGTGAATGCTAAATCTTGATTTTGTTACTATGCATTGTGTTCTCTATTTGATTCACGATATATAAAGTTATGTTATGCTCTTTATAGTTTATTAAGCTTATGATATATGAAATAATGGATTTTAGAAAAGAAAAATGGGTTTCTAGGAATACCCATGTAAAATTGTCTTGGTTAAAATATGATATACAACAACCCCGTATTGTAAGTTTATGTGATTGACTATATTGAATGAATAATAATGTTTGGTACATCAAGATTATATAGAATACATAACGGGCCTAATAAACAATGGGCCAAATATTAATCCTAATACTAATAGTCTAACACTCCCCCGCAGTTTGAGCGGGAGGAGAACGAACACTCAAGCTGTCATGAAAATCAGTAAACAAGGCAGATGGTAACCCCTTGGTAAAAATATCAGCATACTGAAACCGAGAAGGAACATGTAGAATTCGAACTTGACCAAAGCAACCAAATCACGAACAAAATGAATATCAATCTCAATATGCTTGGTACTGACATGCTTTGAACAGTGGTTAGAAGACAAGTACACTGCACTCACATTATCACAATAAACAATAGTAGCAGAAGACAATGGTGTATGAAGCTCACTAAGTAAATCCCAAGCCAACATGTCTCGAAACAAAGCATTGGCAACACCCATATACTCAAATTTCAAAGCACTGCTTGAACGAGAAATCGTGGCTGATGTTTAGAGGACCATGAAAGTAAGTTGTTGCCAAGAAAAACACAATAACCCTGATGTAGACCGCGAAAGTGGTAGGGCAACCAACCCAATCAGCATCCGAATAAGCAACCAAGGACTCAGAGTAGAAGAAAATAACTGTAAACCATAAGCCAAAGTCCCCTGAACATACCGTAAGATCCGCTTGAGAGCAGTGAAATGAGGCTCGCGAGGATCATGCATATATAAACAAACCTCGCCGCTTTGCCTGACATAAGTAATATCGGGTCTAGTGAAAGTGAGATACTGAAGAGAACCTGCAAGACTCCGATATAACGTAGGATCAGAAATCAGATCCCCATCATCACCCAACTTAGACTCAGCGTCAACAGGAGTCCTAGAAGGGTTACAACCAACCATATGTGCACGCTCCAAAATATCCATAGCATATTTACGTTGTGACAAAAACATCCCAGAAGAGTCACGCGTAACAGAAATACCCAAAAAATAATTAAGAGCACCCAAATCTTTCATAGAGAACTCCTTATGCAAAGAAGCAATAATCCGATGTAATAAACTATCAGAGGAAGCAGTAAGCACAATATCATCCACATAAAGTGAAAAGTCAGATTATCACCCTCGTTTGTAAATAAATAAAGAAGAAGCACACCGACTTGAAGTAAACCAACAAGAAGAATATAAGCGACAAACCGTTGAAACCATGCCCGGCACTTAGACTATAAAGAGAATGTTGTAATAAACAAACATAATCCGGGTGCTCGGATCCCGAAAACCGGTGGTGATGCATATAAGATTCACCAAATCACCATGCAAAATGCATTCTTGACATCAAGTGATGAATAGGCCAATGTCGAAATTGCTAAACTAAGAACACGTCCAATGGTATCCGGCTTTACAACCGGACTAAAAGTATCATCAACATCGACTCCTTCCACCTGTGTGCTACCATTGGCAACAAGACGTGCCTTGTACCGACTAAGAGTGCCATCAGCCAAATACTTATGACGAAATAACCACATACTCCTAACAACATTGACACCCGCAGGACGAGGTACACAAGTCCAAGTTTTATTCTTAATAAGCGCATTATATTCATCAATCATAGCATTTCGCCAATTGGGATCATCAAGAGCATCCTTATACGACCTAGGAGATGGAGAAATAGTGGACACATGACCAGCATACTTAGGATTAGGACGAGTAGTCCCGACACGAGAGTGTGTGACCATGGGATGAATAGATACAAAAGGTGGTGGCGTTGGTGGGTCAGGAACAGGTGCGGGAGAGACAGGTGGTGTGGGCGTTGGTGTAGGTAGGGCAGGAGAGGAAGGTATGTTGATTGGTTCATTAGGTGTAGGTATAGGAATCGGGTTTAAAGTAGGACCAATTGGGGTGGTGTTGATAATAGTGGAAATGAGATTGGAAGAATCTTCCAAAAAATCATAGGAGGGGGTGGGTTTGGACGGATGGGTTTGAAACGGAAAAACCATTTCATCAAAGGTAACATGACGAGAGATAATAATTTTGTTGGTATTTAAATCAAGACAATGATAGCCAAAATGATTGGCAGCATGTCCCAAAAATATGGCAGGTGTAACACGAGGTCCTAATTTATGGTTGGTATCAATATGTGGGTAACAAAGGCATCCAAAAACACGAAGGACACTATAATCAGGGGTAGCACCAAAAAGGAGGGTAAAAGGTATGTCATTGTTAATGGCACTCCGGAAGGTAGGATATTCAATAAATAAAATGTACCCATATTAAGAGCTTCAGTCCAATAGTTAGGTGGTAAATGTGCTTGAAACAATAAAGTACGAATAAGGTTATTGATGGTACGAATCATGCGTTTAGATTTTCCATTTTGTTGTGAGGTGCGAAGGCACGAAAATCTAAATTGGATGCCATAGGTTGAAAATAATTTATGAAAAGCAGTATTATCAAACTCACCGCCATGATCACACTGAAAAGACTTAATTTCACACTTAAACTGAGTATGAACATAACTACGAAACAACTGAAATTTAGACAAAACATCAGATTTATTCATTAATGGATAAACCCAAACATAATGAGAATAATGATCAAGAAACAAAACATAATACTTGAAACCGGAAAGACTCGGAATTAGGGAGGTCCACAAATCCGAGTGAACAATGTCAAAACAAGAAGTAACAGAACTAGAAGAACTAACAAAGGGAAGCTTCACGTGTTTACCAAATTGACAAGCATGGCAAAGAACGGGAAGCTTCTCTTTATTAAAAGTAATAGAATCACTATACAAAAGACGCCGCAACACTTCACTTCCTGGATGTCCAAGTCGTTGATGCCACGTATACTGACTGGTAAGATATGCTTGAGGAATTGGAGAAGGCTTCGTAATATGATAAAGATCACCCGTGCCATCACAACGAGGAGTACCCGTCGAGTTATGAAGTCCTTCACAAAAACCAAAAGGATCAAATTCAACAAATAATAATTATCACGAACAAATTGACGCATTACATAAATAAGATTTTTACTGATATGAGGGGTAATTAAAACATTATTTAAACGAAGAGGACTAAAAAGGTGCGACAAGATACTATGACCGGAGTTGGTTGACGGAATAAAACGCCCATCACCAAGCTGCGCGAGACGGATAAATGCACTCATTAAGAATATCACTAAGACAATGCACATAATCATTAAGATGAGAGCTCGCACTTGTATCCATATTCCAATTGCCAGCAGACGGTTCCTGAAGAGTGTTAGTAGCAAAAGCATGAGGCAAAATGGTAGCTTGACCCGAAGCTTGTGAACCGGATGCCAAAAGTTGACTTGGATGAAAAACCCCTGGCTGTTGAACCGGCATTTGCTATGGAACCCCTGGCACAAACCCCTACCGAACCGGTGCGGTGAACTGGAAAGACCCTCAGTGGCTGGGCGCATCATGTGTGGCTTCAAGCACTCTTGAACGGACCAAATTGAACCGGAGGCTACTATAAACCTTGAACCTGTGTATAGTGAACCCCCGATGGTGAACTAGCAACAAATGGAACCCCCTGGTTGGATGGACTTGTAACAAATGGAACCCCCTGTGTATAGTGAATCCCCGCTGGTGACATGCCACTATAGTTGGACCCCCACTGAGAACCGTGGCGGTATGGTGGGCCTACCATGTATTGTTTAAGTTGGCGTTGTATTGGTGGGCCGGCTGGGAATAAGGAGAAGGGTAGTGGGCCAAAGTGTGATATGCAACAGGTGAAGAGTTTGCAGTGCTTGGTTTGTAAATTAGTAAAGTCCAACTTAGACAATAATTGTTGCAACGTATCCATATCCACGGACTGAACCACGAGGAAGTATAGTAGATTTTCCATGCACGCGCCATTGTGAAGATACCGTACTTCACCAAACCGACAATGACCTTTAGCAAACAAAAATATGGTTTGTTCACTTTTCCAATGGATTAGGACGGACGACAAGTGTTGCTATTTGCCAATAAAACCATAGGAGAAGCGGATGTAGCATCCAAAATCGGGTCTTGAACTTTAGACTTCTAGCATCTCTTATGTGTTCAACAAAAAACAACCTGTATTGAGATCGGGAAAGGGTTCCCGACTAGCAATAACAGTGGAAATCACATCATACGTGTTGGGTAAGCCTTCAAGATCAAACGTAACAATGTCATAATTACTAAGAGGAGAACCAAGGCCATTCAAAACCAAAGCAATTGATTCAATTTTCTGAAAGTACGCATCAATTGTTAAATTCCCAAGCTTTAGATTACGTAACTCCTCCTTCAAAGCCATAGCTCGAGGGCGTTTATTGTCTTGAAAAATCCCCTCAAGACACACCCACACCTCTTTAGCAGATTTAGGATTAAGTACAACCAGTCTTTTTTGGAGATTTGAGGCAAGTGTGGAAAAGATCCAAGACCGAATGATGAAGTCGATCTTGAGCCATTCCGCATCCTTAGGAGTTGAATCCGTAGGAGGCGTAGTGGATGAAGAAGCCTCAGGATCAACAAGATGATCCAAGATGCCATATCCATGACAAAGGTGAGAAAAATAATATACCCATGATTGTTAGTCTATTAGTATTAGTATTAGTATTGGCCCATTTTATATAAGGCCCATTGTGTATCTTATATAAGGGTTTTTCTAACATGTGCCCTCAGGGCACATGTTAAGCACACAAAAAGGACGGCGGGACCCACGAAAAAGGACATCCAGACCCACATATTTTATTTGAAAAGTGTTTTTTTTGTTCCGGACGTCCTTTTTCGTGGGTCCCGCCGTCCTTTTTGTGTGCTTAACATGTGCCCCCGGGGCACATGTTAGAAAAATCCCTTATATAATCATGATGTACCAAACATTATTATGCATTGAATATACACAAACTTACATGGTATCAAACCCTAACCGATCCTTCTACTACTTCCGCACATTTTTTTATTTGTTTTTTTTGTCGACCAAAGTGTGTTGTCGAGCTGTGTTTGTCGACCAAGTGTATTGTCGACCTCGTTTGTTAACTGTTAGTCGATTCATTAATCCTTAACCGACTAATTTAACCCTACACCATCTATTTTTTCTCGATTCCCTATATTGTCGGTCGACTAGTTTTCTTTTATGACCACTACTTCCTAAAACCAAGTTTTACTCTTTCGCTTCCCAATATTGTTTATCTACCACTTTATCCAAGTTTTAATTTACCCAAGTTTGTTCTCCACGTGTTTTATTCAAGTATTACATTCCAGTTTGTTATTCAAAGTTTTCAACCACTTTATTATTCAAGTGTTTGCCTACCACTTTATTATTAACTATTTACCACAATGACTACGGATACATCTCCCCACAATGTTCTCACGTTATCGGATAAACTTATGGCGATAGATCACTTGACTACTTTTGTTCCATTATGAAGCTTGATGTTGATGAGATGAATTACTCATCATGGGTATATTATTTTCTCACCTTTGTCATGGATATGGCATATTGGATCATCTCGTTGATCCGAAGCGCCTCATCTACTACACCTCCTCCACCCCCGACTAAGGATGTGGAATGGCTCAAGGTTGACTTCATCATTAGGTCTTGGATCTTCTCTACACTTGTCTTGAATCTTCAAAACGTTGGTTGCTCTTAATCCCAAATCGCCAAAGAGGCGAGGTGCCTTGAGGGGATTTTTCAAGACAATAAGCATCACTCCTATGGCTTTAAAGGCGGATTTACGTAATCTAAAGCTTGGGGACTTAACAATTAATGCATACTTTCTAAAATTGAGTCAATTGCCTTGGTTTTGAATGGTCTTGGTTCTCCTCTTAGTAACGATGATATTGTTACGTTTGCACTTGAAGGCTTACCTAACACATATGATGTGATTTCAATCATATTGCTAGTCGAACCCTTTCCCGATCTCAAGACGGCTTCGTTGTTGACCACGTAAGAGATGCGCATGAAGTCTAAGGTTCAAGATGGCTCGTAGATGCTACATCCGCCTTCTCCTATGGTCAATTTATTGGCTAATATACCTCTGGCCGGGATCGTCCTAATCCATATATATTGGAAAATGTTGAACATCCTTGTTTTTGTTGCTAAAGGTCATTGTCGTTTTGGTGAGGCATGTCGGTATCTTCACAATGGCATTCATGGAAAGTCTACAATTATTCCTCGTGGTACCGATTCTATGGATATGGATACTTTGCAACAATTATTGGCCAAATTGGGATTTACCTCTACACAAAACAAACCTTCTACTTCACAACCTGTTGCATATCATGTGTCGGCCCAAGCACCACCTTTGTTGTAACACCCTAGGCAAATCCCACATCGGCTGTGGCCTGGAGAGATGCTGGACTCATAAGATAACATTAAATGCCTTTAAATGACACAACTGCGTTTGTGGGTGTGTCTCATCGGTGGAGTTCTTAGGAAGCGCGGTTAAGCGTGCTCATGTGAGTAGTAATCTGGCTTGGCCAGGTGACCACCGAAGTTTTCTAAATGAGGATACAAAAACAAAGTTAAAATTGAGCCTACGGCAAAGCTGACAATATTGTAGTCCGATAAAGCTGAGGGTGTTACAAGTGGTATCAGAGCCACTCTCGAGCCGTCGATGGTGGGGCAAACCTCATCGAGGACGATGAGTCCCTGGTGGGGGTGATTGTAACAAACACATCAGGCAAATCCTACATGCGCCAAGTGGCACGGAGATCTTTGGGCCTCAATAAGATAACATTAACGCCTTTCAATGACACAACGCGTTTTGTGGTCTACTACGTGGAGTTCTTAGCAGGGCGGCAGCTGTCTTTGCTCATGTGAGAGTAATACCGGCTTGGGTGACTGCGGAACTCTTCAAAATGAGGCCAAGCCCCAAAAAATAAAAGCCGCGTGAGCCTACGGCAAAGCGGACAATATGTGGTCACGATAAGGCGGGGTGTTACAAGTGGTATCTGAGCCACTCTGAGCCAGATGGATGGTGGGGCAAACCTCATCGAGGACGATGAGTCCCTAAGGGGGTGATTGTAACACCCTAGGCAAATCCACATCGGCTGTGGCCGGAGATGCTGGGCTCATAAGATAACATTCATTTTAAATGACTGCAACGAGTTTTGTGGTCTCTCTAGCGGGTGGAGTTCTTAGGAGGGCAGGCGGGTTTAATTGTGGCGCTCATGTGAGAGTAGTCTTGGCTTGGGTGACACGAGGGGAAGTTTTCAAATGAGGCCACAAAACAAAAGTCGTGAGCCTACGCAGTTTCGACAAGTGCAATAACATTGTGGTGCGATATGAAAGCATGGGTGTTACATTTGTATTCTCAACCGGCCCAATTATCACCCCAACCTCCACAAGTTTACTCGGCCATACAGTATACTGGTTTAAATCCAATCCAAGGGCTACCTTGGGGGTTCACCTCTTATGGCCTGTCACCTTCAGGGGGTCTGTTTTTTTCCGGTTCACAACCACCATGGCCCCACGTTATGGCCAGTCCACCTCCGGGGTTCAATTCTGCCACAATTCATAACGGCAGTTCACCAATGCAAGGGAGTTCAACAGCAGTTTCATTAATGGCCGGTTCACCACAGCCACAGGGGGTTCAATATTACACCGGTTCACCAGCAAGTCCACAGCCGCAAGGGGTTCAGCAAGGGTCTTTGACCGGTTCAGCACAACCGGTGTTTGGTTGATTTTAACGAGTTCAACTACTTGCGTCGGGTCAACGAGGTTCGGGTCAGCGACTCTCTTTGCCGCATGCTTTTGATACTAACACTCTTGAGGACCCGTCTGGCTGGAAATTGGAATATGGATACAGGTGCGAGTTCTCATCTTAATGATTTTGTGCATTGTCTTAGTGATATTCTTAATGAGTGCATTTATCCCCGAGTTGGTGATGGGCGTTTCATTCCCGTTACCAACTTCGGTCATAGTATCTTGTCTACACCTTTTCGTCCTCTTCGTTTAAATAATGTTTTAATTACCCCTCATATCGTCAAAAATCTTATTTATGTGCGTCAATTTGTTCGTGATAATTATTGCACTGTTGAATTTGATCCTTTTGGTTTTTCGTGAAGGACTTCATAACTTCGACGGTACCTTTCGTTATGATAGCACGGGTGATCTTTACCACGCTACTTAAGCCTTCTCCAATTCCTCAAGCATATCTTACCGGTCAGTATACGTGGCATCAACGACTTGGACATCCAGGAAGTGAAGTGTTGCGGCGTCTTGTGTCTAGTGATTCTATTTCTTGTAATTAAGAGAAGCTTACCGTTCTTTGCCATGCTTGGTAAACATGTGAAGCTTCCGTTTGTTAGTTCGTCTAGTTCTATTACTTCTTGTTTTGACATTTTTCACTCGGATTTGTGGACCTCCCCAATTTCGAGTCTTTCTGGTTTCAAGTATTATGTTTTGTTTCTTGATCATTTTCTCAAGTATGTGTGGGTTTATCCATTAATGAATAAATCTCATGTTTTGTCTAAATTTCAGTTGTTTCGTAGTTATGTTCGTACTCAGTTTAAGTGTGAAATTAAATCGTTTCAGTGTGATCTTAGTGGTGAGTTTGATATACCTGCCTTTCATAAATTATTTTCAACCCATGGCATTCGACGATTTTCTTGCCCGCGCACCTCTCAACAAAATGGAAAATCGACGCATGATTCGTACCATCAATAACCTTATTGGTACTTTATTGTTTCAAGCACATTTACCACCCAACTATTGGACTGAAGCTCTTAATATGGTCGGTTTTATTTATTGAACATCCTACCTTCCCGTGCCATTAAAAGTGACATACCCTTTACCCGCATTTTTGGTGCTACACCTGATTATAGTGTCCTTCGTGTTTTTGGATGCCTTTATTATCCACATATTGATACCAACCATAAATTAGGACCTCGTGCTACACACGCCATATATATTTTGGGACATGCTGCCAATCATTTTGGCTATCGTTGTCTTGATCTAAATACCAGCAAAATCATTATCTCTCGTCATGTTACCTTTGATGAAATGGTTTTTCCGTTTCAAACCCATCCTTCCAAACCCACCCCCTCCTATGATTTTTTGGAAGATTCTTCCAATCTCATTTCCACCATTATCAACACCACCCCAATTGGTCCTACTTTAAACCCAATTCCTATACCACCAGTTGACATACCTACACCTGCCCCACCTACACCTCACGAACCAGTCAACATACCTACCTCCCCTGCCCCACCTACACCAACGTCAACGCCACCTGTTCCTAACGCTCTTGTCCTTGACCCACCAACGCCACCACCTGTTGTATTTATTCATCCCATGGTCACACATTCTCGTGTCGGGACTACTCGTCCTAATCCTAAGTATGCTGGTCATGTGTCCATTGTTTCTCCGTCACCTAGGTCGTATAAGGATGCTCTTGATGATCCAAATTGGCGAAATGCTATGTTTGATGAATATAATGCGCTTATTAAGAATAAAACTTGGACTTGTGTATCTCGTCCTGTGGGTGTCAATGTTGTTAGGTGTAAGTGGTTATTTCGCCATAAGTATTTGGCTGATGGCAATCTTAGTCGGTACAAGGCATGTCTTGTTGCCAATGGTAGCACACGGATGGAGGGAGTAGATGTTGATGAGACATTTAGTCCGGTTGTTAAGCCGGGCACCATTCGGACTGTTCTTAGTTTAGCTATTTCTCGACATTGGCATGTTCATCAGCTTGATGTCAAGAATGCGTTTTTGCATGGTGATTTGGCTGAAACGGTTTATATGCATCACCACTGGTTTTGGGATCCGAGCATCAGTTATGTTTGTTTATTACATCGTTCTCTTTATGGTCTTAAGCAGCCTCGGGCATGGTTTTAGGGTTTGTTCGCTTATATTCTTACGTTGGGTTTACTCGAAGTCGGTGTGATTCTTCTTTATTTATTTACCTCTGGTGGTGATGATCTGCTTTTACGCTACTATATGTGGATGAAATTGTGCACTGCTTCCTCTCATAGTTTATTACAAATGATTATTGCTTCTTTGCATAAGGAGTTCTCTATGGCGATTTTGGTGCTCTTAATTATTTTTTGGGTGTGTCAGTTATTCGCGTGACTCTTCTTGATGTTTTGTCACGGCTTAAGTATGCTATGGAGATTTTGGAGCATGCACATATGGTTGGTTGTAACCCTTCTCGGACTCCTGTTGACGCTGAATCTAAGTTGGGTGATGATGGTGATCCGGTTTCTGATCCTATGTTATATCGGAGTCTTCACTAGACCCGATATTACTTATGTCATCTGGCAACAGTTTGTTTATATATGCATGATCCTCGCGAGCCCCATTTCAATGCTCTCAAGCGAATATTATGGTATGTTCAGGGGACTTTGACTTATGGTTTACAATTATTTTCTTCTACTACTGAGTCCTTGGTTGTTTATTCAGGATGCTGATTGGTACAGTGGTTGCCCTACCACTCGCCGGTCTACATCAGGTTATTGTGTTTTTCTTGGCAACAACTTACTTTCATGGTCCTCTAAATGTTTGCCGACGATTTCTCGTTCCAGTGCTGAGGTGGAGTATCGGGGTGTTGCCAATGATGTTTCTGAGACATGTTGGCTTCGGAATTTACTACGTTAGCTTCATACACCATTGTCATCTGCTACTATTGTTTATTGTGATAACGTGAGTGCTGTGTACTTTTCTTCTATCCCTGTTGACAAAGATCAAGTACCAAGCATATTGAGATTGACATTCATTTTGTTTGTGAGTTGGTTGCTCTTGGTCAAGTTCGAGGAGTTCTCGCATGTTCCTTATCGGTTTAAGTATGCGATATTTTTACCAAGGGGTTACCATCCGCCTTGTTTAATGATTTTAAGTTTTGAGTGTTCACCTCCCAGCTGGCAAAGCGAGTGTTAGTCTATTAGTATTAGTATTGGCCCATTATATATGAGGCCCATTATGTATCCTATATAATCATGATGTACCAAACATTATTATGCATTGAATATACACAAACTTACAATGATGAGTAATTCATCTCATCAACATCAAGCTTAATCGGAACAAAAGTAGTCAAGTGATTCATCGCCATAAGTTTATCCGATAACGTGAGGACATTTGGGGAGGGTTTGTATCCGTAGTCATTGTGGAAAATGTTTAAAGTGTAGTAAATTAAAAGGTTGAACTAGTTAACAATTAATGTAATCGTTAGGTGAAACAAAGTGTAGTTAATACATGTTGGGTGAAACAAAGTATTTAATCGTTAGGTGTAGAAGGCTAGAGGTTAGGTAATAGAGAGAATCTTAGGTGTAGTAGGCTAGAGGCTAGACTGCTAGAGGATAAAAACAAAGAATTGAATCGTTGGTGTAGGGTTAAGTTTATCGAACATATAATTGTTGAATGGTCAACAACAGAAACACAAAGCAAACAGAAACACGTGGTCGACAAACAAATTAAAACCTTGGTCGACAAACAGGTAACGAAAAAATAAAAATCGGTTTTCTTTTTTTTTTTTTTTTTTTTTTAGGGTTTTAGGTGGATCGAATTTTTTTAAGGCTGTGATACCATGTAAGTTTATGTGATTGAGTATATTGAATAAATATTAATGTTTGGTACATCAAGATTATATATAATACATAACGGGCCTAATAAACAATAGGCCAAATAGTAATCCTAATACTAAGAGTCTAACACGTATTTCTTCACCATCATGTTCACCACCATTTAGTGTTAGACTATGTTTATCAATGGGTTGACAACCCAACCGGTTGTATATATAATATATACAAATAATAATATTTTAATCAAAATTCTCAAATCCTCTCATGACCAAGGTCACATGGCAACTTAAATTGCCAACCTCCAATCTGCCACATAGAGGCTAGTGAATGGTTATTTGATTTATTTTTCTTTTTTCTTAAAGAATAGATTGGTTGTATGTATAGGTTGGATTGAGTTGTTGGTAAAAATGTATAGATTGGTTGTATGTATAAGTTGGATTGGGTTGTTGGTAAAAATGTATAGATTGATTGTGTAGGTGAAGAAAAGAAAAAAATAATATTTTAATTGAGATTGAAATGAGATTGTTGATAAACATAGTCTTACAATTCAAAAACAACAAACACTTCAGGTAATAAGATTAGCCCTGCTATTATTTTTATCATTGTGATATTGGCTGTCTTGTTTTGATTTGAATATTTGTGATTACTCTATGACATTAAACTATATCTTGACATTAAACTATATCTTAACATCAAAAACCATATGACGATGACGTCAAATTTACTCTCTCAGCTTTGCAAAATTATTTTCAAGCAAAAACTATAGTGTTAACATCAAATTTGAGGCGAAGACAGACCTAAATCAGACGATGATCCAGCTTATGTTCATTAATGTCATTAGCTAAGTCGTTTATATTGAAAGCTTCTTCCATTTTTGCATTAACTCCAGCCTTCATCTACAACTTATTATAACAAACGATGCATTAATCAAAATCACAACACTTATTAAGCCATAATATGACATAAAAAGAACAATTATTTGTTTACTTCACAACATTTGAACTATTATAAAACCACGTTTCACAATTTTTTTGAGTCATGTAAGTGTAATGGTTACTCTTTGGTATTACTTTTTTAATTATTTTTTTGAGTCATATCCTTTGTGATATTAACGAATTAATTCGATCGATCAACACAAAAAGAGAAAAAGAAAATAGCGAATCGAATTCCATTGATTCGATCCAAAGCATTTTTTAAATTTGAAGAAGTAAATCGATAAATCGAAAAGAAAAATCATACCATGATTGTTAAATTGAGTTATCACTTATCACATAACAAACGATCGATTGGGAATGGTTCCTTTTTCTAACTTTGATTTTACATGTTTCGCTTTTCTTTATATTTCGCTACTCCATGACTATCAGTAAATAGCTTGCAAGTACATGTGTATTTTGCATTCTTTTCTACATCATACTAGAAAAACGATTTTTTTTTCTTATTTTGTCTAAATCGAGAAATAATTAGCTTTTATATTATTATTTTTTTGATTTAAAAAAAAAGCTCACCTAATTTAATTGTTACGGAGTATCTAATAAGGAAATATATATATTTTTTTTAAATACGATAGTCCCCACTTGGGGTTTTCTTTTTATTATATAAAAAAGATATGAAAGCCCCCACTTGTGGTTTTCTTTTATTATATAAAAGATATCACAATATCCAGTTCAACTACTGAGGGGATCGTTAAACTTCCTTAACATCGAGTTAGTGTCGTTCATCTTTTGTTGTCGCTCCCTCTCTCAAGCTTCTTCACGAGCATTCGCCTCCAATCCCCGTTGAGGCATGTGTTCCTGCACTTTGATGTTCCACCTGTCGTTGTAACTGCACTTGCATCTCTCTTTCTCTTGATCTCATTTGTGCATTATCCTCTTGAAATTTTCTTACTGTGTCTTCCAAAATTTGCACCTAAATTTTCTTATAATGCAACGAGCAAGTACCTGCATAGCGTTTTAAATGCACAGTTAATGAAACCACATTCGATTAACCTAAAAATAGGATCAAATTCACAACTTATAAAGGGGGGTTCGGGGACACAAATAGGTGGCGGTATTAGCAGTTTGGTCAACGGGTCGAAACAAGTTTGGGTCAAATTGAATAATTTATAGGGGGTTCAGAACAAAATACTCGGTATTATCATGATTACTTACGTCTTAAAACTCATACTGCATGAAGTTATTCACCTCAAGAAGGAACTGCTTTAAAATACTCGTATGTACTATACTTAAATTTTCACCTATACTAAATATAAACACATTCTAATAAATACAAGAAAAGTTCTTTTACATTGTCAAACTCGAGGCCACATACAATGAGGCCGCATAAACATCCCTTCAAGACTTGTAAATCTCATGTTAATAGAAAGGGAGTCATCCTTGAGTTCATGGCTTGAGTTAAATTTCCAAAGTTGAATCTCCATCCATCCATCTTCCCTTTGTTTTGGAACCCCACTAAAATCATGAATATTAAACTGACTTGGGGTTATAAGATAAATAAAAAGTTCTGCCTCTTCGTTTTCTTCACGGAGTAAATCTCGTACTCTCACCGGATTATGCAGCCCTTGATTTTCTTCTGAAATCTTGAACACAAGGTAACACACGTATTCTGTATCCAGTGACAACATTTGACTTCTAAACGTGCAGTTTGTTGGTTTTATGGACAATAAATTAATAGACGTGAGTTAGGATCGAACTCGAGACTATGGGATTGCACACTTTACGTATGAGAATTTAAAGTTAATAATTAAATATAAACGTTATATTTATTTATTTATTAAACGAAATAACTAACGGACGTTATGTAATTAATGTAATGGATTAACTACGTTAAATGTTTATGGAAAAGGACTAAATTGCAAAGAAGGTTCCGAATCCTTTGGGGAATCCTACAATCGACGCCTAAAAGAGAAAGGACAAACTCAACTTGTTCACCAAGTTTAGTTGGGTATATAAACAAGGCTAGGGGTTTTATTTTTTCGATCTCTTGTGCACATTGCTTAAACCCTAAAATTGTTTTGTGTGTGTTTTGTTCTTAAATCGATCGTACATCCCTTTTGTGGGTGTCGATTCAAACCTTTTCCACATCAAGTTATTTGTTTGATAAAACTAGCATTACTTTAATTCGGCTTAGTACGCAGTGTACAAGAACATAGTAATAACATACTTTTATTAATTGATAATATATTTATTGATAATCAAGAAAGGTACGATACTTTTATTCTTTTAGTTAATTAATTATTCATTATATGTTCCTATTCGCCTTCGCACTTACTTTGATGTTTATTGTTTATATTTATGATTAGTCATGTTATATAATTCCAAATGCATCACGAGTCATTGGTTTTAATGAGTAATTAATTACTAAACGCGTAAATAACAAATATTGTATGTTGTTAGATATGATTTATTCTAGGGTTTTTGTTATGATTATATAAACCCTAATTTTAGGGTTAGGGCTTTTGCCCTAATTTGGTTTTAAAAATCTATTATGGATCAAATTTTTTATGGGTGGAAACCCTAAAAATTTTTTAATCGATTTTAAAATTTTTTAGGGTTTATATTAATTGTTATGTTATCTATATCGAAACCTAGATTTAATATATTTGTTACGTGATAAATTCATGAATAAAGTGTTATGTGACATGGAATTGTATGCGATCTTGTGACTATTTGTATAATTGTTATGATGTATCCATGATTATACATGCATGTTAGTCATGGATAAGTTGCTTGAATATTTAATTGTTAAGATTGGTTATGCGATATTAATTGTTAAGTTTTATACACATGTATATTTATGATAAATCTTGAATTGGGGAGGACTCCAATTATATACATTAATGAATCAATTATGTGCAATTTGGTATATCATTAATTATGGGTTTATGCAATCGATTCGTCGATGTATGTGGCTCACTTTCAATTGAGAGAGTGAAAGCCCTAATTAATATATATGTTAATTTAACCTAGAAATTGATTATTAATAGGGTTTTATCAATAAGTTGCATGTGGCTACTTGTTTACACGTATAAATTGTTTATTATGTGCGCATTGTTTTTTAGTAGTTTATTTTTATTTATTACTTGTTTGTTTATTATGTTAGACAGTTTTAAGCAAAGGGTAATTTGAATAGAAAAATAATACGGACTAAACAATGGCGAAATTTGATTTGTTTGGAAGAGTTAAGTTTTCAATAGTTTAATTGATTGGTGACTTTGGTACAATGGTTGAACGGCTCACCCATTTGAATGAACTATAAAGGGGTTATTTAAGAAGTGCGCATGTCACAATGAATGGATGTCTAAGGTTATGCTTTTGCGCCACGGTCCTTCGCCTGTAAGTTCGAATGGAGCTACTTAGTAAGCCATATAATGTACAAGCTCATCTTAAGGGCTTAATTAGTTTTAATTCCATGCACCACTGTGGTAATTACCCAAACACTAAGTGTTTACACTTATGCAAAAGTACGGTATAATGGATGATAATTAACACTAAATTCCTTGATTGGTGAACCCAATACCTCAATCAAAACTTTGATAATTTGATCTTTATGAATTGGTAATAAAAAAGTTTTTTTTATTAAATTTATGCTACAAGATGAATGCATGACATCTTTGTACATCTTTGATTTAACCACATAAAATCAAAACTGTACCTTTTAAATTAAGTTATATGCCATCTAATTAAAAGGAACACTTGAAGTTGTAATTTACGTCATGACAGAGACTTGGCAGATTGTAATGGAAAGGTAAATCTCTATGTAAAGTGCGACCTTACATGGACATATTTGCAGTTCTTTAAGTTAGACACTTAAGTTGAGTAGGAAGTGAGACTTTGACTCAATGGCATAAGATGGGATGAAACATGTTTATATTTGCAATAGCGTTGGAAAATATAAATCCCATAATGATCTAGGAATTGGAATTGTTTGCCAATTATTGTTCGACAGATTACCCTATTATGTGCTTTCACGTTAGCGATCAACTGATGTAATGGAACTTCGATAATTTGGATCCTAGTTTTCGAGAAAATTCTATGGTTATATGAATATTACCTTGGGTATTTTATTTTCTTGAAAAGTTTAATTATCGAAAATACTAAAATTGAATTTTGCTAATTCTTTAAATGTATTAATGCAACATTAAACCGTAAACGAAGGTTATTCCTATATTGGTAGATTGATCTACACCTGTAAGGGTTTTTTGGTAGAGTCAACCTTACTAAAAGAATAAACCTAGTCCTCTTTTATAAGAAAGAGTGAGATTCAATCCTATTCCTTTTCATGAATGAAGAAAGGTATGATAGGACAATTAGAATTGTCTAAATTCTAAATACATAACTCGTAAGCATATTTTAATAGTTAAGAAAATTGCATATGTTCTGAGTTTTTAAATTAGAAGCTAGACTATTTATCTGATAATTGGTAAAATACAAACTAGCATATTTTATATAGTTGTTTTGTTTTGACCATTTAAAAGTACTACTTACAATTGTTGGAATAGTAGAACTATTAAGAAAGAAATTGCATGCCCAATTTTTCAAGTTAATAGCATTGATGGATAAAATTCATCATCTACATAGTAGAATACACTATTTTAGTACATAAGTAATTGTTATGTATGGACTTTCTCAAAGGTGTAGGGAAATAGAACGCTTATTTTCATCAATGCAACACTTACAATGTTGTCAAATCCAAGTGGAGTGTTGTGTTCTTATTAATGAATAAGGAATTAATGTAATGATCTCTTATTCAGTGGGAGTTACAAGCTTTGTTATCTTGGTAGTAACCCTGATTATCTCTAGAATGTCTTAAGATAATTACTTTCCACTTTTAGACACTTATGTTTTCATAGTATGTACGTTTCCTTATTAGACAATGAAGTGGTTCTACATCTACTAGTTATGCTAATATCAATGACACAATCATATTAGTCACATAAACAAACAGATGTCGTGTTGTTTATTCATACATGATGTTGTTCCATGCACAAGTGGGAGAAATCTATATTGTGTGCAAGGTACAACATATAAGTATATGATTTAATGGATTCTCTTGACTGCAAGGTAAGAGACTAACGTTCTAATATAACTTGTACATATCTAATTCAAGAAACATTTGGTGTTGAAATTTACGTCATGTGAGAACTTGGCGAGATTGCAACAACAAAGTAAATCTCTATGTAAAGTGAGATCTTGCATGGACATATTTACAGTTTCTAAATTAGACAAGTATTTAGAACATGTGTCAAAATGATATATAAGACTACTTCAAATTAGATTTTTATGTATTATTAGAATGACATAAATGAAGTAATCTAATACTACTTCAATTTGTTTATTTATGTATTTTGGAATGACATAAATGAAAAATAATGTAGTCCTACATTATTGTGAAGTAAAATAAATTAACTTGAAATTACTATTGAAACCAAGAGTTGTGTTCATAATTACTTTAGTTAAACATGTTTATGATTCATTGTAAAGACATAAACATAAAGTCTTTTAAGACTTATAATAAAGTAAGACGTTAACTTGTTATGTTTTTAATTAAGACATATACAAGAAGTCATTGAGTTGATCAATGATTTATAACATATAATGGGATTATAACAGTTTATGTTTCTTGATGAAACATGGATATGAAGTGACTTGGTTAAAAGGTACTTGTGTTATAAAGCATGTAATTGGCTAGGAAAGTCTATTATACCATTAAGTTGATTTAGTTGGTAAATAGGTAAGCCAAAAGGAATATGTTTATCTTATATATTGTTAGATTATCTTACAATATTAATTCTAATGAATATCACAAGTTGATGGTATGTTCAGTTAGGAGAATCAAAGTATATTTGATTTGTTTGATTCAAGATAACCATAACTTCTTTCTTAAAAAGTTACAAGGTTAGAAATTGAGTATGGATTGAATATACTCAATATGACTCCAACCTAGAAGATTGTTAAACACCATTTTATTATGGAATGTGATGAATCACATTAAGTTTTAAAATTGAAGATTCTAAATTTGTTAAACTATTTATGAATAGGTTATTAACAAAGTAAAGTCATGAATTATCAATGTGTATTTGTAATGTCCCAAAAAGAGAACAATATAGTTTTGCTCTAACTACTAAGTATATATAGATAGTCTATATATTACAAAAGGCAAGTGGGAGTTTTATCTTGAAAGATAAAATTACAAAATACATAATCTTCTAAAACACACTAGTAAATATCATGATGAGGTTAGACATGTAAATGATAAACCTCATAATGATGGAATTTTCATTCATAGATCTGCAAGGATATCTCAGATATTTGACATATATGCTGAGAAATATGAGTTACAGGATTATAGTAAACCTGATAATCATTATGATGGATTACCAAATATTGAATTGGGTAAATTACTCATACTATGAATGTTAAAGATGCTATCCATAAAGATAATCAATTTTTGAAATTTGGTTTATCTTAATAGTTAGACTAGAGAATAGAAATGAGTTTCTTCAAAGAGATGAAAAACCTTAGTGGTTTGAATTTCTATGTAGAAATCATATGGACAATATTGTACACATATTTAATGCTTGTTTTATGACAAGATTATTAATCATACTTAAGCAATTAATTATGATTGAATATTCTTTTCTAGACACATTAAATATATAAAGATGATAATTGTCATACTTGTTTTCATTAATATGAAATATGACAATGGAATATCAAAACTCTTTCTTGAGAAATTACTTGAGCGAGGACGGTAAGTAATTGAAAGATTTTTTGAATTCATATAATCTTTGGAAGTGTACGAAGTGCAATAATTCATGAATGGATAAATGCATGCATCTGTGAAATTATTCTTATGTTTAATTATTAAATCCTAGTTTCGATTTATAATTGAAATAAGATAAATTTTAAGTATTCCTGAAAGCTAGTGGGAGTATTATGTTAAGGGTTTAAATCTTATATGTTGTATAACATATAGGAAGTAACATTCTTTGTAAGCTAAATGTTAAGTCTTAGATTGGAATGAAACTTCACTTGTAAGATTTAAGAATTAAAACATACAACCTTGGAATATATGTTTATTATTAATAAACATGTGCAGTAAAATAAATGATTCTAATAAAACATGATATATCATTTAGGAATTTGATAAATATCTTTTGACAAGATAGAACATGAATGAAATCTAAGTTTGACATGAAGATTCATCATGTACATCATGTAGTGTATTTAAATTGTCGTATCATTCTTGAATGATAGATGATTTGACAACATTGATATCTAATTAAAAGTTATTAGATAACTTGTGTAATGAATATTCTAATAGAATTACATCCTCAAAACCTGGAATTGCTCCTAGATTCTATGGATGAACAATATGTCAATTATTGTGCAAATTGTCATCAGCTTTAAACTTGAAAGTTAGGAAAGCATCAAACATTACACAATAAGATATTAAAGTTTACGGAGTTTTAATGAGCATATTGTTGTTTGTATACAATGATGCTGGTTTAATTGAGATGACACTCAATACTAGTCGTGGTAGGATTTCATCCTTGTTAATAGCCATGTGAACTAGTTGTGCTACTAAGAGCCAGCTTGCATTATACATTAAAAGAATAAGAATACTTTAAACTTTAAAATGTTTGAAAGTTTAAATTGTCATAAATTGGTGATAGAGGATGTCACACACTTTATGAATTACTAAGTGGATTGGTGAATGCACACATACAAGGACTTCATTAATTGAATTCTTGAAATAAGTATTCTCAAAATTATGATAGATCAAGTTGGTTGATTTATGCCTTGTCAACAAGTATGATTGTCATTACTTGAGGCATAATTCATCAACTGGAATTTTCATGCATTGATCTATTTGGTATTTGGATAAGGGATGTTAAACAATTGTTATAATAAATCAAATACTTGGTATGTTTGATTTTATAATATATTGTATCCTATATTTGCATGTTTAATCCGTGAGTAAATTTATTTATTCTAAATCGTCCGTTGTCGATTAATGATATGGGAGTATCATTAAACTAAGACAAATCTAGAGATATGGTAGAATATACTTGAAAGTATATTGATGAGAATGCATACCCATTTCAGATGATATTCAATGAATTGAATATAGGACTTATCCCAATTACATAATTACTTTGTGGATATTGTTATAAGTAAATTATGAATAGTTATCCTCAGACTTGAGATACCAGATAAGTGTCATGAATGTAGTGTACTTCTGTGGGGCAACTTAACGCTATACGTGAATCGGTAGTCATAAGGGTTGTTTCCTGAAGTGTTGCAAAGTTCATGGGTTATTCTTGTAGTCAAGATAGAATTTGTTCTTTCAAATTTATTTGGAGTTTAATACTGTTGGGCCCCTCGTAGGGTTGACAAGATGTTTGCATGGCCATGCCCAAAGTTCTCCCCTGAATATGTTAAGAAGATTTGGTAATCTTGTTCAATCACTAATAACGAGAAACAGAATGGTTGAATAAAGAATGACTTAATTCCATATCTTTATTTAACATGGTATTAGAAACAAAAGGATAATAATAATGAGAAATCATTAAAAGGTTTTCCAGGAGCCTTGCTCGAGTTGTACTAGAGGCATCGAAGTGTTGCTAGACGCTAACCGAATGTGATCACTCTATTAAGATATGTCCAAGTGGGAGCTGTTGGTTTTATGGACAATAAATTAATAGACGTGAGTTAGGATCGAACTCGAGACTATGGATTGCACACTTTACGTATGAGAATTTAAAGTTAATAATTAAATATAAACGTTATATTTATTTATTTATTAAACGAAATAACTAACTGACGGTTATGTAATTAATGTAATGGATTAACGGCGTTAAATGTTTATGGAAAAGGACTAAATTGCAAAAGTTGGGAAGGTTCCGGAATCCCTTTGGGGAATCCTACACCGATCGGCCTAAAGAGAAAAGGAAACAACCTCAACTTGTTCACCAAGTTTAGTTGGGTATATAAACAAGGCTAGGGGTTTTATTTTTTCGATCTCTTGTGCACATTGCTTAAACCCTAAAATTGTTTTGTGTGTGTTTTGTTCTTAAACCGATCGTACATCCCTTTAGGGTGTCGATCTTCAAACCTTTTCCACATCAAGTTATTTGTTTGATAAAAACTAGCATTACTTTAATTCGGTTTAGTACGTGTGTACAAGAACATAGTAATAACATACTTTTGTTATTATCTTGGATTGAATTACAAAACGGTAAGGGGTAATTCTTATAATCCTATAAAACCTAATTAGGGTTCATCCTAATTGCTAGTTTGTGGATTTGATTCTTGTTCGGCTAGAATCAAGAAAGGTACGCATACTTTATTCTTTAGTTAATTAATTATTCATTATATGTTCCTATTCGCTTCCGCACTTACTTTGATGTTTATTGTTTATATTTATGATTAGTCATGATATATAATTCCAACAGCTTGATATAAAATACTTGTTGTGGCAAAAGCTCAATCACCTCTTGAAATCTGCATGTATCATATATAACATGATTACATACAACAAAGAAGATTACGACCAATAATTATCAAACCTAGTTCTTCGTAAGACGTGTTAAAATATTTGTATAAGTATAGATAAGTGCATTGTGAATGTACAATTTGAAAAAGATTAGAGGTTAAAGGAAACAGTAACAAATCAGTTAAAAAGCAAACCTGGACTCATTTGATGGTTTTGAAGTAAAAAGATCCACATTAGAAGATTTGTATAGCTGCCTTTGCCAAAGCACAAGAAGTTTCTTTCCGCTTAATTTGCCCAAACGAACAACTCATCATGATTGTTGTGTATTTTAGATATTGTTGGCAATTGTTGCACCTGATCCACATTATTGAAGTTTGATTTCAATACTTGTTGGACTTCCTTCAAATATTTCGATATCATCATATGTTTCACCTGTGTGCAAAACATGTAAGGTATACAGCATAGAACATGATTTTTTTAAACTTATTTTTGCCATGCAACCCCTTTATACAACCATATTTACAGAAGATAGGAGAGAACGAGCCAAGGGATATATTTTCAAACTTACTTTGTCAATAGCTCGAAATTCAATGCCTTCAACATAAATCGCACCATCTCCACACAATAATGCATGAAAAGCTCTCAAGTAGAAACTTAAAAACGACATCTGCCTTCTGATTCAAGAATCGGTACAGCTCAATCATCATCCAATTTTCGTCTCTCTGTGTTGCAAAATATGCTTGTAGAGTTTCGCTCTCCTTCCTATACTTTAGATTAACATACATCGGTTTAGTTGAAAATTTTCTTGAATCACAGAGTTTGAAGACCAAATAGACCCCATAAACAATCTTTGGAGTTAGCAATTGAGTGTCTGTCTTAATTTCGATGTTCAAGTTGAAAATATCTGACATCTCCGCTACTTTCTCAAACCTGCATATTATAAATTTCAGTCACACGACATAGTCATTATTCCCTCAAATGCACACTTCTACATTTGAATTTGGTATTTCTTTTGACCAAAAATAAATGCCAAATAATTTATTTGGGAAGTGGGACTAGAACTTAAACTCAAAATTAATTTTGTTGTATCATGAAACATATAAATGCCTAATGTCCCATGTATGTCCCAAACCCTATATAATTCTAGCAAGGGTAGAGAGAAAGAGAAAGGAACCTTGATTCTTTAAGAGATCGCCACTTATGTGGACAACTGTTTACGTATGTAAACGTTGTTGCTGACAATTATTCTTTTTCCATCACCATCAAATGACAACTGTTATACAACAAAAAAGAAAACAATTTAGACACATTTTCTTTGATTTGTGAATGCATGTGTGTTTTGAACTATCCTCAAAAAGTAGAAGATACAAACAAAAAAGGAAACACAAAATAACCGAGATATGAGAATGAGCTGATTACCACTTTGTCCTGTTGAAGTAGGATTCCTTACAAAAATCTTATAAAGATCCTCTTTCTTGATGGTAGAATAGATTTCAGGGCACTTTAACATCTGGATTATTTTTTATACCTTTTTAGGCAATTTCGGCTCACATAGCTCATGATCCTCCTGTACATTAGTTAAACAATCAATAAGCTCATATTTCATACAATTACGTTTTTACCGTTAAAAAACTAGTAAGTCCTTATATTAAACAAGGGCAACACAAAAAATACATGTCTTTTTCATATTGACATTTTTTTCTTTTTTAAATGATGAAATAAGAAATGTCTTTAACCAAACATATTTTCTTTCATAATTAATTTTATGATTTAGCAACATTTTTATAGAACTGTACAACTTGTTTATCTGTTTCATGATACATGAATTAATACCTGATATACTACACGATATGAAACGATTGTAGCCAAATATTAAATAATTATAAAACTTACTTGGAATTCCAATGCTTCCTTAAGTCAAATATCACCACCTGCAGTTGGCCGCTTTTCTCCTGTGATGTAAGCATTGAAGGGCAATCCTTGTAAATGTAATATACGACTGTGGCACAATTTGTTTTTTGATACCCTCAAACACTAACTCATCAAGTTTTCCAACATGATAGTGGTGTTTAGCCAAAAGGGTAAACTGATATTCATCATCTAGTTTTACAGATGATAATTTTCCAACAATATGTCAAATAAAACTGCACCAAGTGAAAATATATCAGATTCTTTTGTAAAGAAGCCTGTTGTCGAGGATAGTGGGTCACAATATCCAGTGCCGTAAACATCGTCGATGACGTAGCCTGCCATCCTGATCTATTGACATACTAAGGAAATCCCAAAATGAGTAATTTTTGCTTTCCAATCATCAAATAGCAGAATGTTACTGCTGCTGATGTCTCTATGTATCACCACTTGTTGACTTGAAGCACTTGTATGGAGGAACTCCAACCCGTTTGCAATATCGATGCATATTTTAAGCCGCATCACCCACGTAAGACTAATATCGCTCAAGTACCTATCAAGACTTCCTCTAGATGCAAACTCATAGACAACAATTTTTTCTTCTTCTTCTTCATCACAATAGCCTACAAGACCAATGACATTGTCATGTTTATATCTCAAAGAATATCCAGCTCTGTCAAAAATTTAGCTTCATCTTGACCAGATTCCTATCCAACCGCTTGACAGCAATGATGTTATGTCCATGAGTGTCAGTTCCTCTATATACATTCCCAGAATCTCCAATGAGACTGTCATCCTTGAAGTCCTGTGTGGCCTGTTTGATGTATTCAATTGAAATTTTGAGGTTGTCCTTGTGGTTCTCCTGTGAATCATGGGACAGTTAGTCGATTTGATAAGTCAAAAAAAAATTCTAACTCCTTGCCATCTAAATTGTTTTTTATAGAAAGGCACTTGCCATCATATCTAAATTGTAAATCAAGGTTGGTTGTAGCATAATCAAATTAAAGAAAAAATACATTGATATACATCAATGGTGAGAAGGTTTACGGGCAAATCAGTAGCATGTAATAAAATGGTTGATCACTAATATTAAAACAATAAGTCACAAAAGTTAAGTAGTGAGGAAAAACTTAAATTGTAACATCGTAAATTGAGTAAAATTTTGAGGATGAAATTATTTACACATTGTATAATGTATGTCAAATACATATTACGATAAAGAATATGAAGAAATTATAAAGTTCGATTTTAAATAAATTACTTACTTGACAGTATAACGCTTTTTTAAGTTCCTTGATGACAACATCTATTGATGGACGTTTGACTTGAGTCACTGCTAGACATTGAAATGCAATTTTTGAAAATATGTCCAAAGACTCTTTATTGGGACCTTTACTCAGAGAAAAGACATGTTCATCTGTTTCTTCCTTTATCTTGTGATCAACAATTTCCATTAGTGTTCCCTTGTCAAAATGATGTCGTGCAATGGGTGCAATCCCGTTCCCATCAATGTCGGTGAAAGTACGATCATAGGCCAACCTCCCAGTCAAGATCTCAAACAATACTACTCCAAAAGAGTAAATGTCTGATTTCTTATTTAGTTTACCATCCTTTTGATATTCTGGATCCAAATACATATTTGTACCTGCAACCGTATCGGTTTTGAAAGTGCTGGCCTCCTTATTTGTTGGGTGGAATTTTGAGAGCCCAAAATCAGCAATCTTTGCCTCCCAATTATCGCACAATAGAATATTCTCGCTCTTGATGTCTCGGTGTATTATCTTATGTTTTTCCTGATCTGTGTTGGTGTGAATGTAATTCAAGCCATGTGCGATATCAAGACATATTTTCAAACGTTGCATCCAAGTAAGATTAATCATTTTGTCACTGTTTGACATATAATCTGCAAGACTTCCTTTAGAAGCAAGCTCATAGACAAGGATCATGTGATCAGGACCCTCATCACAAAATCCAAGAAGAGAGATTATATTTTCATGTTTACAACTAGTCAGCGTTTCAATTTCTACATTGAACCCTTGTTCTCCTTTTGGACTGGCGATGCGTTTTATGGCTACATTGCTTTCTTTCTTGGGAAAGCCACATTTATTTTCCCCGTCTATCGACGATGAATTTCTGCTATCAAAATGTTTGAGTTGTGCCATGTATACCATAAATACCGCCTTCCCCAATGCAATATTTTTTGGCAAAATTCTCGGTTGCCAACTCGATATCATTAAGTGCAATCTTCAAGTGTTCCAAGTTCTTCCACTGCAACATTGTGGACAATGTAATGAAATATAATGATTGAATTTGAAAATAATCATGTACTATTTGTGATGTTAACAGAATGTACAAAGTAATACATCACACTTGAAATCCCCAATTATTTATAAGCTTAATTAGATATCAGTTAGGTTCTAAGCTAAAAAATGATTTGTGATTTGTGAGTGTGACTAGTGTGCAGGTCCATGGTAGTTGGCGCAGATGTTGTTTACTTGTTTTGACATTTGCTTTTTGGGTGGTGATCGTGTGGTGGCTGGAAGGCAATTGTAGGGGGTACGGAGGTGATCATCTCAATAAATTTAACCACTGGATAAAACTGCCCCATATTCAACAAAACTTATTAACGTCGTATCATTTTATACTGCCAGGGTTATGAATATGAGACATCAGAAATCCCTTGCCTAAATTCATCGTGACAGGGATCAAATGTAAAGACCACAGTTACCATTCGTGTAATTTACTCTTTTGTTTATTAATTAGAACAAATGGTCTCAAAGGCTCAAACTAAGAGTTTATGAAATCATGAATTACCTTCAAGTGACTGGATGATGCACCACAATTGCATTTTTGGAAGTTCCTAAAATTAATATTTGCAAAAGAATAGGAGATGAGTTAATAATATACTAACAGGTAATTCAGATACAGTGTACATTAAGTTGATAAACAAGTTCATTTTCTTACCGGTTTTTCATATATTGATTGAAGTTTCAACGCTTTCTCAAGTCCTTTGACAACCTGATCTATGTATGGACGAGCTGCTCTTTCCTCTTTTATGCAGCAAGATGCTGTCTCTGAGAAGATTCTGAGTGATTCCGGGTCCATCTGTTTTCGTAAATGCGGATCAATCATAACATCCAAATGAGATTTAACAGTTGGCTTAATAACCCTCTCCCAACTCATCTTCATCTCAAGAACCGACTTACCACACAAGACTTCAAATACAACACCGAATGAATACACATCTGACTTGTGGGTCAAACCGCCAGTCTTTTTATATTTTGGGTCCAGATATACATTCTCCACAATATCATGCAGTAAGGAGAAGCGATACCTACGAGCTACTGTATTTTTCAACGAAATTTCAAAACCAGATAACTTGGGTTCCCATTTGTCATCTAGTAAAATTTTCGAGCTCTTGATGTTGCAATGTATGACACTAAAATCGCGTCCAGCATCGTAATGAATGTAACTCATTGCATTTGCCACACCAACGCATATCTTCAACCTTTGCATCCATGTGAGGGTCTGGTTACTTAGGTGTTTTGAGAGACTTTCATTGGCCTCCCTCTTGTATATGATAATCTTGTCGCCCTCCTCATCATAAAACCCAATAAGAGACGCAAGATTCTTATGTTTCAGACTATAAAGCCGAATCTCCGTCCAAATGTTTTGCTCTCATCTTTTACAGAATCAGATAAGAGAACCTTTCCAATAATATCAAACTGTTCGGGATGCAAGAGACGGCCTTTGTAAACTATTCTGCGCTCAGATTTTATGATGATATCTTCAGGAGCAAGTCCGTTGGTTGTGGATGACATATCTTGCATGCTGAGTTTTAAGTGAGAAAGATCTTCGAGGGAAGACATTGTCTTTTTTCCAGATACTACGCTGCGGTGGATATGATGTTCTTGATCCCTATATGTATCAAACAAGAAAAATTACATGTGTGCAGATTCACGGGGTGAAACACTTCAGTGAGTTTAGTTACACAATTTTAACATTTATCAAAAGAATATAAATGATATGTTCTCCTACTTGGTAAAATGTTTGTTCCAAAATCCTGGTGACGTCTGTATATAAAATTTTAGTGACTTACAGCAAGAGTTAAAAGAAAATAATTACCTTGTCATGACTGGATGATGTACCTTCAACTTCGGCTGCAGCTATGGAGTGTTCCTTTAACATCATAACCATAAATACACTAATAAGTAATTATTATTAATCGAGAATAATAAGTATAGAGTACTTAATATGATAAAAAGATGAAAAAGAAAGAAGGCTTGCCGTTTTTTGACATTCCAGTTGAAGTTTCAATGCATTCTCAAGTCTTGTTACAATCTCATCTATATTCGGGCGTTGAGATGGTTCTTCATTCAGACACACATACGCTGTTTCAGCAAAAACATTGAGTGATTATGGGATCCATTTGTTTCCGTAGCCCCAGATCAATTATATCATCGAGTATTTTCTCTTTATAATGGAAAGTGGCCACCGGAGCTAAATACTTATTATCGCCATAGTCAGATACTGATTTCCTACTACACAGCAGTTCAAACAATACTATCCCAAATGAATACAAATCTGACTTGTGGCTCACACTGTGAGTATTTATATATGCTGGGTCTGTATACCCCTTCGTACCACAAAGAGTATCATTGAATGAAAGGTGCCTTTGAGATGATATAATCTTCATGGAAAGCTCAAAATCACATAACTTGGGTTCCCAATTATCATTTAATAGAACTGAGTAGCTTTTGATGTCCCGATGTATTAAGCTAAATTCACGTGACTCATCATAATGAATGTAGCTTAATGCATGCGCAAGACCGACAGATATCTCCAATCTTCGCACCCATGTCAGCGTCGGGTCACTTAGATAGTCCCTAAGACTTCCCCTGGTCTGATGCTTGTTAACTATGATCTTTTCACCATTTTCATCACAAAACCCAACTAATGAAACCAGGTTTTTATGCTTGAGATTATATAGCATGGAAATCTCCATCCAAAACTGTTGTTCTCCTCCTTCCCATTCTTTATTTAACCTCCGAGCAGCGATACTAATCAACTCACCGGACCACGAGATCTGACCCTTGTATTCATTTGCAAATCCATCTTTGCGGGTGGAATTTTCATCAGCAAAGTTGTTGGTAGCGGATAGTATAACTTCAAGAGGAATATATAAGCGAGCAAAGTCGTTGCTGGAAAAGGACATTATCTGTTTATCAAGTAAAACAAGAGTACAAAAAGCAAGTTTAGGTTACAAAAGGATGCATTAACGGCAGTTGGATAAGCTTATTGAGAGGGCCAAATGGTATATCACATCATTTAGTTAGTTTTTTAGGGAGGGGGACGCGGGGTGTCTCCCGGTCTCCACTAAAGCCCATCTATAAAATGATGTGAAACGATATCGAATAAACACATAAATAATACAACTTGACGCGTGTATGCATTTATTTACTAATTAACATTTATCAAGTAAAACTAACTGTTCATTTATCAAAATTTTATACTTTAACACCTTTTTAAGTTTACTAACATAACAAATTAACCACTAAATCCATTAAACTTTATGTTTATACTCTTTTTAAATTTAGGTCACGTTTGGCAACACCTTTTTGGAAGCGTATAAGAGCGTTAAGCACAAACAACAAGCGCTCTGTATTTTAACGCTTGTTTGGCAAATTGCTGCTAAGCATTTAGTAGCACCTCAACCGCTTCTAATCTTAATGCTTCCTAAAAGCATTCCAATATATCTGCTAGATTTTATTTTTTAATATTACTAATTTACCCTCAAAAATAACGTCTATAAGTATATAACAGGATTATATGCCTCTTTTTCGTATTTTACATTTTATAATTACAGCCTACAAATACGCTTATCAAACACGCTTTTTTAAACAAATAATGCTACCGCTATCAAGCACTGCTACTAGTACCGCTAATTACGCGGTCGCCCCCTAATTCCTATGTTTCTACTCTTTTTAAAGTTTAGTAATAAAGCAAACTAACCCCTAAAAATTAAATTTTATATATCTACTCATTTTACATCATTCTCCTTACCATTTTTAACATAGTTTTTGAAAAAAGCATATTAGTTTTAAAAAAAATTATTTCAGAGCTAAATTTTTTTTTGCTCACTGAACACGCATGCAAAAACATCTCGTTATGTGTACTTACCACAAAACCTAGAGACCTACTTTAGTTGTTTTTCTAGTTAGAGGTTATTAATGAAAAAAATACTAGAGGTGAATTTTGGTGTAAATACATGGAATTTCGATAATAAAACGGGTGATGTTTGGTTGGAGGAACTACAAGAAATTTGGAGGGATTTAAAATTAAAGTTGCTTGAATTTTCATGTTTGGTTCAAAATAAGATGCGTGTACAAGGGATTAAAATATATGAATGGGAGGGTTTTATATTTCTTTCGGTGAGTAAGGAATTTAGAATTCTAATGAACCCACTACTTCATTTGTTAAAAGAGACAAAATTGCCTCCACTTTATCATCCCTGTTGCCCACCTCCTATATACATGTTAAAATTTAGAAAAGATTCTTTTATTCGCTACACATAAATTCACGCTACTACGACAACCTTTCTACCATCCATCTAGTTTGATCTAATAGTGGGGATTAACCTAAGAATTAGTGGATAAACCTAAGTCCATGTTTTTTTTTCTTATCTTTTTATCTTTCCTTTTTATTCACTTTTTATTCACGTTTTTCTTATTAAGGGTTTTCATGCTTTTTAATTTTGCTGCCTTTTTTATTTTGTGTTTTTCATTTCATCCGCTTTCATACACGTTTATCCGCTTTCTTACGCTTTTCATCATTTTTTCTTTCATTTCGCCCATTTTTCATACGTTTCATCCGCTTCATACGCATTTACTCTCATACGCCGCTTTACATGCAATTCGCCCAGACTTTACATTTTCGCCCATTTTCTTAAGTTTTCGCTCGCTTTCATACGCTTCGACTATCACATGTGATATTCGAATATCACTAAGATTATTCAATATCTGCGGATATTCGAAAAACACAAGTGATATTTTGCTAATATCACTGTGATTTCTCAATATCACATTGTGATATTCTAATATCACATGTGATATTCCAATATCACTTGTGATTTTGTGAATATCACCGTGATATTATGAATATCATTTTGGATATTTTGAATATGAGTTTGCGATATTCTCAATATCACTTTATAGTATGAATATCACTTTGCGATATTATCAATATCACTTGTGATTTTCGATATCATCGTGGTGATATTTTGAATATCACGTATGATTTTCATGTTACAAACCATTAGTTGAAAATCACTTGTTATATTCAAAAAATCACTTGCGGTATTCTGAATATCACAAGTGATATTCTGAATATCACAAATGATACTGTGAATATCGCAAGTGATGTTATGTGATATTCTGAATATCACTCGCAAGTGATGTTATGTGATATTCTGAATATCACAAGTGATATTCTGTGATATTCGTAATATCACTTGTGCTATTCGAATATCACTTGTACTATTCGTAATATCACTTGTGATATTCAGAAATGTATGAAAACGTTTAAAAACGGCCGAAAACGTTTAATAACGGACGAAAACGTAAGAAAACGGACGAATATGTATGAAAACGTAAAAACACGTATGAAAACGGATGAAAACGTATGAATAATGTAAGAAAACGTAAGAAAACGGGCTAAAACGTATGAAAATCCGACAAAAATGTATGAAAACAGACAAAAACGTATGAAATCGGGCGAAAACGTATGAAAACGGACGAAATATAGATGAAAACATATTGAAATGGACGAAAACGTATGAATGGGAAGAAAAAAAAAACGAATTAAAAAAAACGTAAATAACGTGAATTAAAAAAAAAAAACAAACAAAAGAAAACGTGAATATTAAAAAATGCGAATTTTGAAAAAGTTGAATGTGAATATTAACAAAAAACGTTTAAAAAAAAAAAAAAACAAAAAACAAAAACTGATTATAACAAAAAACGTGAATTATTAAAAAAAACAAAAAAAAAAAGAAAAAAAAAAACAAAAGAAGAAAGAAAGAAAGAAAGAAAGAAAACAAAAAGACAAGAAAAAAACATGGACTTAGGTTTAGACATATTAAATCTTAGATTAATCCCCACCATTAGATCAAACTAAATAGATGGTGGGGATTTGTCCCTTGGTACGCATCAAAATAAGAGTAAGCATTTGAAAATTCCTCGTTAAAGGGATTTACTTCATGTTAAAGAGTGGGATTTAAATTTAATTTTTAAGTTGTTGCCAACCAAACACATAAAATTATTCTAAATACCAGATTTAAAAAGTCTTGGGAAATGCAAATTCTTAAAATTTGAAATTCTAGAATTTCAAATCCACGAATCAAATACAACTGAAGAGTTTTAATCTGCGTTTCGTTGCAAGGCACAAGCTTTTAGGTGAAAAAATTTTACGTTACTCATACAATGTTTCAAACTTTATACAAATAAATTATGATTTAAGTTCATTTACATGTCAAAAGTTTTTTTACATACTAAAGAATCAATACTAGTATCTCATTTTTTAGATTAGATAACAATCTCATTTTCACTTTCAAAAATTAATATCTATTAAACCGTTAATCGTTAAGCGAAAAATTTACACCACTGTGACAAGCATTTATTTATTTTTCTATTGACGGAAACTTTCATATTTTTTCGAATTTTTTTTTTATCCTTTTTTCTCGTTTTACTTTTTTTTTGTTATTGAAACTTGCATGAGAAATCACATGTAATTAAACACTAATTTGAATATTCAAATTTCTAAACATGTAATCAAATGAATATAACTTTTTCTATAATATTTTAAACGTTTCACCATATTTTTAGAAACTAGACATTCATAGCTTTCCAACTATATATAACACATTATATTTTGAATTGTACATTAGTACAGTTAATTCGTCAAAGTTGGATAAAATAGAAAAAATTACATGTGATTTTTACTACATATGATTTCACATGTGATATAATGGTTTCACGGGTGAATTGCTATAATCTATAGTTCGAATACAGTGTGTGATATATGGTTGGAAAGCCCATGAATGTATATTTTATATTGCAAAAACGGGGAAAGTCTTTGATTTATAAACAAATACTTATGTCAATTTTTGTACAGAAGCTGAGTGTTCGAACTTTGATATCAACGTTAAATCATGTGTGATATGTCATATGAATTTCAATACCGAAAATAAAACATGAAAAAATGACAAATTTTTTTTTTGTCAAGAGTATATCGAAGTGACCGTCTATAGAAAGAAAATTAAATGCTCGTCGTGACAGTATAATATGTTTTGTCTAAGGATTAACGGTTTATGAGATATTTAAATTATAAAAAATTGTGTAATTGAATTTTAAATTTAAATTTTACTTAAGCTCTTAATTTTCTCCCAACAGAAAAAACGAGTTGATGAGATTTGTCCTTTGATATGTTAAAAAAATTAGTATATAAAGAATCTCTCCACATAAATTATAAGTAATAAATAAACAATGGGAGTTACCAACGATCTTGGAGGAGCATTTTTGTTTTTTACATAATTATGAAATAAAATGCAAAGTTTTAATTTAATATTTATTAGTTTTTAACCACGTGCATACATGAGTCTGTTAAATTAATAGGCTTTCTATATAAGATATAAATCATTTATACTCCGTGCATGCATGGGTTTTTGTACAAAATTTTCATTAATTAATCTTCCTATTTTCTCTCAACAGAAAAACGAGTGGCTGAATTTGTCTTTCGATTAGCTAGAAACTTTTAATATTTAAAAAATCTCTCTTTATAAATTTTAAGTAATAAATAAACAATATTGATGGGGTTACTACTGATCCTCGAGGAGCATTTTGTTTTTTTATATAAGAAGAGGAGACTTCGATTACGAATAAAATGCAAACTTTTACTTTAGTATTTACTAATCTTTACCCACGTGCATACACGAGTATGTTAAATTAATAGGTTTTTTATATAACATTATATAAATTGTTTATACTTTGTGCACACGCGGTTTTTTACACAAAATTTTTATTATATTTTAATATGGATTAATATTTGTTTATGTTTTTTTGGATGAAGTATTTGACTTTATTTTATTGACATGATGTTGATGTTAATTTTAATTAAATTTAACTATTAATATCATGTTCTAGGAATTATGCGTCTTTAAACTTTAAAGAGTAATTACATGCGTTGCTGATGTATAATCTCGTGTTTTATTTTCATCTGACACTAACCCATGGGTCGTGCATGCATGCCTTCATTTTGATATTTATATCCATGTTAATAATTATTATAGCCGTACTTAATTTTTAAATCCGAGCACACGTGGGTTAAACTTATAAAGAGGAATAATATGAGCCTTTATTGAACGCCATTAGTAAAAAAAATACTTGTACGGATCTCCTTAATTAATCTCATAAGAGAAATAACATGAGTCGTTTATGTATGTACATCTCGTGTGCTCATTTTTATATCAAAAGAGAGCTCCTCAAAGGGCTAGTTCTCATTATGTTTTGGAGACCCCCAAGAATTTATATTCGTACTTTTATTTTGATATTTATGATTCCGTGTATATACATTAAATAATATATAATGATTATCAAAGTTTCAGAATTATCAAAGTTCCAGAATTGTACAATGCGGGTGAATGTTGGTTTTACAAGAGAAAAAAGAGAGAAAGCTCACGACTAGCAATGATCATGTATGGGTTTTAAGGGTTTCAATCCAAGAATAAATCCATAGTGATAATTCTCTTACAAGTAAGCATCCCATATCTTGAGTTAATTGATGATTTTTGGAATATGATCATGATATGATAATATAAATGATAAAGAGGGGTTGGTTATGGTTATGGGTAATATTAGAAGCTCTTTATTTATAAGAATAAAAAGTGTTTATAATTTGTGATGATCTTGTTTAGGGGTCAAGAAATGGTGAGATGAAGTTCTTGGTATCTTAGCTTATATTTTAGGTAAGTAATTTGGTTATAGCATTAAATTATATTGATTTATTCATATATGTGTTATATATAGAATGATAATGAAGGTTTAAGAGGTATTGGCTTAGTAAGGTTGGATCAAGAATAGGTTTTGGGCTAGTTTGGCATAGCTAGCCAAGGTTGTGATTGAGACCTTTTGTGGCTTATGTAAGGTATGTACAGGTTAAGTATATTTGATTGATATTTTGATTAAGTGTATGTGTAAGTAATGATTTAGATTGGTTTTATGAACTATGTGAGTTGTGTATGATGCTTATATGACTAACTGATGTATAATGCTAGGTTATTACCATTTTACTTCTACACGTAAAGCTTACGTGTTATTGTTGATAATGTTTTTGTAGGTCCTTGTGAAGAAGTTAAAGTCTTGCAAAGCTTAGAGTTGGAATCATGGATATTGGATTATGCTAAGATTAGTTCTAGTTACCGAGATTGAACAAGTGCAAGTGCAAGTTTTGTTTGTGGAATAAGAGTCATGTGTATTGTATAAGAATTGTATGTAAAATGGGTCATATGTTCCCGGGTCATTTAGACTAAGTGTTGCTATGGAAATGATGTGCTATGATGTTTAAATGTATTCTAAAAGTATTCATATGTAGTTGAAGTGGTACAAGTCGGATTTCGAAAAAATGAATCGAAAATGGAAGTGAAGGAAAATATGCAGGTCAGAGGAATTTAGCTTGCAGCTGGGGACTCTGCCGGTGGCTAAAGGCCTCATAAAGGATTTAGCCGGCGGCTGAAAATCCTGGCCGGCGGCTAAGTGCATCAGAGAGTTTGTCGGTTTTTGTCCAATGTTGGAAAAATCATCTCTTTTAAACTGTAAGTCGTTAGAAGTCGTACCACCCGTCGTTTTGAAGGTATTTAGTCTAGTTTCATTTGAAAATACTTTCAAGGGATGGTTTAGATTTTTATCAGTTTATATAAGAGTGACAGGAGGTCTGTTATAGTCAAAGCGTTTCCACGAAAAAGTTTTAATTAATAAAATTTTTACTCAAATCGAGCACGGGGCGTAACATATATGTTCTTTTAAAACCATAATTTACATTCTAAGGTGGTATTTATTAAATTTATAAAATTATTAAAAAACATTGAAACTAATAAGTTTATTTAATTACTTATAATTTATTAAAAATTTAACAACTAAAATTTTGTTAATCACTCCCTCCTTTTTTTTCTTTTTTTCTTTATAGATATAGCACACGTATTTCTATATATATATATATATATATATATATAGGGAAGGGATCCGGTAAGAAGAAAAACTAAAATAAAAAGAATAAGAAGAATTTCTAGCCACACATTTCAAATAAGGAAGATATTTTCAAGGGAGATGCATCTATTTTAATAGGTGCATCCTAAAATGTGCAATGGTTGTGGTTTCTTTCTTATCCTTCTCATTTTAATTTTTCTTCTTATTTGATCCTAACTATATATATATATATATATATATATATATATAGAGGAGGATCAGTGCATGATTTTTTTAATTCGTGCATGTATGATGTGCGGATTGATCTGGACCGCCCATTTCAGATCGATCTTGACTTTTGTAAAAAGTCAATATGTGCGCTTATATTCACGGTACCAATTAACCATGTAAAGCGATTTTTTAATTTTTTTCCTTTTCAAATATCCTTACTATTGTTATCTTCTTTCATTTTTTAATTTTTTCAGATTTTTCTGAGCAATTTTTGTTTTTTTGATTATGAGTTCTACCGTGATATTAACGATATTATGAGTCCTACTGTGATATTAACAATTTTACTTAATATAAATGCCTTTTTTATTACGATATTAAGAAAACTTACGGTGATATTAAAAAATTAACTTTGATATTAAGAAAACATGTAAAAAGTAACTGTGATATTAACAATTTTACTTAAAAAGTTACTTTGATATTAGAAAAAAACTTAATATCACTGCTAGTTTAGTTACTACTGCTAGCCTTAGTGAAACTAATGCTAGCCTTAGGAAAACTACTGCTAGCCTTAGTTAGTAGTGATATTAAGAAAGCTTGATAATTACAGTGATATTAACAAAATTCATAATATCATTGTACCATTTAACCATGAAAATGATTTTTTCTCAATTTTTTCAAATGATTCTTAATAAATTGTTGTCCTCTTTCTTTTTTAATTTTTTCAGATTTTTTGAATCATTTTTTTTAATGCTATTGTGATATTATCCGCACCATCCCTACTTAAAATGTAATCCGCACCCGATCCCTTCCCTATATATATATATATATATATATATATATATATATATATATATATATATATATATATATATATATATATATATATATATATATATATATTGTTAGATGAAATTTATGGTACCCTTGGTTCATCATAAGTAATGAAAATAGAATTAGTAATGGGAGTGCTAAGGAATATAATGAGTATTCCTATTATTATTGATTGTTCGTGGTTTTTAATGTGCAAAATGCCAAAAACGAACTTACTTTCAAAAACAAACTACATTGAAATGTTTTTAAGCCACCTTGATTATAAAGTGTACAATTGTACATTGGTTTGAGTCAATGCCATCAACACCTTCTAATTATAAGTATTAACATTAAAATTAGAAAAGTCGATCATACATATGTTTAATTGTAACATGTTTTCATATTCCTTGTTCCGTTACATATCAAACAAATAATATGTTTCTGAATTATACATTATCACAAATGTTGTTGTTGCAAGTCTGCAACGAATAAACAAGCACACACAAACTTTAAATAATAAATCAAGTTTATATTCTCTTTAAGTATCGTTACTTTGGTTTTATTAAGTGTAAAAGATGATAAACGGGAAAAAAAATATTTTGTAACTAAAACGTGGGTGTAGGCATGATGAGAAAAGAAAAAGGAAAAAAAGAAAGAAAAGAAGAATATGGATAAAGAGGATTACTTGCTCCATTACTCTCAAATTAGTGAAGAATGTTGGATTACTCAAACGTGAGCAATGATTCATTACATTATGCCAAACCAACCACTATTAATCATTATCATTATCATTCTTTACCCTTTAATACCTCCAACTAAACACGTCCTTAGATAAATTTGACTAAAATGAAGCCAATTTTGACTTTCAGTTAACTATACTCGATTTCAAAATTGAGCTCTTTCATTAATCAATTCAAAAATATATTTGTCCAATTTATATATTTTCTTATTATATGAAATATAATTTAGAGGTCACTTGTACCCGGTCGGATGAGTGGTAAAATCATTTTTAAAATTTTGAAGGAATTGCATATATAACCATTAAAACTTTATATTTACATATTACTCAAAAATACAAGTTTTTAATACATAATATACTATGATATTTATGCATGTTTTGAGGAAATATGCAAATATGCAAGTTTTAGTGAGTATATATAACTGCCCTTTTATTTTATATTTGGGTTAACTCTAAACCAAATGTTACTTAACTTTACTAATATGAATTTATCTAATAAAAATCACGAACTCAAAACTTTTGTAATCAAGGTAATTCGAGTATTTAGTTATACATAAAACTAATTAGCTAAAGTGTGGTCAAAGTTTTCAAAAGTCATGTGATTTTATTGAGAGGGATTTTTTAAACAACCTCTTTCTAATAGTAGTTTACTAGATTGAACATCGCACGTAAATTTTTTCAAAATGAACTTTTAAATATTATCTGTTAGATTGATTAGTAGATTACTTTTTAATTGTACACGTATATCCAAACGAGTGTTGGGCGAGTCTTGAGGCTAGACGAAGGCTGGGCGAGTCTTGAGGCTAGGTGAGGACTAGGCGAGGCTGGGTGAGTGCTATATCAAGTTAAACGCTAGGCGAGCAAGCTGAGCGAGGGTGGTTAAACGCTGGGTGAGGTTGGTTAAACCTGGGCGAGCAAGGTAATTTAAATGCTATCAAGTTACCTGTGATTTTAAAGGTTTTAATGGATGTGTTATATATTCGTATGGTATAGAGTATTTTGATTTGATTGTTGATTAGTACGGAGTATTTTAATGGAAGAAGAAAAGCAAAATATTAAAGAAAGCCATGCCAGATTTTAAGTGGTGTGAATGCCTAGGTGCATGTGGGCACGGTCCATTTTGGTAAATCAGTCTAATATGGTTTATTCTTGTATATTGGGATGAGTATTAGTTCACTTTTGTAATTACCTTTATTATTTACTAGTTATAATACCTGTGCACGCACAGGGTTTTGACAAAAAAAAAAAATATTTTGTATAAAGTAATTACATATAATTATATACTTATGCATGGGTTTTTTCATTATCCATTAATATCCATTAGAATTTTGTATAATCAAATTTTGTAAAAAAAAAATTGTAAGATAACTCAAGATTCAACTATATTTAGCTGATACAGATGTTGATGTTCCTATTTAAATTTCACTATTGATATTATGATATACACAAGATACGAGTACTAAGACATAATAAACGTTGATGAAGTTAAAATATACTCCTTAAAGTTTTTAAAAAATGTTTTTCTACATATCCTTATATGAATAAATAAAAATTACATGAGTAGTTGTTATAAGTACAATCACTTTTTTTTCATATTACAGTAGCTCGTACTTACAATTTGATAATTATATTCCCATTTTCAATAGTTAGCCATATTTAATATTCAAATTTGTGTTCACATTTTTCATACTTTTAATATGAAATAAATGAGTCCTTCGTAAACATAAATAGTAAAAAAAAAATGATATTTATAATCTTATGTTTATTTATATGTTGGAGTTTTAAAACAACATACATATTGTATTTTTAAGTTATAAAGTATAGGGGTATAAACTATAAGGGTGTATTTGTTTAATTTCTAAAGTTACTAAAAAACATGGAAACTTATAATATTACACTTAACTCTATACAATTTTTAAAAATTTAACCACTAAAGTTTTATTAATTACCCCCTCTTTTTTTAAGTTTTTGTTTTCACAAATTTGACACCTATATTTTTATGTGTTTTTCTTCTCAACCAAATTTCTCCACCAAATTAATTAAATGTTGACCAAAATCAATTTAATTTTGACTTTTATTAACCAATCACATCACACGATTTTGCTTACGTGGCAAAATCAAGCTCTCCTATTGGCCCAATTTTTTTTTTCAATAAGAATGAATTGACAAAATCACTCTGAAATGATGTAATTCCTTTATTATATAAAAGATTGTTTCTTCTCCTGTCAGCATGTATTGTTCAAGCATGTCTCTAGTTTGTTTTATTTCCTTTGGGTCCTTTCTCATTTAATTACCTTATTTAATCGAGGTGGGACGCCTTATATTGTATTTGGTCATTTCGGAATTCTTAATTTTATGTTACCTTTCTAAAAAAAATAACAAGAAAAGTAAAACAAAAAATATTAAAAAGTAAAACTTTTGAACTTTATTGCAACTAAAGGCAGCAAAAGTATTAGATTTAAAAATTGAAGATGATTTTTGCAATGTCAGTTAAAACACTGAGACGGTTATGTAATATTTTTCTTCGATAGATAGTCCCTATTCTCTAGAGACTTTTTTCGTAACGATAGGTAAACCAAACGGACAATTTATGCAAATTATTCCATTTCACAAAAGGACAAATAGATATTGTCCAAATAACAGCAATTCCTTCTAAAAATTGTTTAGATTATAAATAAAACTAAGCTTTTATGTAACATATGTAACATGATAACATGAACGAGGGTTAATCTAAAATTGGTCAGTGGTTTACATACAATGATACTCGCCCTTTTTATTTTTAATTAAGTAAGGTGGTAGTTTGTGTAGTTGTCAAAACTTACATGTTTCATCATTTTGACAGGTGATCACTAGTTGTATCCCGTTAAGTGGCTACATATGCGAATAACGTGAGGAAAAATTCGTCATTTTAGAATCTCTTTTATCGAAAAATGAACGAAATGTATCAATGTGTGAAAGCAATATGGACCATTTCTGTATTAGCTCTTAAGTTAAGTAAGAATCTAAAGTGTTATTTAAATGTAAACGCTTGGTAGGTTTGATATAATACGTTGATTACAAATTTTTGCAAAGTGTTATTTTAATAGTATAATTATTCTCAAAATTTAATTATAATTTATTATTAATATTAAGAAAATGAAACTCATCAAATCTTAACAAATATTCAGAATTATAAAAATCTAGATAGTTTATGGTTGGTTAATTATAGTGGTGGGCGGGTGGTCATGAATATATAAAACATATTAAAGTGGCTGGAAAAGTGTAAGAATGATGCTTATGCAGTTTTACAAAAGGGAATATATATATTACTCGAAGGGGAAGAAAATGAACACTGCATATATTACTCGAAGTAAAATATTAAAGAATTGACTAACCTGACAGTATAACGCCTTTTTCAGTTCGTTGATGACAACTTCGATTGGTGGACGTTGTGCTTGAGTTTCTGCCACACATCGAAACGCGAGTTCTGAAAATATGTCCAAAGGCTCTTTATTGGGTCCTTTGCTAAGAGAAAAGACATGTCCAACGGTTTCTTCCTTTATCTCGGGATCAACAATTTCCATTATTGTTCCCTTTTCAAAATGATCTCTTGCGATGGGTGCAATTCCATTCTCATTCACCTTGGTGTATACAGGATCATAGGCCAACATCCCAGTTAAGATCTCGAGCAACACAACTCCAAAAGAGTAAATGTCTGATTTCTTATTTAATCTCCCAAACTTCTGATATTCTGGATCCAAATACATATTTGTACCTGCAATCTCAGAGATTTCGAGATTGTCGGTGTCTTGATCTGCTGGGTGGAATTTGGACAGCCCAAAGTCAGAAATCTTTGCCTCCCAGTTATCGCCCAACAGAATATTCGCGCTCTTGATGTCACGGTGTATTATCTTTTGTTTGTCCTGATCCGTGTTGTTGTGAATGTAATTCAAACCATGTGCGATATCAAGAGATATTTTCAAGCGTCGTATCCAAGTAAGATTAGCCAATTTATCACTGCTTCCCAAATAATCTTCAAGACTTCCTTTAGAAGCAAGCTCATAGACAAGGATCATGTGATCACGATCTTCATCACAAAAACCAAGAAGAGAGATTATATTCTCATGTTTAATGCTACTCAGCATTTCAATTTCTACAATGAACCCTTGTTCTCCTTGTGGATTGAAGATTCGTTTTATTGCTACAACGCTTTGTTTCTTGGGAAGATCACATTTATTCTCCTCATCTATCAACGATGATATACTGCTATCAAAATAATGTTCTAGATATGATTTATATACTTTACCGAATCCCCCTGACCCAATGCAATATTTGTCAGCAAACTTCTCTGTTGCCATCTCGATATCATTAAGTCCAATCTTCAAGTGTTCCAACTTGTTCCGCTGCAACATTTTGGACCTATGCTGCACCCAATAAAAACTAGTGAGATACAGGTAAAGTAACAATGTACTGACATGGTGACATAAATGATTCAGAGTCGGTAGTTATTGTGATGTTAATACACACATTAGAGTAAAATGATCATATGGCTTACAAAGTTATACAACAAACTCAAAATCCCAAATTTATTCTTGGATATCAGTTATGGTGCATGTTTGGCGCAGATGGTGTTTTTTTTTTTTTTTTGGGTGATGATTGTGTGGTGGCTGGAAGGCAATTGAAGGGGGGGGGGGGGGGGGTTAAAGGTGCTGGAAGGCAACCGAATACACATTTGACTTGTGGGTCACACCGCCAGTCTTTTTATATTTTGAGTCTACTCTTTTTATATTTCTGGTGACACGGATTCAACTCCTGCAGATATGAAGCTCACTGGTCCCTATCAAATGTGCAGATTCACAGGGTGAAACACTTTAGTGAGGTTAATTACTCGGTATGTTTCTTAAAATCTAATCATTAATTTTTCACATGAAGAGTTGTAAACATGATAACATAATCTACTCATATGCTAAGTTTCTTATAATCTATTCATGTGGTATATTTCTTAAGTGAGACATATGTAAAAACTTATAGTCTATGTAATTTCCCCCTTTTTAGAATCTAATCATAAAATCTTTCTTTATCCTTTAATTTTCTCTGGTTTTGAACAATATTTTTGGTGTATAATGAACAGGTACTAAAAAAAACGAATTTCTCTTACATGCTAAAATAAAACTGTTTGTTTCAAATCCATATGTGACGTTTTGCTCTCTTTTAAATACTATATCGACTTACCAGCTACCACAAGAGTTACAAAATTCGCATTATTAATTAGATGAAAAGAACAATAATAAGAAATTTGGTTTATGCCATAAAATGGCAATGAAAATTTTGAAGTCATGTTTTAATATGTGAACAACACTATTTAAAACACATTTTGTTGATTCGTCATACTATAACTTTTGACATGTGTCATTAGTTTTACGTGAGAACTCACTATTTTAAAATAAAATTTGTAACATTTAATGAGACAGTTTAAAATTCGCGTATAAAAACCATAGTGTAGAAAAAAAAAATTGTCACTTAAAGCCTAAACCGTAAGTAATTTGAAGCAGTAATAAGTAGGTTACTAAGTAGAGGTGTTCAAACGGTCAGTTTTCGGTTAACCAGAGTTATTTAGTTTGGCCAATTTTTTTATTTATTTTCTTTTTTTGAAAAAATTAATCTCCCAAAACAAAACCAAAAGTAGACTAAACACCGAACCAATCCAACCAAATTAATCTCGACTCGTTAATGGGTTTGGGGTCCATAAAAACAAAGTAAAAAAGACAGACCTACATTTTGGTATTTTAAATCTCGACTCGTTAATGCAGTTTAATATTGCCACTTTGATAACTACTGTATAAGAATAGATGAACTTCGAGGCAATATTGATTAGAAAAAGTATAAATTATAAAACATTGAGACTGTAACGAAACATACAATATCATCTAAAAGTCGCTAAGAATCACAATAAATGTACGTACTGTAAATCATTATTAATCCCATTCTTAAAAAGGATTATGCCAAGATAGTGATTCGCGAAATAATTTTATTTTCTCGGTCTGAATTACTAATAAATATACCAATATACTTTTAAATTCTCTTATCCGAAAACTTGCATGTTCTACTTAGAATTTATAAAACCAAACCGATAAATTACGGTTAAATATTTGGGTGAAACCAATTGCCGATCCAAACCCAAATAAACCTAATCCAATAGACCTAAAGCCATATGAATCGGTTGATTTCTCGTCTATCAGTCCAAACCTTTTAATGAAACCCCTAATAATAATTAATAAGTACAGGGTATCTATTATTATAAAAAAGATGAAAGAGCAAAAATCGTCTTACAACATTTTCACGTTCCAAGTGAAGTTTCAAAGCTTTCTCAAGTCTTATGACAATCTCATTAATACTTGGCCGTTGAGATCGTTCTTCATTTAGGCAGTCATACGCTATTTCTACGAAAAGGTTGAATGATCGTGAATCCATTTGTCTCCACAGACGTGGATCAATTATATTAAATAATGTTTTCTCTCTATAATGAGTAATGGCTAGTGGAGCCAAATACTTATTATTGTCGTCCGCAATTATTGATTCCCTACAACACAGTAGTTCAAATAATATTATCCCAAAGGAGTAAATATCTGACTTGTGGCTCCCACTTTTAGTCTCAACAAGTGTTGGTTTTACCAAATCAATATTTCTCCAGCATTGGGCTCATGAGATTATCGAAATATCCAACCAAACTAAACATTGTTCACATATTATATTGACATAAACGGTTAGTTACAGGCTCTTAATTCTAACGAAGAGTTTTATAACTTGGTTCCTTGGTTGGAAAATCTCAAGTCCTTATCGTTAGACCACCCCCTCATTAGGTTAACAAATTTAATCATACAGATGAGTGCACATAATGAAAAGGTTGAATATTAAATAGGACTAATAGAAAAATATATGTTGGGTCTCCATACCCTTTCACATACTTAAGTTTATTAGTATGAAATGAATTGTGCCTTTTAGATGCTTCAATCTTCATGGAACATTCAAAACAAGATAACTTGGGTTCCCAATCATCATTTAATAGAACTCTGCCACTGGTAATGAGCCGGTGTATTACGCTGAAATCGCGTGGCTCATCATAATGAATGTAGCTCAGTGCTTGCGTAACACCGACACATATCTCCAGTCTTCGCACCCATGTCAACAACACCGGGTCACTTAGATAGTTGGTGAGACTTAATCTGGTTTCATACCTGTAAATGATGATCTTCTCATCATTTTCATCACAAAACCCAACAAGAGAAACCAGATTTTTGTGCTTGAGACTAGAAAGCAATGAAATCTCCGTCCAAAACATCTGTTCTCCATCATCCAAGTCTTTATTTAACCTCCGAGCAAGGATATCAATCAACTCACCGGACCACAAGAGCTGTCCCTTGTAACGGTTTCCAATTCCACCTGTGGCCATGACATTTTCTTCATCAAAGTTGTTGGTGGCTATCAGGATATTTTCAAGGGGTATTTTTAGGTGAGCAAAGTCGTCATAATTGACTGAAGACATTATGCATCTGTTAACTGAATTTAAAAAAGAAAAAAAAAAGGTTTTTGGGTTACAAAAGGATGCCCAGGATTGGTGGTGGTGGCAGATGGGTGAGGTAACTGGTGTGATATGAGTGTTTGTATTTATCTTTAATGGATGGATGTCTGTTTTTTGCATTATTCAAAGACTATTGACTTTCAAAAAAAAAGACCATTGACTTTTGAAACCTTAGGATTTTACGAGCAGTATATATAATGCATAACTATAAATTGAGAATACAATAAATTTACAGATTTTATAAATTATAGATTATAGAATATGTAGGCTTAGTTTGTAAAAGAAATAAGAAACAAAAAGATCAGAGCAGGCGTATAAAAATGAAGTCCGTTTTTATATCAATAGGTAACATAAAATTCAAGTTACATTTTATGTTGTGTCAAATTTGTCTGAACATATCAACTGGAAAATCTATGATACATGAAGTTAAATTTCCTTCATTAAACTAAAATACAACTAAGATAATAATACAAGTAAGGGCAATGGGCAACTCAAACTCTTTGGTGGCATAAAGTGAAGCGTAACTTGAATAGATCGACCAACATAAACCATTACTTGATCCTGCCAACAAATTACTTCTGTTACATTACTTCAAACATTAGAAATGCTCTTTAAAATGTACTTCACATCGACCATTGCAAAATTAATCACATATAAATGGAATACCTAAAGATGGATAAGAAGCTATGTAGTAGCAAGTTAAGCACAACAAGACTACTAACAATCCTTTCCCCATTATCTATTGCCAACAAAAAACCACACCTAAATTACCTACCACTTTTTACACCAAAATGAAAATCATAATAGAGTACATGTTTTCACATCCAAACAATCCAATCAGTATAATATCTGTTAAAAAAATTGATTAATCATATTAATTGACTATTGACTTTTACACAAATTGTAGCGTATGGGAAATGGGAAACTTCCTTTCATTAAACAATACAAAGTTTGAAAATAAATAACAAAACATCAAAACACACAGTAATGGTTTTTCTAACTTCTGTTAGAGCATAAGGTATCATAACTCGAGTTAAGGTTTAATGTTATGCCACGTCAGCGTCACATCAGTTTTAACATTTTAACCTTAACTAAAAGAAAAACATCTTTTATCATAACTCAACCATAACTTCATATTTTGAGCCCCACTTTTATCATAACTCAAAAAAAAAAAAAAAAAAAAAAAAAAAAAAAAAAAAAAAAAAACTTGAGTTACAACATAACTCATGGGGCAGTATGGTAACTCAATTCATAACTCAACCAATTTATAACTTAACACCACCTTTAAGGTGGTAACTCGACCCTTAACGCAAGTGCTTAACTCGATGGGGCAGTATGGTAACTCGGCCCTTAACGCGTTTGAGTTAAGCCATAACTCACAAGTTGAGTTATGGTACCGTATGCTCTTACAATTGTACAAATTTATAACATTAACTTAACACAATTTTTGGAAATACAAAATTCAAATTACCATAGATACATGTGAGTTGATATTAATAACTTCCAATATTTGTAATGTTTATCAAATTTATCAATGTTTTATATAAAAACAAAGTTATTCAATAGATGTGTTAATTTAATGTTATAAACTATGTCACTATAAAACAAATATAAAAACACATTTGAAATTGTAACCGAAACATCATCAATATGATATGCAGCTTCAGAAACTACTACTAACACAAAACAAAAACAGACTTCAAGGGATGCTAGTGGTTTTAAAATATAAATTAGGCTGAAAAAGTCTAAACGTCAAAGGGTTAGATTTAGTATTAAAGGATTGGAGATAGAAGTTCGTAAAAATTTTGTACAAGATCCGAAAATTAACTACGTAAGATCATGACGAAACGACCTAGGATTTCTTTTCGGGCAAATAACTAGAATTGGTTGAAATGAAACAAAAAAAAAATTGAAAACCACATGAGCACAAAATTATACAGTAAATTAATGTTTTCTTGGTAAACGTGCAATTAGGCTAAACACAATCGTGACCAGAGATGACCCAAGTCACCAGGTGTCACATCAGCTTTCTCTCTCCTAGACATGACCAGGATGCTACAGTCGATGACCGATGGTTTTTTTTAATTCAAACATTTTAAACATTACATTTAAATTCATTAAAATTAAAAAAAAAAACAATACAATACTAAATTAAAAAAAAAAACCGTTACAATACTAAATTAAAATAAACATTACAATACTTAAACTAATAATCTAAATCGTAGCGTGCCTTTGTCGTCCGGTCAAAGTTGGGTCGATTGGGATGTTGTAGAAGATTATGTCGCTCTCCTGTTTTGATAGCCTCAATAGCTCAAGTTTCTCTTTTTTCATCTCCAACTCTTTTTCCCTCAGCCGTATCCAAGCATCTTCTAAACCCTTCTTATTCTTACCTTTCTCCCCTTTTGACGGCTTCTTGTTCTTGAAGAAAGTTTTGGCCAACAATTTTACAAATGATTCTGATGGTTCATCATCATCACGAGAGGAGGAGGATGGTTTTTTCCTTGCTTTGTCATGACCGGTAGGTCGTGATTCTCTAGTCCCTTCCTCATCAGAATCATCAACATCTTGGACATCGAAAGGATCACGAGCTTGGGTTGAACCAGAGGTAGTGGTAGAACCCTTTGTTTTCTTCCGACTATTCATTTGGAAAGCCGTATCTCAGTGTACTTCCAAGCATCATCACCCTTTAAAACTTTCCAACACTCCTCCAAAGTGAAATCATGACAGTACGTCATACGGTATTCTCTAAGAGCTTTTGAAGTGTCGTCTATATCATTCTCACCACTTCCATGGTTATTCTTGATATTATCCATGATAGCACAATAATTACCAACCCTATTACGAATCCTGTTCTTCCATTTGGTAGTGATGGAGTCATAGGTTCGGTCTGAGCCAGTTTCCTTTTTAAAGTAGTCTATCACTAACTCCCAAAACTTGAAGTGGTTCAGGCATTTCCTCTCCGAGTTTTCCGACACATAAACCCAAGCTTTACAAAGCGGGACCTCTTCCGTCTTTGTCCATGGCTCCACGGCTTCTTGGCTTTCCCCTTGCTTGTTTCTGGCTTCTTGCCTTTGTCCTTGGCCTTTGAAGCACGCCTTGATGGCTGCTTTGGTTTGATGGGGGACATTTCTTCAGCGGAAGCGGTTTTTTCATCATCAGAATCTTCAACGGGAATGGAATCATGGTACGAACCGTGGTGCGAACCGTGACCCGAACCTTGCCCCATCGAAGCATCTTGAGTTTGGTAGTTTTGTGTTGGATACTCCGGCATAAAATCTTCCAAATTCATTTCAAGATTAGTACTTCGAATCGGGGAATAAGGTTGATACGGTTGAGAAGGATAAATGAAGTCCATGTTTGGATGGTACGACGACCCACTAGGTTCTTGCCGGTAATCGGTGTAAGGACGTTGCGGTGGGACAAAATGACGGTTAACGTAAAACGGGTTTTGGTTTTGATTTTGTTGGGCTAGTTGTGATTGATATTCAAAACTTTGTGGACGAAAGCGAATAGGCCGGTTTTGTTGTGGTGTTATGCCGGTTAACTCGAAGTTGTTTTCCGGCGAGAAATTCATATTCGGTTTATTTTGTGGTAGTCGGGATCGTCGGTTTTTTGATGCTGGGGTATTTTTATTTGACATTTTGAACTTGGATGAGAATTAGATTGATATGAATATAGATGAGAAATAGTGAGTGGTGAATTGTGTTTGAGGTGAAGTTGGTATTTATAGAGTGGTAAAATTGTTTAAAAAAAAGTTTTTTTTTTTAGTTTGAATGTCCTCTGCGGTGATCCCCTACCAGTAGGTTGTGTGTTTCCCTCTGGATTTTAGGGAGTAGTTTGTGGGACCAAGGGCACTGATGGTGATGTATCAGTGTCCTTCGATGTCACCAGGGTAGATGTTGCTTGGTCTTCTATGGGTGTCTTTTCAGTCTGGGTCTTTTTAGGCCTTTTAGGCTGTGCTCTAGAAGCCTCAGGGCCCTGAGACTTGGGTTTGGTTTTAGTCCCAGTATGAGACCTACCCTTTCTCTTTTTGGGAGCTGGGTTTGGAGACACTGAGTCCCTCTGGTTGTTTACAGCAATCATATGGGCCGTCAATTCAATATTAATGACAAGGGATGGGTCCTTTTGAAAATTTGAAGGGCTCAGGATGACAGGTAAAGCGCCATATTTGTATTCCTAAGGATAATTGCAACCCAGTAATACTTGCAAAGCACATGAGACAAACCTAGGGTATGAAACATATTTTGCCCTAGTTTTGCTCAGTAGCTTGGTTACGAGATCACTGTAAATGATCTCCCCTATGTCGACATTAGTCCCTGTCATCAAGCTGTATGCCATCATCAATTGAATAGAATTAACTTGTTCAGTGGATGAATGGTTCCCGCTGAGAACCTGAATCACAAAAGTGAACAAGATCTTCCAAGCCACGGGAAAAGAGTTCTTGGTGACTCGGGTTCTGTCCAAAAAATTTGGATCTAAAACAATTTTACCCAAGTCAGCCTTAACAGTGGCTGGGTCAGGGTGAGCAACACATTGTCCCGGATTATAGTCAAGCCCTGTTGATGTACAAAAAGTTTTATAGTCCAGGGTGATTGATTGTTCCCCGTTTAAAATTGAGAATTTGATGAGAAACTCCCTGAGTGGTCTGAGGTCATGATAACGCTACACGCGTCGTTCGGGGTCAAAGGAACTTCCTTTTCTTCGAGCAAGTTTTATAACACCCTAGGCAGTGAACCTAATCGTTGTAGTGTAGTATTAGGGTAAGCCACGGGTATTGATATCGTTCTCTAGGGGAATAGGAATGCTAGTGAGAAGTTACTACGCTAAGGTTGGGGTTGAGGAAGATTATTTTTTATCTTTTTATATTTTTTTGGGAAAGGAAAGGTACGAATCTCGGGGTTTGGATTTGGGGGTTGGTATTTCTACCGATTACTACTTATCTAATTATCTAATCTAAGGTGTATGTAGTCTATGTCTAATTATTGTGTGCTCGTATGATGGTTTAAAATGTGTTTACTTAGGTTTTATTACTCCTTAACTATCTCCTATTGATGGTTGAATTGTCACGCCCTTATTCTTAATCGCATTGTGTGTCTAAAGTCGTAGGGTATGCATTTGTCCCTAACTCTTTGAACTTACCAAAGGGTCTCGTCTACAAAAACCTCTAGGAATTATAAACTCTAACTCTAAGGCACTCTTTGGATGGTTTAGCCTACAACTGCTCTAAATGTTATAGTCCAAGGTTCACAAAGATCAATCAAGCATTAATTACACAACGAATGACCTATTGCATTACTAGATCATTAACAATTAAGATAAGAGACAACCAATCAATATTCAATAATTAAGTTTCATATTCCCTAAGCAAACACACAAGTAAATTAGCCGGACATGGATAACATGCAAACATACACACAAGTAATTGAAGACATAATTGAATTAATGAAGTAAAACACTTATCTTGAGGTAAGATAGGGTTTGGAACCCCAAAATACTGTACAAGACAACCTTGGTTCGGTTTAGGTTTTTACTCCAAAAGACTACACACTAAAACTGAAAAATTCGGATTCTATGTATAAGATTACAATCGTACGCGACGCGCGCACCTTATGATTTGGCACGCCGTCGGGTCCGCCGTCATTAGGGTTTCGCTTGCCACTTAGTCTTGCCGACGTCACCTTGTGCTTGTGACGCCTTCCCCTTCAGCCTCTACGCCGTCCTGGACAAATCTAGCCGTCTGAGTTGCGACGGCCTACTCTTTAAAAGCCTGACACCGTCACTTGAAAATAAGCAATTTGGCTACTGAGCCGTCACGGAAGTGCTCCGACGGCGTCGCAGTTAAGCAGTGACGCCGTCCCCTTGTATTTCAGCAGCTTGAGTGTTTCGATTCTTGACTTTTGGCCATTTTCTTCTATCTATCCGTCCTTTTCGTCCAAATAAGTGCCATTCCAAAGAATTTGCCTTCAAGAGACCTAAAAAGTGAAAAGGAACGATATTAAGTAATAACGGATACAAAGTGATCAAATAAGGGCTTAAACGACCCCTCAAAAAGGTACATTTTAAAACCTTATCAAATATCCCTACACTTGGTATTTGCTTGTCCTCAAGCAAATGTGCTTTTAGCCAATTAATTTATAAATTAGGGGTCATGAAGCATTGGTTTAAAACAGTCCACAACACATATAAACCCCGAAAAAGTCATAACAAGCACGGAAATTACATACTAGCACCTCACATGAGGTGTTTGGATACTCTCATCTCTCGAGTGTATATGAAATATAACAAGTTGAAAATGGAAGAAAAACACTCATTAACCGGTCCTAGTACATAGATTACTATAGGATGCCAAAGAATGGTGGTGGCAGATGGGTGAGGTAGCTGGTGTGATATGAATGTGTATAGTGAATGTTTGTATTTATGGGTGTGGATGAGCGCGTTAACTTTAATGGATGGATCACATGGATGTCTGTTTTTTGCATTATTGAAAGACTATTGACTTAAAAAAAAAGACCATTGACTTTTGGAACCTTTGGATTTTACGGACAGTATATAATGCATAACTATAAATTGAGAATACAATAAATTTACAGATTTTATAAATTATAGATTATAGAATATGTAGGCTTAGTTTGTAAAAGAAATAAGAAACAAAAAGAGCAGGCGTATAAAAATAAAGTCCGTTTTTATATCAATAGGTAAGACAAAATTCAAGTTACATTTTATGTTGTGTCAAATTTGTCTGAACATATCAACTGGAAAATCTATGATACATGAAGTTAAATTTCCTTCATTAAACTAAAATACAACTAAAATAATAATACAAGTAAGGCCAATGGGCAACTCAAACTCTTTGGTGGCATAAAGTGAAGCGTAACTTGAATAGATCGACCAACATAAACCATTACTTGATCCTGCCAACAAATTAGTTCTGTTACATTACTTCAAACATTAGAGATGCACTTTAAAATCTACTTCACATCGACCATTGCAAAATTAATCACACATAAATGGAATACACAAACATGGATAAGAAGCTATGTGGTAGCAAGTTAAGCACCACAACATTACTAAGAATCCCTTCCTCATTATCTATGGGATACACTATTGGAACCCTCCCTATAGGGTCACATCCATAGGGAATATTCCCTTTGTCCCCCCATTTTTTCAGTACAACGCTGTTTTTTGTCAGTTTCTCTGTTCGATTTCTGCAGTTTTAAGCGTTTGGCTTATTAAACTTTATATCGACAGTTCCGCATTTTCGCGCTTTAAAGCTTTTGATATAAACAAAATTATAAAAAAATAAAAAAAAAAAAAAACAAAACTAGAGGGGTCAATTTAAAAAACTAAGTACCGTCCCAATAACCCAGCCCGTTATCTATTGCCAACAAAAAAACCACACCTAAACCTACCACTTTTTACACCAAAATGAAAATCATAATAGAGTACATGTTTTCACATCCAAACAATCCAATCAGTATAATATCTGTTAAAAAAATTGATTAATCATATTAATTGACTATTGACTTTTACACAAATTGTAGCGTATGGGAAATGGGAAACTTCCTTTTCATTAAACAATACAAAGTTTGAAAATAAATAACAAAACATCAAAGCACACATTAATGGTTTTTCTAACTTATGTTAGAGGTATCATAATTCGAGTTCAGGTTTAATCTTATGCCACATCAGCGTCACATTAGCTTTAACATTTTAACCTTAACTAAAAGAAAAACATTTTTTTATCGTAACTCAACCATAACTTCATATTTTGAGCCCCACTTTTAACATAACTCAAAGGAAAAAAAAAAAAAAAAAACTTGAGTTACAACATAACTCATGGGGCAGTATGGTAACTCAATTCATAACTCAACCAATTTATAACTTAACACCACCTTTAAGGGTTAACTCCTACCCTTAACGCAAGTGCTTAACTCGATGGGGCAGCATGGTAACTCGGACCTTAACGCGTTTGAGTTAAGTCATAACTCACAAGTTGAGTTATGGTACCGTATGCTCTTACAATTGTACAAATTTATAACATTAACTTAACACAATTTTTGGAAATACAAAATTCAAATTACCATAGATACATGTGAGTTGATATTAATAACTTCCAATATTTGTAATGTTTATCAAATTTATCAAGGTTTTATATAAAAACAAAGTTATTCAATAGATGTGTAATTTAATGTTATAAACTATGTCACTATAAAACAAATAGAAAAACACATTTGAAATTGTAACCGAAACTAGAGGTGCAAAAAACCGTTAACCGAGACCAAGTCAAACCGAAAACCAAACGGTCAAAACCGTTTTGACCCAAACCGCGGTTTGGAACCGGTTCCCCACTTGAGAAATCGACCGTTTTGAAGACCGGTTTTGTTAACGCTAAGAAACCGAACCCGTTCGGTTAACCGTTTTTTGGCTTGGGGCGGTTTTTTTTGGTTTTCTTGAATTTTGAAATTTTGAATTTGAATTTTAAAAGAGGGGCGGAAGGAGCGTAAAATGGATTTTATTAAAAGTTGTTAAAAATTACGATTTTGCCATACAAATCTTAGTATAAAATAATGTGTTTATGTATTTGGTTAATTACCACTTTCAAGCAATCAAAAACACTCCAAAAAAATCAAAACCGAAAGTATTTCACTAAACATTAATGGAAAGTTCAAACACTAACAACACCACCAACACCGAAGCTGGTTCAACAAGTGCAGCGACGGTTCGAAAAATTTTACCGTATGACCGTGTAAAGATCCATGGGAACACTTCAATACGCCATAATGTCCGGACGGTAAGAAAAAGGCTCAATGCAAATATTGCTTGAGTATATTGTCTAGCGGTTCCAACTCGCTTGAAGGCTCACATCAAGCAAAAGTATTTCAAGGCACTCAAATCGTTTCCGGCTGCGGTCAATCTTCCATGGCTCGACGGGGACGGGACTATTTTTGCATACGATGATGATTTACACCGCGTGAAAAACGGCCGTTTTGGTGATTCAACGGGTTTGCCATTCAACCACTATGACAACGAATTCGACGAGGTGCACCAGCATTATATGCAACCGCAGTAAACCATCATGTAAGTCGATGACTCTTAAACGCGATGCTATGAGAATGTGGAAAACGGCTTAAGCAATTTAAAAATAATTTTTTTTTAAATATGGATGCTTGTGTTAATTTAACAACCGATGTTTGGGGTCGCTTCCTCATCATAATTTGCCATTTTCGTACCTTTGTGTTACGCGCACATGGGTTGATCCCGAAGTTGGCAAATCATGAAGCGAGTCGTAGCATTTGAAAACTTTCCGGTTCCTCACTCCAGAGAAGCTTTATACAATTTGTTGAGAAAAGTGTTTCATAAGTTTAACTTGACGGAATTTTTTTTTTCAATAACGTGGATAATGCTAGTAACAACACAAATGCAATGGGTCGACTAAAAATGGAATATGAGCCACCTTGTAATGGCGAATTTTTTCATAGTCGATGTGTTGCACACATCATTAACTTGGCTGTGCAAGCGGGATTAAAAGATCCGCATTTGAGTGAAGCGAAAGAAGATTTTAAGAATGTTAGTCTGTTTTTAAAAAAGGGTAATAAAAGATATAATGGCATACATTCGATGTGTGAAACCTGCGGGGCACATTTGGTTACAACCTTGTTGGGATATTGAAACTACGATGAACCCACTTATCTATGTTCATGACGTGTTTTAAGACAAAAGGGACTTGCAATATATTTTTTCATGATGAAAAATTGTCGGGAGGTTAGGTGTGCTCCATTTAGTCAAGATAATTGGGATACTATTGAAAAAATAACCCGACTACTTGAAGTTTTTAACAACGCAACAAAAAAATTGTCGGGGTTTATTATCCAACGGCTCATTTGGTACTCGAGCAACTATTCTTGATGTCTTCACAAATCGCCGCATTTGAATTTAATGGTGGTGTTTATACTAGCATGGTTTCCGGGATGAAAGAAAGGCTTTTGAAATATTTTGAAACTTTGCCACCGTTAATTACTTGTGCGGCCGCATTAAATCCATGTTATAATGTAAACGGGGTGGAGGTTTTTCATAGCCTTAATATGCAAAGACAAAGAGGTTAACCGGTTCGGTTTTTCATGTAAGCTGCCCAAAGAGGTTAACATTCGGATGGTCTCAATATGCAGCACAAAGGGGTGTTGTATAGCCTCAAATTTAGTCGCTCTCCTGTTTTGATAGCCTCAATAACTTAAGTTTCTCTTTTTTCATCTCCAACTCTTTTTCCCTCAGTCGTATCCAAGCATCTTATAAACCCTTCTTATTCTTACCTTTCTCCCCTTTTGACGGCTTCTTGTTCTTGAAGAAAGTTTGGCCAACAATTTTACAAATGATTCTGAAGGTTCATCATCATCACGAGAGGAGGAGGATGGTTTTTTCCTTGCTTTGTCACGACCGGTAGGTCGTGATTCTCTAGTCCCTTCCTCATCAGAATCATCACCATCTTGGACATCGAAAGGATCACGAGCTTGGGTTGAACCAGAGGTAGTGGTAGAACCCTTTGTTTTCTTTCGACTATTCATTTGGAAAGCCGGCATCTCAGTGTACTTCCAAGCATCATGACCTTTTAAATTTTCCAACACTCCTCCAAAGTGAAATCATGACTGTACGTCATACGGTATTCTCTAAGAGCTTTTGAAGTGTCGTCTATATCATTCTCACCACTTCCATGGTTATTCTTGATATTATCCATGATAGCACAATAATTACCAACCCTATTTAACCTATTCTTCCATTTGGTAGTGATGGAGTCATAGGTTCTGGCTGAGCCGCTTCCTTTTTAAAGTAGTCTATCACTAACTCCCAAAACTTGAAGCGTTCAGGCGCTTCTCTCTCCGAAGTTTTCCCACACATAAACCCAAGCTTTAAAGTGCAACCTCTTCCGTCTTTGTCCATGGCTCAACGGGCTTCTTGGCTTTCCCCTGCTTGTTTCTCGTTCTTGCCTTTGTTCTGGCTCAAGCACGTTTGATGGCTGCTTTGGTTTGATGGGGACATTTCTTCAAATGGCTTTTTTTCATCATCATCGAATCTTCAACGGAATGGAATCATGGTACGAACCGTGGTGTGAACCGTTACCCGAACCTTGCCCCATCGAAGCATCTTGAGTTTGGTAGTTTTGTGTTGGATACTCCGGCATAAAATCTTCCAAATTCATTTCAAGATTAGTACTTCGAATCGGGGAATAAGGTTGATACGGTTGAGAAGGATAAATGAAGTCCATGTTTGGATGGTACGACGACCCACTAGGTTCTTGCCGGTAATCGGTGTAAGGATGTTGCGGTGGGACAAAATTACGGTTAACGTAAAACGGGTTTTGGTTTTGATTTGGTTGGGCTAGTTGTGATTGATATTCAAAACTTTGTGGACGAAAGCGAATAGGCCGGTTTTGTTGTGATGTTATGCCGGTTAACCTCAAGTTGTTTTTCCTCGAGAAATTCATATTCGTTGATTTTGTGGTGGTCGGGATCGGCGGTTTTTGATGTGGGTATTTTTCTTTGACATTTTGAACTTGGATGAGAATTAGATTGAAATGAATATAGATGAGAAATAGTGAGTGGTGAATTGTGTTTGAGGTTAAGTTGGTATTTATAAAGTGGTAAAATTGTCTAAAAAAAGTTTTTTTTTTTAGTTTGAATGACCAAACGGTCAAATTTTTATTTTTTATTTTTTTTATTTATTTTTTTATTTTTTTAACTTTAATGCCATGGTTTAAGAATAATAGGTACATTTCTAATCAACCAAGGACCGTTTTCAAGAACATCATCAACACCTTTCTTCGAATTGAACTTAAAGAAGAAGAACCCTTTGCATTCATCATTACCTTTTGTATACCAAACTTAGCCCATGCATTGCGTACAAAGTAATCAACAACAGGGAAAGCAAGTCGTTGACCAAGGAAATACCCATACAAAGTATTCTCAAACCTAGTGTTTACCTCTTCAACCACTTTCTCGGACGAAAAGATCCACACCATTAGCTTTCTTATTACACTCCAACCTACGAAAGTTTGACGTGTGTTTCTTAGGTTCAAGAGAAGTAACACCAAAGATATGATGTAGAAGGTTGTCTTAAACACCAACCTTCTCATTACCAATGCCCCATGTGCATTCTGTGATCAACCTTATCATTAACATTATTAGGACTACTAGTAGCATTAACATTAAAAGCCATAGGAACACCTCGATTCGAGGAGGTTTCAATAATAACCATAGCGTAGCATCACCTCTAGCCCTTCTCGTGACTGCGGTACCTTAAGATGCTCAAAATTAAGTCCAAGTAGTAGCATCCACTCATATAGCTGGTTTTAATGGTTGCCCATCGTCACCCACAAGAACAAGTTTTCCCTCAAAGATTTGTTTTTCAATAGCCCGAATTTTCAATAAAGTATCATGACCCTCAGGCGTGTCATGACTAGGTGCATCATGACTAGGGCTCGAACCAAGTGAAATTGGCTCCACTTGTCCATCAGTAAGAAAACCCTTTTCCATCTCTCAATAAACCCACGTACCACAAACAATCCCAATCGCCAAGAAAAGACAAGCATGCAAGCAACGAACAATAAAAAAGAAAGAAAACCCTAACTAAAAAGTTAATGTTTTATACGCATGAAGATCCAAGAACTAACCGACACCCGACATATTGATCGTACCTAAAAATAGTTATGTTGAATAGAATTAAACAGGTGCGATCAACAATAACGATAATTAGTAATAAACATCAACAACAACGAATTGCAAAAAGATTCTTTTGGATCAAGTAATAAATTCCAAGGGACCAGCAAAGTAATCCTATGAATCTTAATAAAAGAAACGAAGCCTATTACGAATCCTATTCTTCCATTTGGTAGTGATGGAGTCATAGGTTCGGTCTGAGCCAGTTTCCTTTTTAAAGTAGTCTATCACTAACTCCCAAAACTTGAAGCGGTTCAGGGCGTTTCCTCTCTCCGAGTTTTCCGACACATAAACCCAAGCTTTACAAAGTGCGACCTCTTCCGTCTTTGTCCATGGCTCAACGGGCTTCTTGGCTTTCCCCTTGCTTGTTTCGCCTTGCCTTTGTTCTTGGCCTTTGAAGCACGCCTTTGATGGTCGCTGGTTTGATGGGGACATTTCTTCATGAAGCGTTTTTTCATCATCGAATCTTCAACGGAATGGAATCATGGTACGAACCGGTGTGAACCGTTATTCGAACCTTGCCCCATCGAAGCATCTTGAGTTTGGTAGTTTTGTGTTGGATACTCCGGCATAAAATCTTCCAAATTCATTTCAAGATTAGTACTTCAATCGGGAATAAGGTTGATATGGTTGAGAAGGATAAATGAAGTCCATGTTTGGATGGTACGACGACCCACTAGGTTCTTGCAGAATCGTGTAAGGATGTTATGTGGGACAAAATTACGTTAACGAAAACGGGTTTTGGTTTTGATTTGGTTGGGCTAGCTGTGATTGATAATCAAAACTTTGTGGACGAAAGCTAATAGGCCGTTTTGTTGTGGTGTTATGCCGTTAACTCAAGTTGTTTTTCCGAGAAATTCATATTCGGTTGATTTTGTGGTGGTCGGGATCGTCGGTTTTTGATGCTGGGGTATTTTTCTTTGACATTTTGAACTTGGATGAGAATTAGATTGAAATGAATATAGATGAGAAATAGTGAGTGGTGAATTGTGTTTGAGGTTAAGTTGGTATTTATAAAGTGGTAAAATTGTCTAAAAAAAGTTTTTTTTTTTAGTTTGAATGACCAAACGGTCAAATTTTTATTTTTTATTTTTTTTATTTATTTTTTTATTTTTTTAACTTTAATGCCCCAACGGGCTAAAATATTTTTAGCTTTATAGGCAAAAGTTTAATATAGATCTCAAATTTACCATAGATATAATGAACCAATCATAGTCATTCATTTTTTTAATAAAAAAAATAAAATAAACTTTCACCCTTTTTTGAATTATTAATTATCTCGCAAATCTTTAATCGTTACGTAAAAGATAATATCGCACGGGATAATTATCTTTCTATAGATATGCACTTTTATATATTTTTAACGATTTTTTTTAAATTTCGGCCCAGAAAAATCATATATGATTTGTGAAAATCATATGTGATTTGATTTTCACAAACCATATATGATTTTTGCAAATCATATGTGATTTGTAAAAATCATATATGATTTGTGAAAATCGAATCACATATGATTTTCAAAATCATATATGATTTTTACAAATCACATATGATTTCTCTGGGCGGAATTTTTGAAAAAAAAACTCTGTCGAAAATATAGAGAAGTACATATCTATAGAAAAATAATTTAATTCTCGTCGCGATGGTGTATTCTTTGTAGTTTGAAGATTTATCGTTTGCAAGATATATTGTTTTAAAAAAAAGGGTGAAAATAGTATTTTTATTAATTTTGATAAAAAATGAATGACTAAGATTGATTTATTTGATCTATGGCAAATATGAGATCTATATTAATCTCAACTCTAGCTTTATAATGTTTTAGAATATCTCTTTATTATGATTTTCTAATTTCAAATTTTAGATATATCTTTTATATAATAAGAGAATTCACTAGAGGTGGCAAAACGCTGCCTGCTAAGCACGGGCTACTGCTAAATCGGGCTATGGGCCAAACGGGCGCTGGCTAAACCGCACTCCAAGCAAACGCATGGGCCAAATGGGCTCATATACCTAATCGCTTTTAAAAGACCCAAAACGCATCTAAATAAACTCCTTGAACGTAACACCTCATTTATATTTAAAAAATTAAATATAAGTTTTTCTTTAAAAACAATATAATGTTCGAGAAAACAATGCGCCCATAAGCACTTTTAGGTTGTCATAAGCACTAGTATGTTTCAGTTGATTGATTTGTTTTAGGTGCATCTTTTGTTCCTAGAGTTGTTAGTGCTTATGGCATGTCATAAGCACTAGTATTAGATGTTTATCGAGCTGTTTAGCTTGACGTAAATAGGGTATCTCAGCCATATTCCATTTGTACTTAAATTTTTCGGTTTTAATATTATTTATCGGGGTAACCCTTTACCCAAAAAGAAAATTGACTTAGTGACTCTGGTTTTAATGACAAGAAAAAAAGTGTCATTAAATCTAAATTTTTAATAACATTTTTAAAAAAGTGTGAGCAAAATGTCAATTTTTACATTTAATAACACTTTTTATAAAAATTATCTGTCATAAATTAAAAAATATTTATCCTTACAATTTTTTTGTCATTATAACTATACTTTAACCGACTTCAATTTTACTTACACTTCTTTATGTGTAGGAAAATCAGCAAAAAATCAAGTAATATTTTTTTTCTCGCTTTTGTAGACTTTTTTTGTCCTTTTTGTGACATTTTTTACTTGTAATGACACTTTTATTTGTGTTACTAAAAGACAATTTCTTTGTAGTGATCACTACAAGAATGAAGGAACTGGAGAGGAAAATTTTCGCAAGGACATTATGTCCTCCCCAAAAGTCACTAAACGACAAATATACTCCCTTTCGCACTTTGACTTTGTCAAGTTTTAAAGAGTCTAATCCTTTTGTCGATCTAATCCTTTTGTCGCACTTAATATGATCGATATCGATGAATGTGGCACTCCTACTAATGTAGTGGATTCTGGTAGTACAATGGAAGCTAAGGAGGTTGGGTCTCTTAAGACCTGTAGTGTATCACAAGAATCACTTGTGAGTGATTCAATGGAAGCTAACGATGTTGGTCCTACCCCTATTGTTGAGAAAATTGAGGAGTTTGAAAAGCTTCTTAATGATGGGAAAGCTACTCTTGTTGATGATGATGGTAATCCTATTAAAAAGTTTGATTATCCAGGTAATAAAAAGGATTTTCCGTCTACTTCTTCTACTAAGAGGGTTAACTCATTCTCTAAGGTAGGTGAGATTGTTGACTCCGATAGTGATGAAGAGGAGGTTGTGAACACTTTTGATGAGTCAATGACCCTATTTGGTGGTGGTCATGATCGTGAAGATGATTATGATGACTAAGATTATGATGACTATGCGGATCAGGTCTACGATCTTCCAGGGAATTTGGATACTTATTATGACACGTATGGTATCCAGCTCCAAGGCCTTAGTAGAAAGTAATTTTGTTTCCATAGGAGTCTAATGTTATCTTTTGAGTAGTGGTTTATTTTTTTGTATAGAGGATATGAAGTATCTTGTTATGTAAGCTTTTCGCCTATGTAACGGGCTGCGATATGGGATTCATTCATATCCTTTGTACTTAAACGTTTTTTGGAGTAATATATTTACTGGGACTTTGACCTTTTACCCAAAAATAGCTTAAAAGAGTTGTTGGAAAATTTAGTGCACTTGTGGGATTAGTTCACACCTGGTTTTGGGTAAGGAGGTACGGAGTGTACACCCATGAGGTCCCTGAACACCCTGACTCAATAGTGGTTTGTACTGGTAGTATTGGTTACTACCGATAATGTAGTAACCGATGATTCCTCACGGTAGTGTTATGGTTCATGCCGCTAGTGTATTGTTACTACCGTAGTGTAGTAACCGATGGTTTCTAATGGTAGTGTTATGGTTCTCATCGCTAGTGTAATGGTTCCTACCGGTAGTGTTGCGATGTTTAATTTATAAATTTGACTCATTTAAATGGTCATTATGACCGCTTTATGACCACATTTAATTGGTCATGTAACCACTATTCCTATGATAATGGAGGCTTATTATGTGATAATTGGCCGTTAATCACACATAATGTCCATTGACTAGGAGTAAGTATTCTCTACTATAAATAGAGAATGTCATCACAAAGATGGAGATATATCAAACCAGAGAAACAAACAGAAAGCTTAAACACTTATAGCAAGAAGAGTTATTGATTGTGCCTAATTCAATAACTAACATTTGGTCTTATCCCAAGTAGATATTCGTAACCCGGCATAGGGTCGAATAGTTTACGGAAAGATTACATTATTCCAGATATTCGGTAACCACCTAGTGGTATTCTAATACCGCTTTGATTATCTTACCCCTCGCTGGGAAATCACCACCAACAATCAAAGTAAACTATTTGTGATAATCAATGGTCCGTTTGCGCATGAAAACACATGGCTTCAAACTTTGCCAAGCTTGATAAGTTTGAAGGGGTGGACTTTAGGAGGTGGCAGAAGAAGATGCACTTCTTGCTGTCAAGCATGAGTGTGTTCTATGTTAGGATTTAGAAAATCCAGTTGTTAAAGTGTCGGTCACCTCAAGTATATGTAATCGTTAGATAGCTCGTAGTCCTAGCTATTTAATGTTAGTTGGTATTTAATTAAGTAACACCGTGGAGGACGACGTCTTTACCCATCAGTATCCTCGATCCACCCGTAGGAGGCGATTTTGATTAGACACTATAAATACCCTCTACCTCCCAAGGTAGAGGGTTGGAGCTTCAATACCATTTTTCTTTGTTTCACATAGTTCCTAACTCTCTTCTCTTTATCTCTCTAAAACTTTCTCTCTCTAAACTCTCTTATACGCCACTTTGATCATAGGTGTTATGTGTTTATGAAATCCAATAGCTAACAATTGGTATCAAGAGCCATGGTTTGATCACTCATCTTTCATGTGCTTGGTTTTAGTGGATTTCATAAGGTTTTTGGGGTTAAAAGTGTTTAGAAGAGTTTGAATCATTTGGATCATTTCTAGTGTTAAAGTTTGGATTTTGATTGTACTTTTGTGTTTTGAATCATCATATGTGCTTAGGTTTTGAATTGGAAGGCTTGAATCATCGTGATTGGGTTGTTTTTGATTGATAAAGTGGTTGTTTTTGAAAGTTGTCCTAAGCGAAGTTGAGTCTTGTATAACATTTTCGAAGCGAGTTGGGGTGCTGTTGAAGCGAGTTGCCACCTCTCGAAGTTGTTACTAAGCGAAGTTGTTGCCTAAGCTTGCTACTTAAAGCAGTCGGTCTGTTTCGTGAGTTGACTCTTAAGCGAGTTGTGATCTAAGCGACTTGGCTATTAAGCGAGTTGGCACTTAAGCTAGTTGTGATCTTAAGCGAGTTGTCTCTTTATGCGACTTGTCTCTTAAGCGAGTTGACCTCAAAGCGTGTTGTCCACTAAGCGAGTTGATTGCGAAGTTGGTTAGGTGCGACTTGTCAAGTTCACTATTTGTTTATTGAAACTTGTCACTTCTTCGTGCTACATTTTACGGTTGTTCTTTTGATTTTGTAAAACTCGAAAGAATCAATTTCCCTTTAATGAAAGAATAGTAAAATCCGTAGAATCTATAATCATGTCTAACAACGCATCTACTACATCGCTCTCTTCTATTGCGGGCAAGCCGCCGCTGATCGACACTGCCCCTCCTATGCTTGACAAACCGATTATGACTCATAGGCTCAACTAATTAGGTTGTACTGCTTGGGAAAGGACAAGTGGGTTAACATTCTCAAATCAATTGATGAAGGACCTTATCGATTGAGACTACCGAGACACACTTGAAATCTGCCATGATGGTATGGTACAATGATCTTAGGTTTGGACAGACCAAAGACATATGATGAGCTCAATGATAAGGAGAAAAAGAAATACGATGTCGATATCGTGGCTTCAAACATTATACTTCAGTGGTCTACCAAAGGACATCTACAAGTTAATTAATCACAACACCGGCCAAGGAAGTTTGGGACAATGTTAAGATGTTTTCTCTCGTTCAATTGACCAAAGAAGACAGGGAATCTCAATTGTATGATGATTTTGAGAACTTTAAGATGAACCCCGTGAAAGTGTCATCAACAACTATGTGAGGTTCTACAAACTTGTGAATGATATGAGGAATATCAAAATGACCATGCTAAATATTCAGCTCAATTCAAAGTTTGTGAACAACATGAATCCCGAATGGCACAAATTTGTCACCTCGCTTAAGCTAACCAAAGGATTAAGGAACACCAACTATGAGCAATTGTATGCCTTCCTACTTCATAATGAGAAGCATGCTATGTTTGAACGAATGATTCTTGAAAAGTTCAAATCTAATCATGGAGATGCAAGTTCATCAAATGACTCAACAAAGATTCTACAAATGTAGGAATTACCACCAAAGCTTCTCAAGTCATAACAACGGGTAACGGTAACCACAAGCTCATTCCAGATCCATCATATAAGCCTCCAGATCCAAACATAGTCATGGAACATTTCATCAATCAACTGGCTCTTATGGTTAAGCAAAATCTGAACCTCACTCCACACACTAACAATGAGATCAGAACTACATCCAATCTACACAATCATGCTATTGTCAGAGATGGTAAGATCATGGTGCAACCAGTGCAAGGAAGACATTATGAACAAGGAAAGGGTGGAGTGGGTGGAGGGTATGTGGCTAATCGTAATAGTGGAAGGAATGCAAATCAAGGACAAGGAAAGCCAATCAAGTGCTACAACTATGGTGGTGGGACGACATTGCAAAGGAACTCGCACATCTCCAAAACGCCTCAAATGCAGAGTATTTCGTGGACAAGATGTTGTTGGTGCAAGTCAGACAATGGAGCTTTTGGATGAAGAAGAGTTGTTGTTTCTTGCCGAGGGAAATGCCAAAACATATGATGCCGAGTGGATGAGCAACCACTTCAGGGAATAGGTCACAATCATCAAAATGCCTTTCAAGTTGCCGACCGTGATGCATTTGACTGATGTCGGCGATGAACCTACTGCCCAGACAATCTTCATGGCTAGCATTTCACCAATGGTCTCTCCAAAAATCTCATCACCACAATAGGCTGGTCAATCCAATGATTCAATCATTTATGAGGTATTAAAACTATACGATGAAGTTGATGAGCAAAAGATACATAACCAAGTACAATCACATGAAACTAATAAATCAGATATTGATAATGTGGGTAATAGTAATATTGTCCCATATGATCAATCTGTGATACAAAGTGAAAGTGAGATTGTACAAGTGATGCATCTTCTGCAACAATGATGATTATGTTTTTATGAATACACCCATGTGCCCATGATGATTCTGCTATCTCTGAACTGAATGGCTATAAAGAACAAGTTGCTATTTATGAACAACGTGCTAAATTTGAGTTAACTACCCTTATAGAAGAAATGGATGACCAAAAGCATAATTATTAGAAAAGTAATTTTAGGAAGAAA
>OU343217.1:19270776-19299829 GCA_910596185.1 Chrysanthemum makinoi
GATCAAGATGGTATACGGTAGCGTTTCTCAGAATTAACTAAGTTGAGTTGTAAATGTGTATGGACTATGATACCCTCCAATAACTAACAGAAAAAAGACGTTGACATAGGCGCTATTGGTCAAGGGACGATTTTGGCATTTAAAGGCCAAGGTTTGGACCTCTGGCGATGTAAAGGCCGAATTTTGTCCCATCGCGAAGCGTTCTGCCAAGTTTAGGGACCAACGGTGTATTTTAGTCTAATAATAACTATAAAGTGTCAAATAACGTAAAAGAAAATATATATATTAATAAAAAACATTATATGAACAATAAAGTTAATCCTTTAAAATAGCTAGTCACATTTCACAAATTTAACATTATATAAGAGTCAACATATTATGAAGACCAATACAAACATGAAGAAACAATACTAGCAACGTACTGTTAATTGAAAAAACGCCCACCTCTACGCCTCTGACCTAGAGATGGCAACGGGGCCGGGTTTGCGAAGAATTAGAGTTCCCGTCCTCGTCCCCAATCCCCCATACTTTTTCCCATCTTTGGCCCCATCCCTACCGGGGAATATGATTACATCCCCATCCTGTCCCCAATGAGGATGATGGGCCTCATCGGGGAATCATTGTTTTTTCTTTGTAACTAATTTCATGTGTTCTTTTTTCATATACATTAATATTTTTTGACAACAACTTATAAAATTACTACGTTATGAATTTTCAAGCCGATTAATATATTTTCGTAACAACAAATATATCAATTATGTACATCACTTTGCTTATCATTCCATTATGATTATAGGTTTGAAAACCCAAAAACAATGAAAAGACAACTTGAAACAATAATAACCAAGTGTTATGATAATGCATTATTATATTTTTTATGTCACGAAAAGGCTTTGAAATTTTTGATTTTGTCTATAATGTTATTGCTTAGAGGGAGTGGTGTTTTGGCGCCACCACACCACTCACGCCACCAAACCACCCACCCCTGGCACCATTGGAAATGCCAGTATACTCATGTCGCGTCATTTGATGATTGTGTTGTATTTGAAAGTTTTGACCGTTTGATAATTCAAACGAATAGTTTCCAAGGGTTTTTATTTATTATTATTTTTTTTCACCCCACCTATATAAATAGTTAAATATCACTCATATTTTATCAATTTTCACACAAAAAACTTAATTATATACTACCTTAAATAATGGTTCTTCCATATACTTTTGATGAAATCATAGCGTGTGTTCAGAAACTAATTGAGGAGGACACCGTTCGTCAGCAAGCGTTGATCGACTTAGCTATGCAATTTGACAAGGCGTGCGAAACTAAAAGTGATTTGCGTAAAGCGTACGAAAAATGTAACGACATTCCACAAGAAAACCATGCTCAAATAGAGGCTTTTTTAAACGAAGAATCTTCAAAAGATTACGAGATGCACAATGTTCAGATTAGAAAGGCGGGGAAATACAAGAACAAATCAGTGCTAAGCTTGTTTGGCTAAATGAAAAATACCATTAGGACGATTTCGTACATGTACAATTTGTTTTTTTGAATTCGTATTACTCCAATGGCTATCTTTCCCCTTATAAATACCCTTTTACCTCATTCATTTTCTCACAAACACTATGGCCAACGAACTAAACGAGGTGCATAATGCTAGCCTTAGGCGACTGCTGACCGAAAAAGAAAAGGAGCTCCAGATGGTTAACAATTTGTTGGGTAAGATAACTCGTATTATGTGACAGATGATTAGCCATGGTGAAGAGGTAACCAGGTTGCGTGAGCTGCCTCATGACCAGCCAGTTAATAAATTCGGTATACAAACTCTGCTAATGACTGAGGAATCATATTTGTGTATATCAATCGCCTTGAAGGCCGTTAGGGAAGAAGTTTTGACAGCCGTAAATGAGAAGCAAGATCTCATCAACTATTATGGAACAATATAAAAGCTCAAATCATGTTTTTTACTTTTGTGTTGTACTTTATTTCCCGTATTCTATTTTAATTTCCGTACTATGTGTTTTTTTTAATTTTTTTTATATTTTTTTAGTTTCATGTTGTATTTTTAATTTATGAATGAATATTTAGTTTGTGTGAAAATTTGAAAAAAATAAATAATGTGGAGCCCAAAAAGTGTGAAACGAAAGAGGGGTATTTTTTATATGTGAATGTGAAATGTAAAAAGCTGATATGACGTTGATTTAGCAAAACAACACGCGAAATGGCATGTGATTACACCCCTCCCTCTTAGTTACTTATTCAGTAATCATCGTATAAAGTTCTCGTTTCATTTTTCCATCCTATATAAGGTTATGAACAAGTCACTATAGTGACATGCGTGTTAATCAAAATTAGTTTCCTTGGAAATAAATAATCATGCTAAAGATTACTTAAAAACTTACATGAATAATACCAATTATCCTACATCTTGGTAGTCTTGGGAAGAGATTTGATGTGAAAAAAAAAACTAAAATAAAAAGAATTTTTAGCCACACATTTCAAGTAATAAAGAAATTTTATAAAGAAGATGCATTTAAAATGTGTGGTTGTAGTTTCTTTTCGTCCTTTATTATTTTTTTTCCATTTGATCATAACTCCATCTTGGTATACAAATTGTTTTTATAAACTATGCAAACATCACTACTCGGGATCGCGAACCCCATCCCTGGTTTTAGATTCAGGGATTCCCCGCCCCTATCCCCGTGCCCGATCAACTCTGGCCAGGTATCAGGTACGAATTTTTTTTGCCATTTGTACTCTCACCCTCAAGTGCTGCCTAATTTTGTTGTGTTCCCTTTTATAAGTAGATGCTGATGTTGCAAGAAGTATAGTTGTTCCATTGCATTCGTAATCTTTCTTTGTTATTCCATTTGCATATTCAAACCGAAGTCCTTGGTGTATGATTGTATGATATCGTAGACAAAACAATGTTATGTTCAGGAACTTTAGTCCTTTTGCACCTGTAGCTGTTGTCTACTGCTGTGAACAATATTTTGTTATTTATGGATAGTTTTTTATGCTAAGTTTTTGATTTGGTTTATACAAGATCCACTTTATGGTTTCATTGATGAAGATAGTATAGTTTTACAAATATTATTGCAACTTCCTATACTACATGTGTTCTTTGAGGGGGGGATGGGGGAAAGTATTATTCTAGTGAATATATCACCTTGTATTCAAAATCGATTGTTAATTATCGACAACCGTAATTCAATGACTTTTGCTCTTGTTTCACGCAGTTGCAAACTTAAGAACACGCAAAATAAGATAAGAACATTTCAAATATATATATATGAAAAACCAAAACTCAGAAATTTTCTGATGCAATTAGTTTTATTTTTACCCACTTTAGCATGGTAACACTTGATATCAGTTGACTTTCGGTTTGGAATGTACCGATGGCAACATTTTACTTAACAACATCAACTACTGCTCCCTCAGCAAAAATCTAGCTAATCACCCAGCATCTAGAAATACATCCCGACAGTAATCAGAATCTAACATGATAAATGTAATACAACTAATAAGTAGAAATATTTTTGCCAACAAAAATATGGCAGCTCTTTTTATGGGAGAAAGGTATACGGAAAGGAGAAAAAGGAGCATGAAGCTGATTCGCAACCACACGAGAACCTTCACATGAAGGGTTCTCTCAAGGCCGTAGGTAAGTTCAATTCAGGCTCGGAAGTAGGAAGTGGTGCAAAGTAGCAGTCAACCATGTCTTTGGATACTGCTTTCAAACTCGGAGTATCCCACTGCCAAAAAAGAAAAGAAGAATATAAAATTTTGCACATTCTTTTTGCATTATATATAACTTCATAATCATATCTAGGACGAGGTGGGACAAGTAAATGGGTCAAAACAGGTAGTTTTAAGACAAGTTAAAGAAGGCTGGCATGGGTTGACCCGCCACACCTTGTTCAAGATTTCAAAATTTTCTAGAGACTACAGATAACAAGTGTGGTAAATACGATTACACTTTTCGCGACTTTCACTTTTAGCTAATACTTTTCATTTGACCCGTCAATTACAAAACATAGCCCCAATCACCCAATTGCACAAGTAAATGAGACGAACACAAAGGGTATGTACCTTTGGAGCAAAGTCCTTGTCAACTAGTCTTGCTCGGATACCCTGAAAATGTGTACAACATTAATATTTATTAAATAAATGCATGGACACATGCTCAAATGAATTAGTTATTTATATGACACAATAGATACAGAGAAACCGTCCTACCTCACAAAAGTCTCCAGAAACCTTTTTGGAGATGCAATGCAATGATGTACGATACTCACGAGCTAGACACTGATCAAGGGGTTGGAATCTACCTTCCCGTATCTGCATTTGGCACATTAAGTTGCACGGTTTGTTTGGAAGGAAATTGATAAAAACCTATTGGTACGATATTGAATATTTCATATAAAACTAACATTGGATTAGCAGACTCACCGATTGCAAAGTGATCTTCAAGCTCAAAGGGGAGGCTTCTTTCAGTCTTTTCAGGGCCGTTGAACACAATTCATCATGAGACTCGCCTTCTGTCTGCCCAATAATGGCACAAGTTAGAGCGTGTATTTCAAAGACGATATAGAGACAGAAGGAGAGGGAACTTACTAAAGCCTCGACAATTTCCTCAACGGTGTCATGACAAAAATATTTGTCTATTCTGTCAATCCTGAAACACAAATTTAAAATATCAATTGAACCATGTTATACTACTATAAATCAATAAAAATTGTTATGTCTACAAGATCTATTAAAAGGACCAAGTGATAATATGAGATAGACAGCGGAATATTTCATTACTTGTGAAGAACGCTGTGTCTATCTATTGTGATAAGATCGCCATATTGAGCAAGAGAATCTGATAAAACAGAAGGATCGTCTGTCATCAATTGCCCAAGGCGTTCTTCAATCCAAGAAAGTTTCTGTAGAGATCAATACAATATGATAACAAGATCTCCATGCTTTAACAAAAATAATCGAACTTTTTAAAATAAAACTAATGAGGCTGTAAGCATTAAAAATATACTTTGGGTGACTTTCAACCAGATTGACCCATATGACCCGCCAAGGATAGAATACAACACAACTTGACCCATTCAGGAGCTAACAGTACATACCGCATTTAGTGAATAATGTGTAGCCAAACCACATGCAACCAACTCAGCCCCATTAAGCTTTTCTCCAGTCAAAGCCAAGAATTCACCTACAAAAACAATAAAAGATATCATCGGTAATACACATTGCTGATTACTTTTACAATTGAACGACAAGCTACGAAAACTATGAATTTCAAAATTACCTAAATAGCCAGGGAGACGAGAAAGATAAAATGAAGCCCCTGAATCCGGATGGAAGCCCATTTGAACTTCTGGAGTTGCAAAAACCTGCAAGCGGATAGTTCAAACATATAGTCACTTTATTTAAGTCAACAAGTTTTATCAAAGACTGATGAAAAGAGGATGATTCATACAGTTTTGTCAGTTGCAATGCGGAACATTCCAGGAACTGCGATGCCTGCACCACCGCCCATCGTGATACCATCCAAGATAGTCAACTGTCATTAGGTCAATAGTCAAACACCAAACTTTACATAGACCGTGAAAAAGGTATGTCAATGAATAGAAAATAACTTCAATGTAGTATACATGTATACTCTTTTAATTATCGTGTATATCGTCATCTCGACACTATTGAGTCTCAATATGTATGTACAGAATCACCGAATAGAATATATTACACATGATGTATCCAGAATTTAAAGCAATAAATTTAGCATTGCTTGGATAATATTAACAATAATTCGTGTCACTAACACTCTAATATTCCATTGTTCGGAGATATATGCATAACATTTATCTAGCAGCAAGACAATGTTACATACGTTTGGAGTTTAACATCAGAACTATTATATTATCAAGGAGGAAGAAAGTTTGAATCTCACATTTGGTTTCAAATACGTCCCTACAAGGTATATAAACTGATATAACGTCCTGAAAAATTCTTTGCATTCTGCTTCTTTGCCTGTACATATGTCAACCGGAAAATCATTATAAACAATAATTTCATTCGTATATGTAAATGTAAGTATATAACTATTTATAAATATAAAATAAATAAATGGGATCTCTACCTTCTTGAAGCAAACGATAGATGGTTACCATGTCTCCACCAGAAGAAAATGCCCTACCACTACCCTTCAATAAATATAGATGACGTTTAGAGACACAAACAATGTATATTATAAAGGGTGAATAAATTACGTATAGGAATATATGAAATACCTTCATGGTCACAAATCCAATCTGTGAGTTGTCTTCCCATGACTCGTAAAGTCTTTGTAACCGACCAGCCTGTGTACAATTTTTTAGTAACATTACAACATTCACATGTTGCTCAGTAACAGAAAATATCACAGAACAAGACCGTATATGTGATTAAACATGGGTCAGTTTTGGTTCTTGACAACTATTTTTACCACTAAAGTTTCAATTTTGTTAAATGTTGTGAATTCTAATTGAAACATTCACCCGCCACTTGTATTTTCTGGTTACATATGCTGACACGACGTGCCAACTATATAAGGTAGATGACATGGATGCCCATTGTAGAATGGACGCCACACCATCACGTTTATATAATATGGACTACAAGTTTATCTCGCCACGTCAACATTTCTAATCAACAATATAGGGGGCGGTTTCATTTCTAATAGGAATGCATAACAATGAGTTAAAACTGAAACTTGAGTGATTAAAACGTATCAAAGAAACTTCACCATCGTTCCACTTACGTGATCATTTTTTAAAAGTTTAATTGCTCAACTTTCGATGTTGTGAACTTTTTTCCAAAAACGACCCGTAACATGTATTACCACATTATCTATGTACAGGGAACTTAAGTCTGACACACGCGACATCAACTAAGGTAACATCCAAACCTAATCGGTAACAGTTATTCTATTTTGTGGGTCAAAATTTCAAACAAATTCAAGACACTGAATCTAGACTAAAAGTTCTAATTCTAAAAAAATGTCAAAAGTGCGTTAAATCAATGAAACATTTGCGAAAAAACATAAGAGACGAAAGGGATACCATAGAAGTATTAATAGCATTGAGCTGAGATGGTCTATTAAGTATTGCAGCTCTTGAAAAAGCTCTTCCTTCCACCAAAACCTGCATCATTACACAAAATCAAACATCACAAACTTTTAAGGGGGTGTCTGGATCAGCTTATCTTTCGGACTTATGGGCTTATTTGATATTGGAAAAACTCATAAGTTCATTTTTTCGGCTTATGACCTTATCGACTTGAACTTATCAGGTCCATAAACCGAAAAAACTGAGCTTACGAGCTTTTCCGGTTTCAAATATCCTCGAAAAACAAGCTAATCCAAACACCCCTAAATCATACACATAAAACATCACAAACTTAGGGGGTTTCTGAATCAGCTTATTTTTTGGTCTTACAGCTTATTTTTCGGTCTTACAGCTTATTTGAAACTGAAAAAACTTGTAACCTCATTTTCCTGGCTTATGACCTTATCGACTTGAGCTTATCAAGTCCATAAGGTCAACCTCATAAGCCGAAAAAAGTGAGTTTACAAGCTTTTCCAGTTTCAAATAAGCTCTAAAGCCCGGAAAACAACCTAATTCAAACACCCCCATACAAAATCATACCCATCAAACATCACAAACTTATAAGGGGGTCTTTGGATTATCTTAATTTTCGGACTTATTAGCTTACTTGAAACTGAAAAAACTCATAAGCTCATTTTTCCGGCTTACGCGCTAATCAACCTGAGCTTATGGACTTATCAAGTCCATAAACTCAACTTCACAAGCCAAAAAAACCAAGCTTATGAGCTTTTCCATTTTCAAATAAGCTCATAAGCCCGAATAACAAGCTAATCCAAAACACCCCCTTTAAAACCACATCCACCAAACATCACAAACTTAAAACTAAATAAAAAACTTATACATTTCAAGATTTACATATATATACCTCATCTTGAAAATGATTTAGTTCACGTTGAGCAGCAGAACTAGAGTAAAAACACAAACTGTTACTACATTTCCACCTTTTCAATACTGATAATGATTTCAAACGCTGCATTTTTTAAAAATTTTAAAGTTTTTGGCTTAAACCCTAATATTTTCTTGATTCTTGATTCCTGAAATTGAATTGGGGAAATGAAAGTTTAGACAAATTGGGCCATACCCATTTCAAGATTCTTTAATGGGTACCTGTTAATTTGTTAAATTGTTCATAAAGGTGATTGCTTCAAGATTTGGAGTCCAACCAGTTTTCGTTATGATTTGGGCTCAGGTCTATTATATTGGCCCAACAATCACATATATATGTAGGGTGTCATCGGTTCGGTTATCGGGTTATTCGGTTTGTTCGGTTCGGTTAATTTTTTTTCTGGATTTAACCGAGAACCGAATCGAACCGAATTCAAATTGATTCAACCGAACCGAAAACCGAACTCTCATAACCAAAAACCAAACCGAATAACCCGAATTAAATAAATTTAATTATTTATTCATTTATTTATATATATTTTTAGAAAAAAAAAATCAAGCTTAAAAAATGTTATATTTATAGTATAAAAGAGCTTTAATAATTTTTTTTTAATATAAATATATAAAAATATATATATATTTATTTGAATTCGGTTTTCGGTTCGGATTGCTAAAACCATAACCGAACCGTAAACCGAATATTTAATTCGGTTCGGTTACGAGTTCGGTTCGGTTATTTTCGGCTCGGTTCGGTTTCGGTTTTTGGTTTATTTGGATATTACCCAACCCATGAACACCCCTATATATATGATGGGGATGTTTTGGATTGCTAGTCTCTTAGACCCGAGGTGGCCACTAACCACGCGCGGTTCTCATTATGGTGGTGACATTAGTATGCGTGGTGATTCACTTTTTGGGTTGGGTTGGTGGTGTAGACCATTTAATGCAACGCACTCGTTTTTTGTTTATGTCTGTGTGTGAGGTACATTATGTTGTAAGCTCCCGGAAAATTTCATTGCCATCTTAATCAGAAATAAAGCACGACTTAAAATATCATGAAATTTTCCACTCATCATATTTGCATATCATATGGCATATGCATGATCAACGCGACTTGAGCGTTCAAAAATACACCGTTGTGATCAGAATAAGATTCCCCACGATCCCGATATCCTTAAATATTTAAAATATATAAATAAAATTTTATAAAAATATAAAATAAATACAAATAAATTATATATATCACTTGGACCGGGCCTAAGCCCAACTCACACCCGAATACTATTAGGCCTCGTATCCACCCGATTCAAGCCCAACACCCAATCCCATTGGGCCTTGTCGAGTCCATAACCCTCATATTTTATATGGGCTTTGTTTTTAAATCCGATCCAAGCATAAGTCAAGCCCAACACCCCTTTTATTTATTTGGGCCTCATCCGAATTCCTCACCCAAGCCTAAGAATACATGAATTCATTTTTGTGAACAAGTTGGTTTAACAAATTTGTTGTGTCTCTTTTCTTTTTTCTTTTTTCTGTGACTCGTCCGAAACAAAAACACAATGCAAAGAGGAACATCTCCCTTGGTCTCATTTGATGGCGTGTAGAAGTGAGTAAACAAGAGACAAGCCACTTACTTAGCCACCCTAATCACCAATTAAATAATACCTAGCCAATATCCCTAAGAACCTTTGACCTAGAATGACTTTCTTATTGATAAGGATTTAAAACGTACGTTTTTAAGGGGTCATTTAAGCCCTTAATTGCCCACTTTTATATCCGTTACTGCTTAATTTCGTTCGTGTTCACTTTTTAGGTCTCTTGGAAGCAAAATGCTAGAATGATGCATATTTGGACGAAAAGGAGTGAATATGTGAAGAAAATGGCTAAGTCAATATCAAAGACACTCAAGCTGATGGAATTAAAGCTGACGGCGTCCCAATCAAAGGGCAACGCCGTTCCTTTATACGTAATTAAATTTGTGACGACTCAGTAGACTTTTTCTAAAATACACCGACGTCAAGGCTTTGAAGAGGAAAGGCATCACGAAGACTTTTCATCTCAGACGGCCTAGATCCAGAATCAGACGACGTCACTGCTGAAGACTGACGGCGTCACAACCACAACGTGACGCCGTCCCAACTATTACTTGGCTAAGACGAAACCCTAATGGAGGTGATCTGACGGCGTCCCACCTATAAGGCGACGCCATCGCAAGTGTAAAATTATATATAGAAATCGAATTTTCAGAAATTTAGGAGGTAGACTTGTGGAGTAAAAACCCTAAACGTTTGTAGTCCGACTTGGACAATATCTTAGGGTTCTTATACCCTATTTTACATCAAGATAAGTGTTTTACTTCATTAATTTCATTATGTCTTCGATTGAATGTGTGTATGCTTGCATGTTTAACATGTCCGGCTAAATTTCTTATGTGTTTGATTAGATCTATGAAACCTAGTTGTTGATTATTGATTGGTTGTCTTTTATCTTAATTGTAAATGGCTTAGGAGTGCACTAGGCTATCGTTGTGTTTGAATGCTTGAGTAATCCTTGTGAACCTTAGTTTATGAGTCACTTAGCGGATTTGTAGGCTAAACATCCAAAGATAACCCTTAAAGTTAGTTTATGATTGACCTAGAGATTTCGTAGGCAATAACCTTATGGTAGTCTCAAAGAGTTAGGGATAAAAGCATACCCTACGAACTTAGAAAACACAATGCGTTAAGAATAAGGACGTGACAATTCAACCACCAATAAAAGATAACTAGGGAGTAATAATATCTAGGTAAACACATTTTTAATCATCATACGAGCACACATCAATTAGACATAAGACTACCCATAGTTTAGATAATTAGAATAGTAGAAGTAATCGGTAGAAGTACCAACCCCCCAAATCCAAACCCCGAGATTTTACCCTTAGCTTTCTAAAAGCAATATAAAAAAAAGATAAAAAATAATCTTCCTCAACCTCAACTTTAGCGTAGTATTCTTCTCACTAGCATTCAGTTATCTTCTTAATCAAATACTCCCTCCGTCTTAATTTAATTGTCAGGAGAGAGAAATCACAAATTTTAATAAAAGTGGGGCCACTTAATTTTCAACCACGCGAATAGAATATTCCCTTTTTAGATTCTCTAGTTTTTACTAAAAAAGGAAAGTGGACAATCTTTTTGAGACATCCAAAAATGGAAATATGGACAATTAAATTGAGACGGAGGAAGTACAACAATACTGACAACTTTAAATTTTTTAAAAAAGTGACTAAGTGAGAAAACAGTAGCGTTTTTTTTTTAACTTTGTTAATCTTTAGTATTTTAGTTTTGCAAAAATTATGATAGAAATTTGAGACCTTTTTATCAGATTGGTTATGTAGTCCTTTTAATAATTCTAACTATTCTATTTTGATATATAATCTCTGAAATTAACTAAGTCCATATATAATAGGTAGAAGTGAAAGTAGAAACTAATTATAATGTAAGTTCGATCTAAACACAACAGTTCTTTTTTACGTAATCTTTTGATTACTTACGTCTTAAAACTCAATAGACGAAAAGCGGAAGCTTCATTCACCCGCAGTGAACCGCGGTCTTGTAAAATACTCGGTATGTACTATACGAACTTTTCACTGATACTAAATATAAACACATTCTAATAAATACAAGAAAAGTTCTTTTACATTGGCCGAAACTCGAGGCCACATACAATGAGGCCAGACAACATCCCTTCAAGACTTGTAAATCTCATGTTAATAGAAAGGGAGTCATCCTTGAGTTCATGGCTTGAGTTAAATTTCCAAAGTTGAATCTCCATCCATCCATCTTCCCTTTGTTTTGGAACCCCACTAAAATCATGAATATTAAACTGACTTGGGGTTATAAGATAAATAAAAAGTTCTGCCTCTTCGTTTTCTTCACGGAGTAAATCTCGTACTCTCACCGGATTATGCAGCCCTTGATTTTCTTCTGAAATCTTGAACACAAGGTAACACACGTATTCTGTATCCAGTGACAACATTTGACTTCTAAACGTGCAGTTGATATAAAATACTTGTTGTGGCAAAAGCTCAATCACCTCTTGAAATCTGCATGTATCATATATAACATGATTACATACAACAAAGAAGATTACGACCAATAATTATCAAACCTAGTTCTTCGTAAGACGTGTTAAAATATTTGTATAAGTATAGATAAGTGCATTGTGAATGTACAATTTGAAAAAGATTAGAGGTTAAAGGAAACAGTAACAAAATCAGTTAAAAAAAAAAGCAAACCTGGACTCATTTGATGGTTTTGAAGTAAAAAGATCCACATTAGAAGATTTGTATAAAGCTGCCTTTGCCGAAAGCACAAGAAGTTTCTTTCCGTTTAATTTGCCCAACCAGCACAACTCATCATGATTGTTGTGTATTTTAGATATTTCTTCAGTTGGCAATTGTTGCACCTGATCCACATTGAAGTTTGATTTCAATACTTGTTGGACTTCCTTCAAATATTCGATATCATCATGTTTCACCTGTGTGCAAAACATGTAAGGTATACAGCATAGAACATCATGATTTATTTAAACTTATTTTTTGCCATGCATCCAACCCCTTTATACAACCATATTTACAGAAGATAGGAGGAACGAGCCAAGGGATATTTTCAAACTTACTTTGTCAATAGCTCGAAATTCAATGCCTTCAACATAAATCGCACCATCTCCACAATAATACGATGAAAAGCTCTCAAGTAGAAACTTAAAAACGACATCTGCCTTCTGATTCAAGAATCGGTACAGCTCAATCATCATCCAATTTTCGTCTCTCTGTGTTGCAAAATATGCTTGTAGAGTTTCGCTCTCCTTCCTATACTTTAGATTAACATACATCGGTTTAGTTGAAAATTTTCTTGAATCACAGAGTTTGAAGACCAAATAGACCCCATAAACAATCTTTGGAGTTAGCAATTGAGTGTCTGTCTTAATTTCGATGTTCAAATTGAAAATATCTGACATCTCCGCTACTTTCTCAACCCTGCATATTATAAATTTCAGTCACACGACATAGTCATTATTCCCTCAAATGCACACTTCTACATTTGAATTTGGTATTTCTTTTGACCAAAAATAAATGCCAAATAATTTATTTGGGAAGTGGGACTAGAACTTAAACTCAAAATTAATTTTGTTGTATCATGAAACATATAAATGCCTAATGTCCCATGTATGTCCCAAACCCTATATAATTCTAGCAAGGGTAGAGAGAAAGAGAAAGGAACCTTGATTCTTTAAGAGATCGCCACTTATGTGGACAACTGTTTACGTATGTAAACGTTGTTGCTGATACCAATTCATTTCTTTTTCCATCACCATCAAATGACAACTGTTATACAACAAAAAAGAAAACAATTTAGACACATTTTCTTTGATTTGTGAATGCATGTGTGTTTTAAACTATCCCTCAAAAAGTAGAAGATACAAACAAAAAAGGAAACACAAAATAACCGAGATATGAGAATGAGCTGATTACCACTTTGTCCTGTTGAAGTAGGATTCCCTTACAAAAAATATTGTAAAGATCCTCTTTCTTGATGGTAGAATAGATTTCAGGGCACTTTAACATCTGGATTATTTCTTTATACCCTTTAGGCAATTTCGGCTCACATAGCTCATGATCCTCCTGTACATTAGTTAAACAATCAATAAGCTCATATTTCATACAATTACGTTTTTACCGTTAAAAAACTAGTAAGTCCTTATATTAAACAAGGGCAACACAAAAAATACATGTCTTTTTCATATTGACATCTCTCTCTTTTTTCTTTTTTTTTAAATGATGAAATAAGAAATGTCTTTTAACCAACATATTTTCTTTCATAATTAATTTTATGATTTAGCAACATTTTATAGAACTGTACAACTTTTTTGTTTATCTGTTTCATGATACACATGAATTAATACCTGATATACTTTCGATACGTATATGAAACGTATTGTAGCCAAATATTAAATAATTATAAAAACTTACTTGGAATTCCAATGCTTCCTTAAGTCGTATTATCACTTCACCTGCAGTTGGCCGTCTTTCTCTCCTGTGATGTAAGCATTGAAGGGCAATCCTTGTAAATGTAATATACGACTGTGGCACAATTTGTTTTTTGATACCCTCAAACACTAACTCATCAAGTTTTCCAACATGATAGTGGTGTTTAGCCAAAAAGGGTAAAAACTGATATTCATCATCTAGTTTTACAGATGATAATTTTCCGCACAATATGTCAAATAAAACTGCACCAAGTGAAAATATATCAGATTCTTTTGTAAAGAAGCCTGTTGTCGAGGATAGTGGGTCACAATATCCAATTGTGCCGGTAACATCGTCGATGACGAATACATCCTGATCTATTGGACATACTAAGGAAATCCCAAAATGAGTAATTTTTGCTTTCCAATCATCAAATAGCAGAATGTTACTGCTGCTGATGTCTCTATGTATCACCACTTGTTGACTTGAAGCACTTGTATGGAGGAACTCCAACCCGTTTGCAATATCGATGCATATTTTAAGCCGCATCACCCACGTAAGACTAATATCGCTCAAGTACCTATCAAGACTTCCTCTAGATGCAAACTCATAGACAACAATTTTTTCTTCTTCTTCTTCATCACAATAGCCTACAAGACCAATGACATTGTCATGTTTATACTCCGAAAGAATATCCAGCTCTGTCAAAAATTTAGCTTCATCTTGACCAGATTCCCTATCCAACCGCTTGACAGCAATGATGTTATGTCCATGAGTGTCAGTTCCTCTATATACATTCCCAGAATCTCCAATGAGACTGTCATCCTTGAAGTCCTGTGTGGCCTGTTTGATGTATTCAATTGAAATTTTGAGGTTGTCCTTGTGGTTCTCCTGTGAATCATGGGACAGTTAGTCGATTTGATAAGTCAAAAAAAAATTCTAACTCCTTGCCATCTAAATTGTTTTTTATAGAAAGGCACTTGCCATCATATCTAAATTGTAAATCAAGGTTGGTTGTAGCATAATAAAATTAAAGAAAAAAAAATACGTTTACTGATATACATCACGGTGAGAAGGTTTACGGGCAAATCACTAGCATGTAATAAAATGGTTGATCACTAAGTTAATATTAAAACAATAAGTCACAAAAGTTAAGTAGTGAGGAAAAACTTAAATGGTAACATCGTAAATTGAGTAAAATTTTGAGGATGAAATTATTTACACATTGTATAATGTATGTCAAATACATATTACGATAAAGAATATGAAGAAATTATAAAGTTCGATTTTAAATAAATTACTTACTTGACAGTATAACGCTTTTTTAAGTTCCTTGATGACAACATCTATTGATGGACGTTTGACTTGAGTCACTGCTAGACATTGAAATGCAATTTTTGAAAATATAAAGACTCTTTATTGGGACCTTTACTCAGAGAAAAGACATGTTCATCTGTTTCTTCCTTTATCTTGTGATCAACAATTTCCATTAGTGTTCCCTTGTCAAAATGATGTCGTGCAATGGGTGCAATCCCGTTCCCATCAATGTCGGTGAAAGTACGATCATAGGCCAACCTCCCAGTCAAGATCTCAAACAATACTACTCCAAAAGAGTAAATGTCTGATTTCTTATTTAGTTTACCATCCTTTTGATATTCTGGATCCAAATACATATTTGTACCTGCAACCGTATCGGTTTTGAAAGTGCTGGCCTCCTTATTTGTTGGGTGGAATTTTGAGAGCCCAAAATCAGCAATCTTTGCCTCCCAATTATCGCACAATAGAATATTCTCGCTCTTGATGTCTCGGTGTATTATCTTATGTTTTTCCTGATCTGTGTTGGTGTGAATGTAATTCAAGCCATGTGCGATATCAAGACATATTTTCAAACGTTGCATCCAAGTAAGATTAATCATTTTGTCACTGTTTGACATATAATCTGCAAGACTTCCTTTAGAAGCAAGCTCATAGACAAGGATCATGTGATCAGGACCCTCATCACAAAATCCAAGAAGAGAGATTATATTTTCATGTTTACAACTAGTCAGCGTTTCAATTTCTACATTGAACCCTTGTTCTCCTTTTGGACTGGCGATGCGTTTTATGGCTACAATGCTTTCTTTCTTGGGAAAGCCACATTTATTTTCCCCGTCTATCGACGATGAATTTCTGCTATCAAAATGTTTGAGTTGTGCCATGTATACCATACCATATCCGCCTTCCCCAATGCAATATTTTTTGGCAAAATTCTCGGTTGCCAACTCGATATCATTAAGTGCAATCTTCAAGTGTTCCAAGTTCTTCCACTGCAACATTGTGGACAATGTAATGAAATATAATGATTGAATTTGAAAATAATCATGTACTATTTGTGATGTTAACAGAATGTACAAAGTAATACATCACACTCGAAATCCCCAATTATTTATAAGCTTAATTAGATATCAGTTAGGTTCTAAGCTAAAATATGATTTGTGATTTGTGAGTGTGACTAGTGTGCAGGTCCATGGTAGTTGGTGCAGATGTTGTTTACTTGTTTTGATATTTGCTTTTTGGGTGGTGATCGTGTGGTGGCTGGAAGGCAATTGTAGGGGGTACGGAGGTGATCATCTCAATAAATTTAACCACTGGATAAAAACTGCCCCCATATTCAACAAACTTGTTAACGATCGTTATCATTTTATACTGCCAGGGTTATGAATATGAGACATCAGAAATGTCTTGCCTAGTTTCATCGTGACAGGGATCAAATGTAAAGACCACAGTTACCATTCGTGTAATTTACTCTTTTGTTTATTAATTAGAACAAATGGTCTCAAAGGCTCAAACTAAGAGTTTATGAAATCATGAGTTACCTTCAAGTGACTGGATGATGCACCGTCAATTGCATTTCTTGGAAGTTCCTAAAATTAATATTTGCAAAAGAATAGGAAATGAGTTAATAATATACTAACAGGTACTCCGTATTACAGTGTACATTAAGTTGATAAACAAGTTCATTTTCTTACCGGTTTTTCATATATTGATTGAAGTTTCAACGCTTTCTCAAGTCCTTTGACAACCTGATCTATATATGGACGAGCTGCTCTTTCCTCTTTTATGCAGCAAGATGCTGTCTCTGAGAAGATTCTGAGTGATTCCGGGTCCATCTGTTTTCGTAAATACGGATCAATCATAACATCCAACTGAGATTTCGCCAGTTGCTTAATAACCTCTCCCAACTCATCTTCATCTCGAAGAACCGCACTCCTACCACACAAGACTTCGTATAATACAACACCGAATGAATACACATCTGACTTGTGGGTCAAACCGCCAGTCTTTTTATATTTTGGGTCCAGATATACATTCTCCACAATATCACGAGTAAGGAGAAGACGATGCCTACGAGCTACTGTATTTTTCAATGAAATTTCAAAACCCGATAACTTGGGTTCCCATTTGTCATCTAGTAAAATTTTCGAGCTCTTGATGTTGCAATGTATGACACTAAAATCGCGTCCAGCATCGTAATGAATGTAACTCATTGCATTTGCCACACCAACGCATATCTTCAACCTTTGCTTCCATGTGAGGGTCTGGTTACTTAGGTGTTTTGAGAGACTTTCATTGGCCTCCCTCTTGTATATGATAATCTTCTCGCCCTCCTCATCATAAAACCCAATAAGAGACACAAGATTCTTATGTTTCAGACTATAAAGCGTCGTAATCTCCGTCCGAAATGTTTTGCTCTCATCTTTTACAGAATCAGATAAGAGAACCTTTCCAATAATATCAAACTGTTCGGGATGCAAGAGACGGCCTTTGTAAATTATTCTGCGCTCAGATTTTATGATGATATCTTCAGGAGCAAGTCCGTTGGTTGTGGATGACATATCTTGCATGCTGAGTTTTAAGTGAGAAAGATCTTCGAGGGAAGACATTGTCTTTTTTCCAGATACTACGCGTGTGGATACGATGTTCACTGATCCCTATATGTATCAAACAAGAAAAAGTTACCATGTGTGCAGATTCATGGGGTGAAACACTTCAGTGAGTTTAGTTACACAATTTCAACATTTATCAAAAAGAATATAAATGATATGTTCTCCTACTTGGTAAAATGTTTGTTCCAAAATCCTGGTGACGTCTGTATATAAAATTTTAGTGACTTACAGCAAGAGTTAAAAGAAAATAATTACCTTGTCACGACTGGATGATGTACCTTCAACTTCGGCTGCAGCTATGGAGTGTTCCTTTAACATCATAACCATAAATACACTAATAAGTAATTATTATTAATCAAGAATAATAAGTATAGAGTACTTAATATGATAAAAAGATGAAAAAGAAAGAAGGCTTGCCATTTTTTGACATTCCAGTTGAAGTTTCAATGCATTCTCAAGTCTTGTTACAATCTCATCTATATTCGGGCGTTGAGATGGTTCTTCATTCAGACACACATACGCTGTTTCAGCAAAAACATTGAGTGATTGCGGATCCATTTGTTTCCTCAGAGCCCCAGATCAATTATATCATCGAGTATTTTCTCTTTATAATGGAAAGTGGCCACCGGAGCTAAATACTTATTATCCCCATAGTCAGATACTGATTTCCTACTACACAGTAGTTCAAACAATACTATTCCAAATGAGTACAAATCTGACTTATGGCTCACACTATGAGTCTTTATATATGCTGGATCTGTATACCCAGGCGTACCACAAAGAGTATCATTGAATGAAAGGTGTCTTTGAGATGATCTAATCTTCATGGAAAGTTGAAAATCACATAACTTGGGTTCCCAATTATCATTTAATAGAACTGAGTAGCTCTTGATGTCCCGATGTATTAAACTAAAATTGCGTGGCTCGTCATAATGAATGTAGCTCAATGCATGCTAAGACCAACAGATATCTGCAACCTTCGCTCCCATGTCAGCATCGGGTCACTTAGATAGTTTATGAGACTTCCCCTGGTCTGATGCTTGTAAACTATGATCTTCTCACCATTTTCGTCACAAAACCCAACAAATGAAACCAGGTTTTTATGCTTGAGATTATATAGCATGGAAATCTCCATCCAAAACTGTTGTTCTCCTCCATCACATTCTTTATTTAACCTCCGAACAGCGATATCAATCAACTCACCGGACCATGAGAGTTGTCCCCTGTATTCTTTTGCAAATTCATCTTCGCGGGTGAGATTTTCATCAGCAAAGTTTGTACGGATAGTATAATCTCAACAGGAATATATAAGTGAGCAAAGTCGTTGCTAGACAAAGACATTATCTGTTTAATTATCAAAATGTGAGTTACAAAAAGGAAGTTTTCAATTACAAAAGGGATCAAATGAGAAGAAAACTCAAAATGAGAAGGATGAGAAATAACTATAACTACACATTTGAGATGCATTGACTTGAATTGGATGCATCTCTAATCATTTAGATGCACCGTAATATATTTTTTAGCAAAAAATTAGATGCATATACATATATTAGATGCATTTCATCAAGTTAGACGAATCATATACATTCTTCATCCTCTGCGGGTCAAATTTGTTGTTAGTGCTACTTTGTATCGTTTTCACTTCAAAATCACTTTCGAAACTAATTGGGATGCATCTAAACGAATAGAGATGCATCTAAATCAAGTCAACTATGTAGTTAATCTCGCCGATATCTCCGCCGTTATCTCGTCGATATCTCAGCTATCGCCCCTAGAAATAATCTCGGTTCAAAATATCGCCCCCAAATCTCGGATCCGATATTCTCGGCGAGATTGGCCGATATTTTGCCAATTTTGGCGAGATTGGCCGAGATTTTAATAGAAAAACAAATAAAACATCACCTACCTTTGATCTTTAAAAGGGCTTTTTTTTTGTTTTTGGTTTTTTTAGTTTGTGAGAGAGTTTGAGTTGGTGGCTGCATACTGATAAATAAATTAGGGTAAAGATTGTGAGTGAATTTAGGGTTATGGGAGATAAGTGAGTATTTTATACATACTTATTAGGGTAAAGTTACACTGGACTAGGGTTAGTTTGCATTGGTTTTGGGCTGGTATATTAAGGGACGAATTTTTTTTGGCTTGGTGAATTCTTTCTTGGGCTGTTATATTTCCACAAGAACCAAACATTTTTTTTTTATCTATAAATGTTTAAATTGAGTTATAAGTTTTAAGTTGTTAGCTTTCATCCAATTGAATATATATATTAGGGTCGTTTTCATGATTAAAGGTATTGTGATATTAGGGTCGATTTTGACTTTTTGACAAAAGTCAATATCTGATCTTGACATAGTCAAGATCAAATCTTGACTTTTGTCAAAAAGTCAAGATTTGATCTTAATATCATATAAACTTTTTTTTTAAATACAAATTGTTAATATCACACTAACTTTTTTTTATATCACAAGATTTTTGTTTTTACTAATATTATTAATATCATTGTAACTTTTTAATATAAAATGTTAATATCACTCAATATTTTTATATCACAATTTTTTAAAATAATGTTAATATCACCGTAACTATCATATGATTTTTTAATAAAATTGTTAATATCATAGTAACTATCATATGTTTCTTAATATCACGGTTCATTTTACATGTAAAAGCTTAATATCACGTTGGTTTATAATATCACCATTTTAAAATATCACGCTTAATATCACGTAGGACTCATAATATCGTTAATATCATGGTAGGACTCATAATCAAAAAAACAAAAGGTGCTCAGAAAAATCTGGAAAAATAAAAAAATGAAAGAATATAACAATAGTAAGGATCCCTCAAAAGGAAAAAAAAATAAAAAAATCCTTTACATGGTCAATTGCTACCGTGAAGTTAGCGCAGATCTTGACTTTTTTTTACAAAAAGTCAAAATCAGATCTGGAATGGGCGGTCCAGATCTATCCGCACATCCGCACGAATTAAAAAAATCCACACCTTGCGTGCGTGTGCGTGTGTGTGTGTGTGTTAAAATAAATAAATTACTAATCGATTTTTAAAAACACACAATATATAAAAATGTGTGCGTGCGCAGGTATTATTACTAGTGTGTGGTTATAGTTATTTCTCATTCTTTTCATTTTAAGTTTTCTTCTCATTAGATCTTTACCCCATACGGGTTAAAATTTTTATTTTCTTTATTTGCACTTTGTTCTTTTTATTTTTAATGTACTATTTATTTTTAATGTAATTTCATTTTTTTATTACTAAAAATTGTTGTATGCTTTTTTTAGTCATAAAAAAAATGTGAGTCTCGGGTGTACCCATAACCCAAGTTATAAGGAATATCATCTTTGTATTACATTAACAAATCCGTGTTACGCATAAAAGAGCTAACTTGATAACATTTTTACTTATGACACATACGTATAACTCATACGTATAACTCATACGCATAACTCAATCCCTCACCTTGTTGTTTGAGTGGGTTCACATAGTACGTTAACGTAAATGGCAAGTTTTATATAGTAAGCTAGCTATATTTTCATTAAGTTTTTTTAATAATATATTTATTCACAAAGATTAATTATAACATATAACTAAGTTTCAAAAATGAAAGCTAATCAAGTTTATAGCAAATAGTTCAATCTTTCGATATAAGTTTCAGTACGATATCTTTTATGTAATAAAGGAAACGTTTTTGACAGAGTTTTTTGAAACTTCGCTTATTAAGTACTAATTTAATTGTTGTTATTTAAAAAAATAATAATATTATTTTCAGTTATAAAAACCCAATTTTTTTATTTTATTTAATTAGTCAAATTAATTTGAAAATTCCTTTATGTATAAAAAAACCAATAATACACATGTACCCGATAGCTAATTTCATACTTTAGGGCCAAAAGTAAAGTTTTTTAGAAAAATTAAACTTTAAATTCATTCTCTTTAACACAAGTCTAAAAAAGAAAAGAAAAAAAGCCACAATTCCCAAAATCCGTATCTAATCACATTAGTGTGATGAAAACAACCACTTTAAAAAAAGTCGACTTCGAAAAGGCGTTCGATAGCGTAAATTGGTCTTTTCTCCGAGATACAATGGATCAAATGGGGTTTGGTATAAAGTGTAGAAAATGGATAGGTGCCTGTCTATCGTCGGCTTCAATATCTGTTTTGATTAATCCAACGCCCTCGAAAGAATTCAAGATGGAAAGGGGTCTTAGGCAAGGGGATCCTTTATCTCCTTTGTTATTTCTCATCGTGGCTGAAGCGTTGCAGGTTGCTGTCCTGGAATCTTGTAACAAGGGAGTTTTTAAAGGTGTTTCATTAGGAGGGGAGGGAACCAATCTTTCCCTTTTACAATACTGGATGACGCCGCTCTTTTTGGAGAATGGTCTAGGCTAAATGCTAGCAACTTAATTCATATTCTAAAGTGTTTTGAATGGGCTTCGGGTCTCAAAGTAAATATCTCTAAAAGTAGGCTTATTGGTATTGGTGTCCCCATGTCTCATGTTGAGCAGTTTCCGTGTCACTTGGTTGTAGGTGTGAAAGCCTTTCTTGTACCTTGGGCTTCCGTGGGAAAAACATGAGGTCATGTGGTGGATGGAATGAAGTGGTAGATCGGATTAATGCTAGGTTTTCGCTTGGAACGCGAAAACCTAGGAGGAGGCTTACACCGTGAAGGCGGTCCTTTTGTAATTTCTATATACTATTTATCTCTATTTAAAGCTCCTAAGAAAATTCTTGATCGTTTGGAGTCTATTAGACGCCGCTTCTTTTGGGGGTTTAAAGACTCTCATCGGGGTATATGTTGGGTAAAATGGCATAGTATTCTTCTCGATGCTAAGCTTGGCGGTTTGGGTGTCGATAGCATTTGTGCCAAAAACCTTGGTCTTTTGGCAAAGTGGAAATGGAGATTTCTAACAGAACCTAACGTTCTTTGGCGTATTGTTATCAATTGTTTCTATGGTGATGAAGGTGGATTCGCCTCCCAATTAGTAATGGGCCGGAAACAAGGGGATTTGGAGTGATATAACTAAGGCAGTTTCTAGTATCGAAACATTGGTTCCATCTTTCATTAACTCGTTTCAGCTGAAAGTTTTTAATGGTTTAAGCACTTCGTTTTGGAAAGACCCATGGTGTGGTACTGGGATTCGGCTTAAAGATCTGTTTCCTAGGTTATATACCAAAATTGTCAAGATTGCAAGGTTAGGAGCGTTGGTGTCTAAATGATGAGGTGCGGGAGGCAATTGAGTTGGCGACTAACTCCACGGGTCGGGTTGTTCTTGATCTAAACAACTTAATAGCTCTTATTGGAAATTATTCTCTTGATGATAGTCGAGGTGACTCGTGGGCTTGTCCTGGGACGCCGGTTTTTTAAAGTGAAGCCTCTTGCATAAGTATTCAAAATTCCATGCTCTCTCGATTGCGCCAGCTTGGCAATCATCACAATTGGAATTAGTCCCTCGAAGGTAAATATATGTGTCAGCGTGCTTCCTTGAACAGATTACCGTCTAGGATGAATTTGACCTCTTGTGGGGTTTTGCTTCCTTCCCCTTTGCCCGCTTTGTGAAGTCGATATTGAAGAAATAGAACATTGCTTAATTAAATGTCCCAAAGTCACCCCGATTTGGAGGAAAGTTTGGAGCTGGTGGGTTTAGCAGCCTACACTTTTCCCTCCTTCTATCAAAGATATTGCCCTTGGAAATATCGGATCATCTAGTTGCGCCAAGTTACACAAGGTTCTCGCAAGGAGTTTTCAATGTGCTCTTTGGTCTATCACGAAGTGGCGAAATAAAGTGGTCAACGCTCACCAAGAGGCTATCGATGAATTTAAAAAAGAGGATATCTTCCCTTTCATCCAAAGGATATCAAAAGATTGGATGTCGGCCGTTGTAAATCGCCCTCAATTGGAGTCTGCTGGATCTCTAAACCTTTTCAGTTATTTATATAGCTATGTTTTAGCTCTTATAGATGTTTAGTGTTTTCCTTTGTTGTTTTACTGTAGGTTTCCTTCTCGGATTCCCTTTTCTTGTGTTAATAAATCTCAGCCTTTCCAAAAAAAAAAAAAGATAATGTCTACACTATCATTCTTATGCCCCAAAATAGATTCAACAATGATTATTCATTCATTCATACAAAGATAAATTTTTAATTTTTTTTTGTTTGGTTTGAACATTTAGATTCATTTTAATTAAATTTTCTATTAATGAAGATAGATTCTTTCTTATAACTAAACTTATCACAAGTTTAAGATGTGATACATACATAATTGGTAAAGATTTGTTTGTTTAATTACTTGCATTATTTTTTGTTTGTTTGGATATATATCAAGATTAATTGTTAAGTAGTTTTAAGCTTTCATGTTTACACAATTTCCGGATGGCATAACTTTAGATTTCCATTTTGAGTGAAAATGACAATTTCTTTGAAACTACTTAATGACGTGGGAAAAGCTAAAATATGACATGTGAATTTTAATTAGAAATTGCTAAACATTGTTGTGATTGTTTCTGCAGGGATTTCTGCATAGTGATATTGGAACGTGTTCTTCACATAACTAAAAGGAAAGGTATATGCTTGAGTTAATTGTTGTAGTAAATGGAACTCCTAGACGAGCTAGTGTTGGGTTTGTACTTCGTTATGAAGATACATATCATGTAAATATAAGTTATTAATGATGTTGTAGGCTTGGGCTTGCTGACGTTGAAATTTGTTGGTTTATTGTCACTGCGGGAGTATTAGATACGCAACTACATAGATACGCTAGATGCAAGTTATGATTTTTAGTTTTAAGGTACATTCCTAACATGTTTCCAACTACAATGTTATAATTACGTACCGTATAGATTTTTAACTTGATATCACTAGCCTAAATATGTCAAATTGGTTTCTTATGCAATAGTGCCACATTGTGAATGCACATCCAACCAACCCCTGACTGGTCGTAAGATCCAACAATTTTGTTGGATGATGTCTTAAATAATTAGTATGCTAGGTAAAGATGTTTGCATTGTTAGAGGAACCTTTTTATTAATATTTACAAAATGAAATTTGTGTTAAAACCAAAATGACTACCAATTTCAAAATTAAATCAATTCTCTTGCTCAAGCTGTTAGGTTAGATACATCGGACCTTTTTTTTTTTTTTTTTCAATTTTTCTTGGATTTATGATGTTTGAAATGCATGTTCATATTTGATTTTATTATTAATATTGCAATTATGATTTCCAACTTGGTAGTACGTCATAATCTTGATTAGTCAAACATATGTTTATGAAAAAGTCGGCCATTTTTTATATTTTTTTTTATATTTTTGTGATTTTTTTATATGCTGTCAAGTACATAGGAACTCTAGTGTGGTGCCATACAAGGAAAGCACATTGGGTACTTGCTAAAAGAGTAAGCAATGCAAATTACATAAATCTGGCTGGAGACATAGAAGACCTAAATAACATTTCAATGATCTATATTAAAATGTTCAAATGCCCACATTGTAGGTTGATACAATTTCCAAGAAAGATCATTTCTAGTATCACTTTTTGCAAATCAAGTATAGAAAATAGGAGTTATTTACAAGTTAAGTGTAGAAAATAAGGGTGTTGTCTGCTTTGGTGAGTTGTATAGGGATGCTTGGTTGTTAGTGGTACAGGGGTGTGGTTGGGTATAGGCTGTATAGCAAGGCTAAGGACTGAATAATTATAGTTTAGAGTTAATTACATACGTGGTTTGTCATTCCGCAATGTCTTCGTTTTTTTGATCGGTCATGTTCTGCAGCGTAAATAGTGGGTTTGGTCCTTTGACCAATAATTCTAGTGTCAATCGTTAACTTGAAAGGTATTTTTGACTTTCCACATGTTTTGGCAAACCACAAGGACGATTTATGTAACTGACAAAAAAAAATTAAAAAAACGAAAAACTTTCAAGTGTTAATAAAAAAAAATTAGGCCCTCATGTTGTACATAAGCCCAAAATTTAAGAATAATAATTAAAAAAAAAAAGAAAAAAAAAAAGGTTTCTTAGGCCCTCACATTACACATAAGCACAAATTTAAGTGTAATAAATATTTTTTTTAAACAATTTTTATTTATTTATTTATTTTTTTTTTTATTTTTTTTTTTGTGTCAGTTACATAAATCGCTCTTGTGGTTTGCCAAAACATGTGGAAAGTCAAAAATACCCTTCAAGTTAACGGTCAACTACTGTAATTATTGGTCAAAGGATCAAACCCGTAACTTTTGCATACCACGAGGACATGACCCGTCAAAAAAAAACACAGGGACATTTTCTGTAATATCCGACAAACCACAAGGACCAATTATGTAATTAACTCTATAGTTTATTAACTGTATAATTAAAGTGAAAAGTGCTGAAAGACATTCGCATAAGGGAACTCAAAGGTATGGAGTATTGGAGTTAATATTATGAATGCATTGAAGTTTCAGGTGTTAATTTATCAATCTTTAAGGTAAAAATCAAACATAATAATCGTTCGAGTGTGTATATATATATATATATGACAGACTGCGTTACTATAAGGCTTTAAATCACAAGATGTCTGAAAGGAATCAAGAGGGTGTTGGTTAGGGATTAAACTTATATCTTTCAGATTTAGGTTATGTTTTCATACTAGATTATTGTTAAAATTTAAGGTGCAATAGTTACCCATTTACTAACAACGGGCTGGGTTGTTCTTTATCTCAAACGGACGAAATTAAAAGAAAAAGAAAAGTTAAAAAGGAATGGGGCATATGATCTTCTAAATCGTTTTTATTCCAAGATTTAGTCTATTAATGCAATATTATAATTTTGTAGTCATAAATCAATGCATTATTTATATAAAAAAGAATGCAGAAAAAAATGAATTTGGATCAACTTAACATAACCCATCCCACTATCACCCTTACCAATTATATGATAAGTTTCAACCCATATGTCGACGTTTACTTATAATCATAGAAAGTCATTTATTAAGAATAAGTAACAAATATGCCTAAACTTCTATATTGTGTTGGAAAATTTAGTGCACTTGTGGGATTAGTTCACACTTTGTAATGGGTTAGGAGGTACGGAGTGTACACCCATAAGGTCCATGAACACCCTGACTTTTGTAGTGGTTTGTATTGGTAGTGCTAGTAGAAAGTAATCGCTTGTGGAAAGTAATCGCTTGTGGTTTCCATCGACAATGCTGGAGTTTCCACTAATAAGCAGGTTTCCAATGAAGCAATGTGTGTTTCCAATGAAGCGCAGTATCCACCGATAGCACTATGAAAATAATTGCTAGTATGAAATACCGCTAGTGTTAAAGTACCGCTAGTGTTAAAGTCTTGCTAAATGGCGCTACAACCGCTAATGACCACGTTTAATTGGTCATGTAACCACTAACGCTGATAATGGGGATAATTATGTGGCTATTAATGGGTCGATTAATACTCATAATTCCATTTGACTAGCTAAGAGTAACCTCCTATAAATAGGAGATCGGGATATGCATGAAGAACACCTGAAAACGTAAACACTTATTAATGAAAAGGGTTATAGAATTGTGCCTAATTCTCAAGCGCATTTGGTTTTATCCAAGTAGATATTCATACCCGGGCATTAAGGTCGAATAGTTTACTTTGGAAAGTGATCGCGACGATTCCAAGTGATATCCGTAACCACCTAGTGGTATTGCTACTTGTCATTGATTGTCTTAACCCCATTCGGAAATACACTCCAACAATCAAAGTAAACTATTTCGTGATAATCAATGGCAACTGCTGCAATGAAACACATGGCTTCAAACTTTGCTAAGCTAGATAAGTTTGAAGGGGTGGACTTTAGGAGGTGGCGGAAGAAGATGCACTTCTTTCAGCCAAGCATGAGTGTGGTGTATGTGCTAACCACACCTATTCGATGATGGGGATGATGCTAAAGGGAGCGCGATTAGGAGAAGGAGCAAATGGAGAATGATGACTACATATCACGAGAGGTCTTATTCTCAATGGTATGTTCGATTCTCTCTGTTTGATATTTATCGAACTTTGAATCTTCAAAAGAACTCCCAGATTCTTGGATGCCAAATATATGGTCAGGATGCATCAAGTAAGAAGTTCCTTTGTTAGTAACTTCAAATTACAAAATGGTGATTCAAGACCGGTTATGGAACAATACAATGAACTTCTTGGAATACTTGGAAGGTTTACACAACACAATATGAACATGGCTATTAAAGTCTCATGTGTCATTGACAAACTCCCTCCTTCTTGGAAAGATTTCAAGCATACCTTGAAACATAAGAAAGAGATGGACCTCAACAGTTGGGGCGTACCATCATCTAGCATTGAGGAATCTCTCAAGATGCGAGGATAATGACAAGCCGAGTAGCAATGTTCTTTGGACCATCAGTTGTCAATATGGTGGAGCATAAAAACTCCACCAGGTACAATGACAACAAAGGCAAACGCAAATATCATGACAACACAAGGGCAGATCCCAACAAGAAGGCAACACCTACTTGTTGTAAATGTGGCAAGGCCGTCACATTAAAAGGGCTGCAAGGGTGTTAAAGTTAGTGGTAAAGCCAATGGATCGAGGCACTAATGGTTCGGAGGAGTGGTGGATCACCAACTCACTGAAAGGTCGAATATGTTTAATAAGTCTTTTCAGTTTATTATGTTACATATGTATCAAAATCTTTTATGCTAGGATGATGATGTTGCGTGGTGGGTTGACTCTGGTGCAACAGTTCATGTGTATAAAGATAGAAGGCGGTTCAAGACTTATGAGTCAGCGAATGATGGTTCTATTCTTACATGGAAAATGAGTCAACGTTGCATGGTCGGTTGTGTAGATCTTAGGTTTAGTTCGCCAGAAAGATTGTAACTTTGTTTGATGTTATTCATGTTTTTGATATTAGGAAGAACTTGGTTTCAAGTAGTATTTTGAATAATCATAGATATAAACAAGTTATTGAGTCTGATAAATTTGTGCTTTCTAAGCTATTGGTGTTTTTTATTGGTTTTGGTTATTTATGTAATCAAATGTTCGAAGCAATATTTCCATCGATAGTGCATTTATTTCCATTGATAGTGTAAATTCAGCTTGTGTGACCA